>OX328129.1:35729035-36104035 GCA_946811695.1 Gonocerus acuteangulatus
TCTCTCTCTCTCTCTCTTCTCTCTCCCTCTCTCTCTCTCTCTCTCTCTCTCCTCTCTCTCTCTCTCTCCTCTCTCCCTCTCTCCCTCTCCCTCTCTCCCTCCCTCCCTCCCCTCCCTCTCTCCCCTCCCTCTCTCCCTCCCTCTCTCCTCCCTCCCTCCCTCTCTCCCTCCCTCCCTCCCTCCCTCCCTCCCTCCCTCCCACCCTCCCTCCCTCCCTCCCTCCCTCCGTCCCTCCCCCCCTTTAGTAATGATTTTATTAGCTGGCTTCGATATAATAACACGGGAATTCAGGTAGAGGGGACTGTAATAAACGATGGAGCTATAATAATAAATCCGCCAATGGTCTGCTATAAATATTATCTTAATACGCTTCGGCCCATGGATATAACGGGGGGGGGGGGGGGGGGGTAGGCCCGACACCGTAACGGCCTACTTAGGATACACGCTCGATTACACGCTGATACGATGCTATCCAAGATACGCTATTTAGGATTAAGGATCGAAATACTTCAGGAATTTAGATTGAGATTTCTTAGCAGGTAAATAAAATAAGAGAATTCGCTAAAAATTATATTTTCATAAATATAATTTTCTTAGATTGCATATTAGCCATACAACGAGATATTATTCCTGTAAAATGCTGACTACGAAACCATGTTTTTCAAGCTAAGAAGAATTAAAAACATCACAAAAAATTACGAAATTTATTCTAAAGCAACAAAACAAATAATCAGAAAATCTAGCGACTAACAATATATCTTTCTGTACATTCTACGTGAATTAGTAAATTATGATGAATTATGACAATTTGGTTACAAAAACTCGAACTTCATATTCACAAAAAGAAGACAAATTCACTCATGCATCATTAGACAGAAAGGCACAGGCAAAACCACCATAGGTTTTATTATGAATTCTCGTCCAGCAATACTAAGTAAGCGCACTATATAACAAGAAAATTACAACAATAAAAACACATTAGGAGCAACGTCGGGCGTGGCCAATACTTGAATGGGTGATGGAATATTTGAGTAAAACTAGAAAATGAGAACTAGGGCTTCTAGCACTTTTAGGTATAAGAAATTAAAGTTGACAATGTTTATTTTAGATCGAACATTTTTTTTTTTTTTTTTTTTTTTTTTGGAGAACGTTATTCAAATCAATTCCTAATTTACAAGTATTCATATAGTATTTCCACGCCTCTTCAGGTGCTGAGAGAATTCTGCACGACTCTAAAGGAGAAAGCCATAGGGCATAAAAGTAGGTGCGCAACAAAGAAATATTGTAAATGACCTGCCGTAATAATTATTAGTGAATATCAATTTTATGTTAAATAGCTTGCTGCCTTTCTCGAAAACAAATTTTTCAAAATTTAGAATGATCCTCGCATTGACGTATCTCAGGGGGGTATATAGGAAATAATTACGCGGGAGTGGGACACCAGGGGTTTTGGAATACTACCAACTTAGAACTTGAAATAGTTAGACAACTAAAACGCTATTACATCCAACAAAATATTATGTTTCTGAACTAAGTGGTCTTGTTAAAATTTATTTTAGCGGTTTTTATGAAAAAAGTTTACCGATTAAAGAAAGCTACGGGGGGGAGGGCTGCAGCCAACTTAGTAACTATCTAAATATTCAACAAATTAATCAAGAGAATATATGAAAGAATATATGGTTGTTTTTGTTTTATAACACTTTTTATTACACTGTTATTTTTGATGATTTGATCAGGGACCGAAAATAACAGTAATTTTTATTTTTTCCAGAATTTTTATTTCATAAAACTAAACAGAAAGCATCAAAAATTAAGAAAGCATTTAAATTTTTTTTATTTTAATATTTATAAATTTTATGAAAACTGTTATCTTATTTATTTATTTAAATTGTTACTGATAAATATTTGTTGATTGAAAAAAGATAGTCGACCGTGGAAATTGCCATTAGCATTTACTGCCGAACTACATTTTTTTTAATATAATTTTATCTTTTTGAATTTCTTTACGCTATTTTTGTAAAACATTCTCTTGATATTTTTAAATAAAAGGTTTGGGGATACAATTTTTTATGTAACAATTCTTAGTAATAAGAATCATCAGTATTTATGAAATGTTTAAATATCGAGATAGCTAATAGCTAATTAGCTTTAGCTATTGCTACAAGTTGCAACAGAATTCATTGTAAAAGAAATCAAATCATTTGATGTCATAAGTTTCTGTTCTTTCGGAACATTCGGAAACACACTAAAAGAAACTCTTGTGAATTAAAGTCGCTTTTTTTTTTCTTTTTTTTTTTTAAAGTTAAGGAACTCTACTGAATCTTATCATAAACAACTAATCTGTGAGATTCTTTGAATCAGTTCCTTTTCAACTGGACCTGGCGATAAGGACCCCTTAATTATACTAACCGTCAAAGAAATACCGAGGATCTCAAAGGAAATTATCCTGTTTACTTCTATTCAAAAGATTTGTCTCTCTTACTTCAATTTCCTTCTGAATAATTGAAAAAGAATTGTTTCAATTCTTTCCATCGAGATGTTATCTTGTAGTTTTCTTTTAGAATAATTTCCATTTTCTTTGAATTTATTCACAAAAAGTATGATTGTTTTAAACAAAAGAAAAACTAAATACAATATGATTCTTACGAAAAGTTTTGTGGACCTGGGGTCGACATTCAGGAATTTATAATCTTAAAAAAAAAATGGTGGCACAAATTAGCAATCCACCTGTGATGAACCTATAATAATAACAGAAGCCAAGCTACAACATCTAAAGGTTCCATTTAAAGAAACTTATTCCCCACTCTTTTTTTTTATACATACATATATATATATATATATATATATATATATATATATATATATATATATATATTGAATCTTCATTGAAGTCTTAAACTCAACAGCAAACTTTAAATTGACATTTGTCCAAATCAAAAGTATTTACATTATTACTTTTTTTTTAATTATTATGTTATCTTATTGCTTATTATTTGGTCTATTTTTTATACTTTTGATTATTTTTATTTATTGATTTTTTCGGATTGAGACTGATTTTCCATGTTGAAAAACTGTGAAAAGAGACCATGGCCAAAGTTGCGAGGCTCAAACAAATAAATACATAACATATTTATATACAGTCAAAAATGTGGCTGCTCCCAAATTAAGTATGACTATTAGTAACTGGTTTCTTATACTTGGTATTTATGTTTTGATTGGTGACTTTATTTTCCCATTAGGCGTGATATTTCATAGTACTTTTGTCTCGAATCCTTAGAAAATGTTGTGCAAAATAAATTGAAACTGTTCCGAAAGTCGCCCATCTGAGATTTGTACGAAAAGGCTGGACTGTTGTTTGGAAATCGTTTCACGCTGACAAACGACATGAGTAAAACTTCTCTAAGGCTTTGATCGGAGCTATAGTGATGGCTTAGAGAATGGTTCGAATTAACTAAGTCCGCCACGCAACAAGGTTAGTAACATTAAAAGAATGTATGGAATATGAGATACGGTTAGGACGCCATAATAAATTAAAATTACAATATTTAATTATTCTTTTTCTCTTTATTCCTAGACAGCAACGAAGGCTGTTCAGTATGTCTCTTCAGTGAAAATTTCATTACTCGATGTAGCCCAGATTTGCCGACCTCCTTGGGCACAGGAACAGAAGGTTACACCCAGAAAAGGGTAAGTTTTCCGCCACACGAGTACGAAGTACATGCGGGTTGATATGTGTGAGTCAGATCATAGTCAATGTGCGAATCGCGAATGAAAAAAGCCGATTTGCACATTTGAAAGTCCATAAGAAACATGAACTTTCAACATTAGGAATTTTAGAGAAAAGAAAGATCATAAAAGAAGCTTCGTTTTCTTGGTACTTGGTTGGAAATCGCCCCATGGAAACTTTCTTTTTAACATTTTTGTAGACAATTTAGTAAGCTTTCAAATGGTGCTTTCCTCATACAACGATTTCCCAACCGTTTGCGAGATATTTGCAAAAATATACTTCCAAAATATAAAGATCCAAAAACTTTTCACACCTTTTAATAGCATATAGTTTTTTTAATGCTTCCTTAACTCCAAATACAGGATAACCAATTTGACCAAGTACATGGGTGCATATCAGAGATG
This sequence comes from Gonocerus acuteangulatus, assembly GCA_946811695.1. Lineage (NCBI taxonomy): Eukaryota > Metazoa > Arthropoda > Insecta > Hemiptera > Coreidae > Gonocerus > Gonocerus acuteangulatus. The sequence goes on from OX328129.1 coordinate 35,733,167, forward strand.
GGCATAATTTTATTTACAAATAAAAATACGAATTTATTCGTACTTCATATATTTGTGAATACGAATATAAAGAAATTCGTACTTCATATATTTGTGAATACGAATATAAATAAATTCGTATTCATAAGTGTGAATACGAATTTATTTTTATTCGCATATATTAAATATAAAAATACAAATAAAATTTTATTCGCAAATTTTTCTGCGAATAGAAATAAATTCACAGAAAAAATTGTAAATAATCACAAAAAATGTGAATATTTACAAAAAATCAAGTGATTACAAAAGAAATCACTTTTTTTTTTTTTTTTTTTTTTTTTTTTTTTTTTTTTTTTTTTTTTTTTTTTTTATGCAGGTACTGATGAGAAACTGTTTAACCCCTTTAATAACTCTCGTAATATCATCTTAATACGAATAAATTCATGATTTATTTGCGAATTTTATTGTGAATAAATTTTTATTCACAAATTATAATGTGAATAAATTTTTATTCGTATATTTTAATATGATTTTTTTTTGTAATCACTTGATTTTTTGTAAATATTCACATTTTTTGTGATTATTTACAATTTTTTCTGTGAATTTATTTTTATTCGCAGAAAAATTTGCGAATAAAATTTTATTTGTATTTTTATATTTAATATATGCGAATAAAAATAAATTCGTATTCAAACTTATGAATACGAATTTATTTATATTCGTGTCAAATATATGAAATACGAATTTATTTATATTCGTATTCACAAATATATGAAGTACGAATAAATTCGTATTTTTATTTATAAATGAAATTATGCCCATCTCTGGTGCATATGAACTCGAAAACGTAAGCGTTACGATTTTTTTCACGCAAATTTCGCTCCAAAAATTATATTTCGGTGGACGGATTCTGCTGGTTAACGAACTTGACCATTCAAATCAGACGAATGTTTTTTCTACCAAATTTCATCGAAATACGTGTTCTAAAACGAAAACTTCGCCACTTCCGGATTGCATCATGAGGCCAATCTCGTAAGCCGGCTTCCTCCCTCTGTAGGGAGGGAGGAAACGCACAAAAACTAATTCATATACCTCATAGACCATCATCGAAACCAACTCTATGATTATATGTATGAATATATAATATGTAAGTTGTATATTAAAATTTTTAATAATGGAGGTAGAGAAAGTAAGGGCCAAGGTTACGGCCGAAAGTTACCAGAGCTTCATTAAACCATAATGACCCTTTTGAGAAACTTCTATACAAGAGCCGGTGCCCTCCCTCGAGCCCCGCATAAACCTACACATTTCACAAAAAGCGACTCCTTACAACTTTAGAAGTGATAATAGAAATTTTATACAAATGATGAATAGCTTTATAGATTAGGTACAACTAAGAATATAAAAACAAATAGTCCCAAATTCCCAACAATTTTTCTCGGGGGTTTGGGAAGAAGGTCAATGAATGAAATTCCAAATTAACATAATCGTCAATTTATTAAATAAAAAATGAATTTGTGATTTTAAATTGTTTTATAAGAAGTTTTGATGGCTAACCGTTAAAGCTGGCATAGCTCGAAAAGGAGCTGCCTACAAACTATCTGCTGGAAATTCTATGAGTCTACTAGTTAATTTAAATACCGCTAGATGCCAGTTCTGAGGCACAAAATTATGCAGGAGCAGAAGTTGTTCAGAATCACAAATCTGTGTTAGGAGCACTAGAGGAACGCAGTGGGTTAAGTAAAGGATTTGATCGTCGGTCAAGAAGGTGTAGTAAAAGTCTGTACCTTCCGAAGAGTTGTTGTCTCTTCTGGGTGTCATTCTTTGATAAAGGTTAGGATAGCCACCGATTGTCGGCCGTTCAAACTTGTTGGGTTCTAGACCGATTTCGGACCGACGGGGCAAAATGGCGCCAACCGACGTACTATCATTCAAAAAGGTCTACAGCCTCTACACTTAACCGATTTCAATGATTTTTTTTTTTAATGTAAGCTATTAAAATTTGTTGTATCCCTTTTTTCCGTTAAATTACGTGGAAAGATGTTTCTAACCACCAAATGTATATAACCTTTTAATGCTTATAACCTTTAGCTACCTTTCTTATGACAAATCTTAAAATATGAATACTAATGCCATTTAGCAGTTAAAATTTAACTGTTACACTAAGATTTATTTTTTAGGACTGATATACTTCCAGAAGATTGATTGGTCTCTCAACTCCTCCTTTAATCCTCCAACATTCAACCTAATCGAAGGTTTCTATGCTTATTAGGTGGTGTTTCTTAAATTAATCACTCATTTTCACTTCACTGTGAGGTCAGTACTGACGAGCTGTGTCTAAATCGGATAGGATCGGGTCCAGACCACTCAGGTCAGCCGTTGTCGGTCAAACGAAATCGGATCGGATTGGCTCGGTAGAAATACCAATGTAGGTGTAGACAAGGGAAAAAATAACCGTTAAGGGACACTGTAGGATAATTAGTTCACCTGAGGTCAAATATTTACTTGCAGAATTTCTGAAGATTTACTTCGTTTCTCAATTTGGTAAGCCAAGGTTGGGTAAAAGTAATGTGTGCCTGAAGGGCCCGGGATGCGAGATTCGATTCATTGCTGCAGAAAAATATGGCTTTATTGTCGGCAACGTATGTAAAGAAGTGTCAAGATGAGTTGGAATAAATATGCTAGAAATAGGACTGGACTGAGAATTCCACCTTGTGGTACACCTGTATGTTAGGGAAAACTGGTTAGTTCATTAATTTTGATTTTATAAGAAACAACTTCAAGTTTATAATTGCTAGATTTTGCTACTTCGCGTATAAGATGTAAAATAGGGAAGGATAAAGTAGCATAAAATACTTCTCTGAAAAAGGTACATTCTGGATAATCTGAGACAAAGGTTGCATTCTATTATTGAGCAGTAGGTCGGCGAAAGTAATTATTTGGGCTTTTTAACTTTTTTAGTTTAAAAATATAATGTAATAGTAATAAGTAAGTACATATAATCATGCAATATTGTGTTTTTTTTTTGTTTTTTTGTTTTTTTTTACGGCGCATCGACAAATCTGGGCCATGAGCGCCGACATCCAGGGTGCAGCGAGGAATCTTTCTCAACGAGCCCTGAGAAAATTCCTACCGCCGTTAGGGATCGAACCTCCCTAACGGGAATGAATCTAAGGCGATAGCCACTAGGCCACGGGAGACCCCTATATTGAATTGGTTTCAGCATTTATGTATAAAAAATAGTATTTAAGAAAATATGTAAATGTTTTTAAGTTGTTAGAGTAGTTTGTACAGATGATTCAGTTGATCCGTTTCCACCAGTATGTATTTACAGTTATTTGTAAGTCACACTATCTTTTTCTTTTCTTTTTTCCCTTTAAATAGGATTTGGTAAGGAATGAATGGCCAATTCGAAGCCTTACCACGACAAATTCTTCTCGATTTGAAAAAGCATTTTCCATTTATATAAAAAAAAAATATTTGATTTCTATTAAATAATATTAAAAATATCTAATATATCTATCTTATCTTGTCTAATTCAGAGCTCGAAAAAGTGTAAATATCATAGAAATTTAATCTTTCCAATTGATTAATTTGTAGTCCAAAGTAAAAAAAAAAAAAAAAAACACAGGACACTGAGGATGAGGTTGTGACCTCAAAAACGTTCTGCGTAATAAAGGAATAAAAAAGTGGAGGTGTTACGCCTTTTTTGCATCCTGTTTATTAGTAAAACATAGAGGTCAAGCACAAAACACGGAAAATCATAGCGGTTCGGTGAAATATATTGAAGTCAGAACTCAGGGGGTTGAAGAATAGAGAATTTTTGTGGTTCGGATGCGGCACGAGAGAGCCCTGAGAAATGACAGAGAGGAAATGAAGGTAGTGTGGAATGGGAGAAGCAGAGATGTTCGTGTGCGAGGGACAGGTGGTTTTCACAACTAATGTTCTTCGTCACGAAACGCTTCCTCAAACACGTATATATATATATATATATATATATATATATATATATATATATATATATATGTATATATATATATATATATATATATATATATATATATATATATATATATATATATACAGATATAATAAATATGTAACGGATCGCTGTCTTTACATGAACGATATATGGGTAAAAATTTTATTAGCGGCCTTTACCAACACAATAGCACCCAAAACGATAGTTAGAATTTTTTCTGTGCGTTTGTACAAGCTAATCGCAGAAACGGCTTATCCGATTTCGATGCGGTTTTCACTAATATATTGTGGTAAGATTCCCTTACCATTTAGTGTTTTCTTCATATCAATCGGTTCATTAATAAATATGTTATGACGATGCAATGAATCACGTCCAACATTTAACTATCCAACCTGTATGCTCGAGTGGCGTCGATCATCAAAGTGTGAGGCGGCAATATATATCGTTTTATTGCCCTTAAACACAAGTAAATAACAAACATTTTAATGGAAATATATATTTTATTGAATACTAGCTGTTACCCAATGTGCCATGCTACACCTATTTTCTGCTTATGACTCTCCCCGTATCAAGATCTACCTGTATACCCAGTTACGTCAAACGGTGTGAATTTGTTTATATCTGTCTAGTGCTGTCTCTTGAAACAGCCAACAGAGGCCAGCACCACAGCAATTCATATTACAGCCGACAGAGGCCAGCACCAGAGCCTGCGAGTAGATAGCTCTTTTCAAAGAAATTCCAGCGCTTCCTAGTTAGACCGTGACTGTTGATCTAAAATTGAAATAAGCTGCATTACATGATTATATAATGATGTAAAGTTATCAATGAGTTCGAGTTATTCTAATTATCAAGAACACCAACAAATAAATTTGAGACATTATTCAAAATGGTTGTCAGAATCTGAATGGTTCAGTGTAGCCAATTTTTCTTAAACAAAACTTTTGACCTTTTGACCAAATTTTGAAATTCACTATTTTGACCTAGCCTAGGAGATTTCCCGTATCAAGACCTACCTGTGTGCCAAGTTTGGTCAAAATCGGTCAAACGGTGTAGATTTGTACAAGGAACAAACAGACATACGGACAAACAGACAGACACGTGATTTTGATATATATAGACGAGCAGTACCATTATATACACCTACTTGTTATTACATTAAAATATAATAATAAGTTGAAAGAACCACAGCCAGGCAAAGTTTCATTGGAACAAACGAAAAATGCTCTCTAGGAGCAGTCTTGCTAACCTCAGTGTTTCCCCTTCTTCTTCAACTGAAACTATACTGGCTAGAAAAGGGTGGTAGTCTATAGATAACCCGTGCTAAAATTCATAGTTAATAATAATGGACGTTAAAATTTAAATACATATTCTTATAATTGAAGGTATTCCACTTTTAAGGAAATACAGTTTTACTCACCAATCGTAAAAGTTTTGGTGAGTGAAAATATACCTTTTTAAAGTATACATATGTATTTTTAATGGATATTGACATATCAAATGGAAATATCTACTATATATTTGTCAAATACCACTCACTGACCTATCATCGCCCAGCCCAAACCGCTCGACAGAAAAATTTTGCATGACACTCCCTATATAACGTAGGCACTCGCTAAGAAAGGATTTTTTGATATTCGAATTTTTAAGTACTTTTAGAGGGGCTTAAAGTTTGAGTTGGTTAGAGCAGGCAAGCCAAGGCAGCATGCGTTGCTAGGACGATAAAGAACAGCTGTTAGCGTACATTATCTATTTCATAGTATTATTTTTAATTGAGGTTAATTTCAACTATGATGTCAGAGCTTGAATTAATAGAAATAAACTATGATTTTGTCCCTCATAGAGTTTACGCTCTGGTCCTTCCGCGGTAATAATATCCCGAACCACTTCACACAAAATTTGAAATTTTGCTCGGACAATCCGTTTAGAATGTAAACACTCGCTAAGAAATTTTTTTTTATATATTCAAATGTTTAAGTTCTTTTAGGGGGGGCTTTAATTATTAAGAAGGTCCTCATCGGCTCAAAAATGGTCAGATTTTGATTACATTTGGTACAAAAATCTTTCTTCTCATTTGAAAGGTCAAGTTCAATAACCAGCTGAATCCGTTTACTGGAACATGGTTTTGGGAGTAAAATGTGCGTGAAAAACCAGAAAGCTTACATTTTCGAGACAATATGCTTGCATGTATTCGTTATATAGGTCCATTAACGTAAGAAAACGAATGAAACCATTTTCAAGCGATTTTTGCAACCTTTTACGAGACACATTGCTAGAAATACTTTTCCAAACTAATTTTCTGTTTGGGTATTCAGAAACGATGATTGGTTCACTTGAAACTTGTACCAGGTATTTGACATTCATTTAATCTAAGATATTTATACTTTGGAATCGTTTGGAGGTAGGAAGTATATAGAAAAAATTGTATTAATGGTATACAACGTTTTCGGATCTCAGTATATTTTCTAAAATACCTCGAAAACGTTGGGAAATCGTAGTAAATAGAAGGTGGCTATTCGAAGGGTTACTAAATTATCCACAAAGAAGATTCTGTTGTAATGTTCGGTGGGGCGATGACTATCGAAGAGATAATTGCTTAAAACTTTAAAGTTATTAGTTTTATTCGTTTCAACGTGTATTTGTCTCTGTTTACCTAAATTTTTAAGTAGTTGTTGTTATTTTTTTTTTTACTCCCCAACGGGAACAAGCACGGTTACCTCCACATGTTGTTCCCGGGGTAACTCTAATGTTCGTGCAATAATAACGTGTACAAAATGATGTAGTAGCGTTAATTTTGATCATACCTTATTTAACGCAATATAAAAACTTCTTATCGGCCGTGGTGAAGCACGGGTATTCAGCTAGTAATCTAATGATTGAAAAGGTATTCGTAGTTAATAATAAAAAATATTCGTAGTTAATAATAAATGGACGTTAAAATTTAAATAAATAATGATTGAAATATTGTTTGCTAATTATAATATAGCTTTATAATGGAAGAGTACAATTTTATTGGAAATACTGTAGGTGGAATTTGATGAGGAAATATGCCTCATCAATGTATTGCGCCATAATGAAACGATTTTTATTTAGTAGGTAACCGAAGAGAATTGAATGAAAAGAGAAGTTTTTTTTTCTTCTTCAAATATACAAGAAAAAAAATATTAAAATAAACTTCAAAATAACCTCCTAAAGAGTTCGGTCCCTTAAAGATTTTAGGTTTCCCTGAGAAAAGGTTATAAGAAAGGTACCCCTCCCCTAACTTGGACCGCCTACTCGACTGACCTGAATAAATTCTCTCTCGTCACAGTTATTTGCTCTCTTCTCGGCGGAGAAATGTTTTATATCTACCCAGGAAATAGCATCCTTTCAAACCTAGACTTTTTTAGAACACCATCTAGCAGGACGATGATAACCTTCGACGTTTTTCGTCCTTAAACCCCATCCATCCATCCTAGAAGGAATGCAGTTACTGACGTTGCACTCAGGAATGAATTTCGGAAAAGTTCTGGAAGTATTGAAGAAATGGTCTCTGCTTATATTTGTATATGTATATGTCTGTTATCTCGTGGCGAATAAGATGTTGGCGAGAAAGATGGTGTAAAGCATTCAGACAAGGTAGTTAAAGATACATTGGACAGTAAGTATATAGAACCTACACCCAACGATCCATTTTTCAACCTTTTCTTCCATTTCAACAAGTGAAAGATAGTGTTTAAATGTTAACTAAATCGTTTTATGGAATGAGAGATTACTCCAGAACCAAATTGTTAATTGTATGAAGTACGGAATGGTGGAAATTGAAGGCTGCAATGATAAAGAAGAGGCCAAAAATGTACGCTCTTTCTTTTATTAGAATACATTTTACCCAGAGTCTCAATGACCAACGATCTCTTCTTAGCAATAGTTTTATGTATTACTCTAAAGCAGGTATTGGACTCCATTGACATGTTGTGGGCCAAATAACATCGGATTTTGAGTAGTTTTCATAAATTTTAGCGATAGATATCAGACAAGAAATAATACGAAAATTTTATTGTAAAATAACAAAATGAAATGAAAAAAATAGGTACAAAATTATAATTAAATCGTAACGTTTGGAATTATTACAAACTAAGAAAGTTAAATAGCGGCACGAAATCAACGAGACACTGGGCTTGTTTGCTAACCTGGTTCTGCAGCAGCAACCGACAAACCCCATCTCACTCGATCTTCCACATTTGAAGGGCGTGTGAGTAAGTAGAGTAATATTTTTTTTTAATTGAGTTTTTCAAAATGTCTCGCTTGCCGGATCAAATAATGCAGAGGGCCGGATCCTTGAAAAAAAGTAATTGCATTGCGTTTAATTTGAACAAATTTTGGCACACCTAAGAGGCGGGATATGCGTATCTTTGGCCACTCAAGATAGAGCACAGTTATTTTTGTCGCCTCTTTAAGAGTTCAGATTTAAAGCAAATGTGTTAAACAAATGTAAGCGTGGAATTTCTGTCAGTATTTAAAGTAAATGCCATACTTATACAGATTACACCAGATGACACTAAAATTAAAAAAAAATTATTGACTACACTTCAAACTGGCATTCTATATAGGTATTACTTGTCAACATTGCACTTTTTGTTTGTAATTTTTATCCATTCTCTTTTTTTGGGAGTTCTCCTAGGGCCGTGGTCGCACAGCCTTATCCTTGTTGGGTCCCCCCGCGGTCCATTAGCAAACGCCGTGGATTTTCAAGCAGGAGAGTTGGGTTCGAATCCCGCCTTCGAAAGGATGAGTTCTTTCATCTAGGGGCCCGCTGAAGGATTTCCCTGCAAAACCATGGACGTTGAAGGGTGAAAACCTATAAATATCCAGGTGCTAATGACCTAACTACAGAGGTGCATAAACAAGAAGAAAGGCCAAAGATATCTGCCATTTTAATTTTTTATTAAAAAATAAGGCCAAAGATAATTTTTTATTTATTTATTTATTTATAGGACGAGGAGAAATTTACCAAAGAAGTATTCAAGTAAACATAAAGACATTACTAAGATAAGGCTAGAATTGAGACAAACGTACTTAAACCTTATTTTCTTGTTAGGAACAAGGCTTATCAAACCTGCTAAAATTATTCTGAGATGGCACTAAGAGCAACATATTCTATTGTTAAAGAAATTATTCATTTCTTTTGGCGTTATTAGCGAACTGAACAGCACACGTTCTTAATTTCGCCCTTCCCCAACTACATCATGCTCCGTGTTCCTCGGGCCTTGAATTACTAGGAAAGGCTTACAATTAAATGAACTAAATTCGTTGGTGCGTTGAATTGTTCCTTGTTCGGTATTTCGCACTCTCCGGGGAACGCAAAGCACTCACCCAGAAAGAAGGGAACAAGGCGAGGAACAAGAATCGTGGAGAAGTATGTAGGGTGTAGAATAGGACCAGAGGGAAGGGGTAAATATTACTACACCGGGAAGATGTGTAAGGCAAAGGTAGGGAGCAGAAAGGAAGGGATGGTTTAATTCAACCTCTGCCTTTATAGTTTGTTCGTCGCTAAAGATCTCTCTCTCTCTCTCTCTCTCTCTCTCTCTCTCTCTCTCTCTCTCTCTCTCTCTCTCTCTCTCTCTCTCTCTCTCTCTCTCTCTCTCTCTCTCTCTCTCTCTCTCTCTCTCTCTCTCTCTCTCTCTCTCTCTCTCTCTCTCTCTCTCTCTCTCACACACACACACACACACTCTCTCGCTCCTCCTCATTATACATCACCCTTTCCCCTCTATATCCCTCTCATTCTCTCTCTCCCATTTTCATTACATATCTTGCCGGCCCTTTAACTCTTGATCTTCCATATTTGTCCATAAACCTTCTCTCGCCGAACGGATTAATTTTTAAGTTTACGCACCAATCTGCGTTTGCATTGGTTCTCCAGTTCAAACATATAAGGAAGGGACTGTGAATGCATGGTTCTACTAACTGTATTCACCTTCTTATTTTCTTTGTCATTATCAAACAGTTTTCAATTTTTTTTTCTCACTTCTATCTCTATTTTTCAAGTATGAAGCTACAATAGAATCCAGTAATAATAATAATAATAGATCCTATTATATATCGTCGATACAAATGTAAAGTATCGAATGTGAAAAAACGCATTTTTAATTTGCAATTTTTCTAATTTTTTTTTGGGCTGATGTAAGTTGTGGCAAACTCTCGAGTATTAAAGAATAAATACTCGCTGGGATGTAAATGTAAAAAACGTAAATTTCCATTGCTGTATTTCTTCTCAATACTATCAGCTTATAGAAGACCTACTATTCACGAAGATAGGAGGAAAAGAATCTACTGACTATAAGTTACATCTACATAAGTTTGCCGTAGGTTTTGAAGAAGATCAAGGCAGCAGTGGCTTCTTACGAGGCTAGCTGCTCATGGATCTCCCTAGCGAGACCCTTGCAGCTCAAACCAACACCAAACCAACCTTTGCTAATGTAACTCGTCGTAATAAACAGCCTTCCGTAGCAGTGCCTAACAAGGATCAGGGAATACTCTTCCCTGCTTTGGATGACACGCCTATATCCAAATATATTTATGCAACAGGTGAACTTGTTGGTCCGAGTAACATATTGTTTGCAACTAGAATATCCAACAACCGCATTTCCATCTTCCTCTCAAGTCTCAAATCTGTTGATGAATTTATTTCTAACCACAAAGGAATTACCATCAATAATGAATTTGTTCCTGCTCGCCGACTCATAATACCTTCAAAACGCTTGGTAATATCAAATGCCCCACCGTATATACCCCCTGAAATAATTGAAAAAAAAGGTTAAATGATTTAAGCATAACCTTGCTGCCTGCTGTAAGCTTTCTTCGAGTTGGCTTAAATGACAAATCATATTCACACGTCCTGAGCTCTAGGAGACAAGTATTTATAAAAAACGAAAATACAGTTATTCCATCATCCGTTTTAGTTGACTATGAAGGAGATACTTACAGGATATTTCTAGGTAATGACACCAAGTGCCTGAGATGTGGTGAAATGGGCCACATCAGTACTAAATGTGGGTACACCAGAAATAAACCTAATGATACTATCTCTAATCAAGATATTAATTTCCCATTGAATTCAAATTCTGAGTCGTCTAACAGTCTAACTATTACCTCCTCACTTCTAAACAAAAGTGTCACATCCAATTTACAGCCTTCTATAAAAGAAATTCCCAAAATTCTAAATGTAACTGAGCAGTCTTTAAGCAACAATATCGCTGATAATGCAATAGAACAGACGCTTATGGCGGCAGATAAAACTGATGTGCTGGATACTACGAAACACGAAAATACGAGCTCTACTCCAGAACCTAAACCACGTCTCCAAGTATCTCAATTAAATATAACAAACCAAAAATTGGATAACGCGGGAAAAATTCTACAGAAAGAAGAAACGAAAAGCTCTCCTGGACACTCTGAAGCACCAATTCAAATGAACTTAAATAATCTGGATAAGAGTTGAGAACACTCTACGCCTTCCCGAGCTTTCAGTCTTGAAGAAGTGAAGCCTTTCATAGAGAAGAATAAATCAAAATATCCAATAACATTCTCTCAACTTGAATCTATTCTGCAGATAACACTTCAGGAGAAAAACGCACAAGAGGTTATTTCAGAATTCACCTCAGATATAAATGGAATTGTCAAAATGCTCCTTGATACCCACAGAAACATTCGCAAGAATAGGTCTGCGAAAATCCGAATAACCAAGCTACTTAAATCACTAGGTGTATCGAAGGACATTCAGAATTCCTCTACGCCTGAGTCTAGTTATTCTGATCGAAAACATACTCGGGGGAACGACCAATAGTTAAGGTTTAATCAACATATGTTTAATTAATTTTTTTTTTTTTTTTTAACAAATCTCATTTAACAAATATTTAGGTTATTATTTAAACCATCATGTCAAACAATCCAAAATTACATATTCTCCAGTGGACCTGCGACGGCTTTAATAGACACTACGAGTAGGTACCTAAAAATACTAATAAATGAAAAACAACCCCATGTGATATATTTAGAAGAAACTCATCAACAACCTTCCATGATAGCAAACCTTAAAGAGCTGCAAATATTTCGAAGAGGTCAAGAAAAAGCTTCGTCGACCTGGGGAGGTGTCGCCGTTTTAATTACAAACACCATCGTAGCACAAGAGGAACATCTTAAAACACATCTGGAGGTAATAGCTGTTCAAATACACAACCCAGACCCAATCTCGATATGCAACGTATATATAGCCCCAAACCAAGATTTCTACTTACATCAGATAGTGTATCAACTTCCGAAGCCAGTAGTGTTCGTTGGTGATTTCAACGGACATACTCAGCTATAGAAGACCGAGCTGCCAATGACCCAATGGGGTAGAGGCAGGATAATTAAAAAAAATAAAAAAAAAATAAAGAAAAATAATTATCAATTACAGAACATTAAATTAACAAATGTGCATTAAGTCTAATTAAAATATATCATAAGATAAAATATATATAAAGTCATCTCTAAGGTACCAACCACTTTTCTCATTCGATACTTTGCATTTGTATCGGCGATATAATCTCTAACCCAAAACCTAATGGGAATCTATCAACCCTTCAAAGTACTAAACAGAACAATAAATTGGCCAAATTGTGGCCGTATGCCATATAATTCGAGGTAATCTCTGTGAAAGACGGTCGTAAACCCTTCGGGACTTCGGATAGGCCTTACCAACAACCTGCCCCCCATCCCTTAATGACAGCCGTTCGCAGCAACAATCACCAGATCCCCTGATAGCGGTTTCTAATTGCTTCCCCATCTCCGCAATTACGAGCACGACCCTAGATTAGGAAATGAGACCTTGGGGGAGAGAGACCTCCTTTCCTCAGGAGATCTGCCCTAACAGCCGACTAGGAGTCTGTTTGTTACTCTGGATAATCTCATTTTCTGGATTATCTTCTGTAGAAGAGAATAGTACTAATGAAAATTTCCTTAGAGGCTCTTTTATTCCTTAAAACACCAACTTCAGTTCATTTCGGCAAAACAAAGATGGGGTCCGTATCCCCAAGCAGAAAAAGTGTATAGTGTAACGTAGAAAGGTCATTTATCACATTCATATTTTTGTTTTAGCCTCTGTACATTTTATTACGGCAAACATATAAAAATAAATAAATAAGTGAAGAAACTTTTGAAATGATGTACTTTAAGTGGATTATTTACAATTTAGTTCAGTGTGAAATACGCCACCACAGCGGACCCACTGAAGGAATCATGAAGAAACTGGACGTTTTTCATTTACCTAAAGATCTTCCTTCTCTGCCAGCAACCTCAAAGTACTTTGAATCATACAATACCAGACCCGCAAACTTAACCGGGAATAACGTAATGAGGTCCCAAACCAATTACGAAGGGTATAGGTCAAGGCCCGGCTCCCAAATTTTAACCGATTTGAATGCATTTTTTAATGTAAGGTAATAAAATTTAGAACAAGTCTGTCTGGCCTGTTTTTTGATTTTGTTTCCCGTGTTTTTTAAATAATTTTTTCCAAAATGCCAAGGAGAGATTTGATCTGACTATTAGTGTAATGGGAGGTTTAGTAGGGGGGGGGGGGGGGTTAGTCTATAGTGTATACACTATACTATAGTGTATTTTCGAGGAGCAATAGAGTTCAAACACAGAAAATATGTTTATTGATAATTATAATTGGCTCACTTTTACCCAATATTCAAGGGCTTAGAAAAGTCCCCAAACTTTTTTTTCATGATTTTGACTTTGGGGGATTAGAACATCCATAGAGGGTAAAGATGTACCGAGTTTGGTGATAGAGCTCTCTGGAAGAAGACGGTTATATGAAACTGAACATAATGTCCTCTGCGATACCGGAAAATCAGTGCTTTTACTGTTTATTTTTTCGTATTGAGCTGATTCATCTATTTACAACATATTAATTTTTATTTAATTTCTTAATGTCTACGAAGTTTCTCAATTTGTTTAGCCTTAAAATGCATATTGGGCTGTCCTATTAGAAAGGTTGCGCCTGATTACGGTACTCCGGGGATTGCTTCTGATCCACGGTTAATAGTAGCTTCCGGAGTGTTAACGCGATGGGGAAATTTTGTTGTTTCGCTGTGGAACTTGATATACAGCAGTTCAAAAAGTTAAAACGGCCTATTAACCCTCCAATGCCCAAGGTCCCCTACAGGGGACCACTTTTTCGCATTAGTTTTAAAGTTTTCCAAGAAGTTGGGGTCTAGGATTTGTACTTCTATGGGTAAAGAAGGGATTGAATACATTACTGAAAATTTATAAAATTCCAGTGTTACAGATAACAAGTATAATTGGATTTGAAGTTACTGAAACAATGCGAATAACAACCGGTTTGAGCCATCAATGTATTTTCCATTGTTATGACTAAAAAACGGTTAAGTTTAATAATTCTTTCGATATAAATCATTTACTGAACATTTTTTTTTTTATTAAAAAAATTGAAGTTTGAGGGAATTTGATTAAATCTCTGTTTGTAAGTAATCTTTGAATTTTGTGGTCCCCCTTAGGGTACCTTGGGCACTGGAACTTCATCAATCTGATTTGTTTACTGCTGCCGATAAAATATCTACCTTCAAATATTATTTGAAATACTTGGCATTACTTCACGAACTAAAATGAGATAACGTAAATTTCTCAAAATAATTCTAATAATTACAAGTTTTAAACGATATAAATAAAAAAAAATCACGTTCCAAAAAAAAAATGATGCCCAATAAATCTAGAGTAACTAAAGGCATGAAAAAGCTTATAAATGCAGAATTCAATGGCTTAAAGAGGAAGGCAAATTTTCAAATAGAGCTGGGAAAGGAAATTCTAGAGACAGATTATTCAGAAATTGCAGCAACTTATCTTCAATTGAATGTTTTGAAAGTATGTTTGAATGAATGAATGAATGAAAAGTTTTATTCTTATTCTGGGACAGAAGTCCCATAGGAATAATTTTGGAATTACAAAATAATTTTGAATTTTACGTATAAACTTAAAAATGCTATCAGTATCAATATATAGTGTACAGCTTCAATATAGACTAGGTGTTGGGTAAAACTTGGAGGGATAGAAGGTGGTTTGGAGACGAAAGTATAAATATTATTGTTGAAAACACCTACTCATACTCATTTTCCAGAAATCATGAATTGAATGTTACTTCCAGCGAAAAAAATGTATTCATGTACATACTACATGAAGACAGACTAAATGGCGCCCAAAAATATAAGGGTGTTCTGGGAACATTTTGAATGGACAGACATAACTCTTTGGTGTCTGAAAGTATAAGACGAAACGGATTTTTCGAAATTTAAAAATTTGTTTGTCTTTCAGATAAACTTATTGTAAACTACCCGAAAATGATCGTTATGGGAAGTTGAGGGTCTGTTTCGATGTACGAAATACATTTTTTTTTAACAAAATGTTGATTGTATACGATCATCCCAGGAATCTATAGATGAAAGCATGGCCCCCTACTGTGAATGCAATAGCTGTAAGCAGCATCTCCTCATGGCAAGCCCATAAGGTTTGGTTATAAAATTTAGTCTTGTCCAACTCGACAAGGCTACATGCAACTTTTGAGCCTTATTAGGGCGGCTCCCATGCCCTTGCAGAATAGTTACGGCTTGGTGGATCTGTAGCTCCTAAGGTGTCTTCCTGGTTACCCCAAGGATTTGGGCCTTACAACCTTTACGCGGACAATTTTTTTCACCTCTTTCAACAATTAAAAATACTAAACACTGGCTGCACCTAAACTATTTGAGAAAATCCCATTGAAAGAATTGTAAAGAACAGTCAAGACTCATGAGTGAGTGCTAGAATATAGGGATTATTTCGCCCAGTTATTTCGAAATAATTTTTACTAAAACCAATATTTGTCATAGGCAACCAATCATGGATTTATGCATTTTATTATTATTTACTTGCAGTAAAATAAAGATTTCTTCATGAAATGTAGTGAATTTTTAAAAGATACCCGATTTTGAAACTTGTAAAACCAGTGCCCAAGGTCTCCTCTAGAGGGCCATATGTTATTTTACATATTGACAGTTTAATAACAAAATGTCTTAAAACTTACTTCAATTGACTTCATATTAACCCAGTTAAGCAAAAAAAAAAAAAAAAAAAAAAAAAAAAAAAAAAAAAAAAAAATAGAAAAAAATATAGACTAGTCATGGGCATTGGAGGGTTAAGATTTAATTTTAGAAGGGTCTGAAATTAGGAATTTGGACCTAATTTCTTTTATATTGCATCAAAAAACTTGCTATACTGTACCATTACCTAATACGAGAAGATTATTATGGAAATAAGAAACGCAGGGTCTATTTGGAGAAAGGGGTTACCTGAAATCCTTTTCTAAACACCAAATCATTCAATTTCACCGTGGGTCCATATTTAATTATTGTTGCTCTATGTGTGCGTATAAATAAATATGTTTATATTTTCAGCTTACATTTTAATATATGTGTTCAGCTTAAAATCATCTGCGTGACAGATATTCTTACTACTATTCAAACCCCTCAAATGGAACGTCCAACGTACTACTTGGACAGATTATGGTAGAGAAGAGATGATGGTAGGAAAGAATATATATATATATATATATATATATATATATATATATATATATATATATATATATATTGTCGATGTAGGGACAACCGATGTTTCGCCAGACATTTCGTCGCCTTCCCCAGGCATCCTTTGTATAGTGAAAATTGATTTCAGCCTAAGTTTAGTTTTAGTCGGTGTCGTAGATTTATATATATATATATATATATATATATATATATATATATATATATATATATATATATATATATATAAAGTTTGCGCGCTCTATAAAATTAATAAATAAATATATATTTTCTTTTTTTATTACGGCGCATCTACATCTAGGTCATTAGCGCCGACATCCAGGGTGCAGCGAGGAATTTTCCCAGCGAGCCCTGAGATGAGAAAATTCCTGCCGGAGGTGGGGAATCGAACCCACCATCTCCCGCTTATGAATCCAGCGCGCTAGCCACTAGACCACGGGAGACCCCCCGTGTGGTTTGTGTTATTGGCAAATCTGTCCGGGAGTTCAGTGCCCCTAAAGCAAGCGGGAAGTAATGGTTAGGCCAATCAAACCATGATGATTGAAGGTTTTCGTCATGACTTATTACCCGAATCATTACCGAATGACCCAGATGTGCATGACGGCAGCGGGGAAATGGAAAGATGATGGACGGATTTGTGTAGATTTCCTGACGGATCTGAAAACGTGGATTTCCTGTTTCTCTACCATCATCTGTCCAAGTAGTACGCATAACGTATACGTAGTACGTAATTATATATATATATATATATATATATATATATATATATATATATATATATATATATATATTTATATATATACCCATATAAAATCCAGGATTATAGGTAAGAGATAAGCGACGACAGGGCAATATCCTGTAGGGATATTTCCCTAAGATTTAGCGCAGATGAAGGGTACTCTGAGAGGAGTGGAAGGGTCAGATAGAGAAGAACACCGGTCTCCTTTTTGCTGGTGACAGTAGTAATTTACAACCCACCGGCTTCGTTCAACAGCCCTTTGAGTAGGGCCGAGGACGGGGGGAGTCTGGGTCTCCATGTATGAGTCGATACAGTCCAGGAGTCACTTTTTGCTTTACAGTTTTTTGCACTGATATCTCATGAAATATAGATTTTACAGAATGCAGAAGACGAAATAAACCAAATATCCTACGTGCCATGGATTAATTGTTAAAAGATAACTGACCTTACAGACTTACAGCATTAAAAACTGTACAGAGTCTTTTTAAGACAACTCCTGAATTACGAGTAGAGTTCAAGCATTCTACAGATATACTTTTGGGGAATTAACCCTATAAGACACAAGGTTTACCCTTCCCAGGTTGGGAGGGCTCTGAGTGCTCAGAAACGTGGGGGGGGGTTTAGCGATATACTCCTATGTGTTTAATATAAATTTTTATATATATATATATATATATATATATATATATACACACATAAGACGGTTTGAAAAAAAAACATACTTAATCATTATGAGTACTACCATGCATGTCTAGAGGACCATGGTTAGAAAGGTTCTTGAATGCCTAGAGGACGACGGTCAGAGAGCATCATGACATTCCATAGAACCCTGGTCAGAGAGGTCCATGAATGTCCAGAGGACCATGACTCTCTAGAGGACCATGATCAGAAAGGACCAAGAATGCGTAGAGAACCATGAATGTCCAGAAGACAATGATCAGAGAGGTTCATGAATGCCCTGAAGGCCATGGTCAGAGAGGACGTT
The DNA here is from genome assembly GCA_946811695.1 of Gonocerus acuteangulatus. Taxonomy (NCBI): domain Eukaryota; kingdom Metazoa; phylum Arthropoda; class Insecta; order Hemiptera; family Coreidae; genus Gonocerus; species Gonocerus acuteangulatus. The sequence continues at coordinate 35,751,463 of OX328129.1, forward strand.
GACTGTCCAGAGGACCATGGTCAGAAAGACCATGAATTTCCAGAGGACCATGACTGTCTAGAGGTCCTTGATCAGAGAGGACCATGACTGTCCAGAGGACCATGATCAGAAAGGACCAAGAATCCCTAGAGAACCATTAATGTCCAGAGGACCATGGCCAGGAAGAACCAAGAATGCCCAGAAGACCGTCGCGACAGAGGACGATGACTGTCCTGAGGACCATGGTCAGAAAGGTTCATGGATGCCCAAAGGAGCATTGTCAGAGAGCACCATGACTGTCCAAAGGACCATGGTCTGGGGGGACCATGATCAAAATGGGCCAAGAATGCCCAGAAGACCGTGGTCAGAGAGAACGTAGACTATCCAGAGGACCACGGTCAGAAAGACAATGAATGTCCAGAGGACCATGGCTGTCTAGTGGACCATGAATATCCAAAGGGCCATCGTCAGAAAGGACCATGAATGTTAATTGGATTCAAACGTCTTGTAGGATCTGCATTCCGTCAAAATGTGTTATATAGAATGATTTTCATCTCAACCCGTGTATTCGGCCTAGATGTTTCTTCAAATTAGTAAGCTTGTGGGGTATTCTCGACAAAGCCACATAAATTCACTGGTTAAAGGTTTAAATGACAACTTCTCTGAACATTCATAATTAAGTACCCAAGGCTGAAGTCATAAAGCATTTGGGGATATCCATTAATCTGCCGAAGCAGTCGTGATAATATCAAATACCCATCGAATGTCAAAGGAGGATCCGCTACAGGCAGATCGTACTTGTTGTAAAGCCTGTGATACCATCTGGGGAAAAGGCTTGCCAAGAAAGAAGGCTTATAAATAATATTCACCCGCGAGTAATTTATCATGGAGTCAGTCCGAAGCCTTAGTCCATCAATTCACAACTTCTTACCATCAATTCCTTCTCGCCTCCGGAAGAGAGGATGAGCTGCATGATATTCGTATTAAAACCTGGTCTCCATTTACTACAATGATGGATATATTTTATTGTAACATTGTTTACACAATGGGTATGTTGAGATTATTATTTGTAATCCTTGAAATTAATGACTTTGATACATCGAGGCATGTTCAACATACCCAGATGGAATCCGCCAACGGAGCATAAAAAATAGATATGCAGGTAGCTCTGAGCCTACTGGAAATAAGTCATAAAGTCTATCATTGGATAAGTTGAAACAACCTGGAAACCATAAAATTAGTAACTACAAAATATACATATCTATATTTAATCGTAACTAATTCACATATGTATATATATACTGATATAATATATATACTGTTATGATATGTATATATATACTGTTAAGGGACGGGACGGTGCACAGTGGTGCCGAGAGAAAAAAAAAAACCTCCAAAACCGAGGGTGTTCGGCGCTAATGACCTAGATGTAGATGCGCCGTAATAAAAAAAGAAAATATATATTTATTTATTAATTTTATAGAGCGCGCAAACTTTATATATATATATATATATATATATATATATATATTGTCGATGTAGGGACAACCGATGTTTCGCCAGACATTTCGTCGCCTTCCCCAGGCATCCTTTGTATAGTGAAAATTGATTTCAGCCTAAGTTTAGTTTTAGTCGGTGTCGTAGATTTATATATATATATATATATATATATATATATATATATATATATATATATATATATATATATATATATATATATAAATGTGTTCAATCGCTTTTGAACTAACATTTTTTTTATACATAATTATTTGTAGAAAACTATTAATAAAATGGAAAAGCAATATTACAGCTTTTTCATTTTATTAATAGGTATAATCACAAAAAATAATTTTGTTGACTTTTTTCTCACTGAGTATAAATTTCACAGTTTTTAGTGAAAAGTAAAACAATATTTTATACCACTTATTTCATTCCAGAAAAATTGATATTACCCAGGAAGTCCCATGAGAATATGTAACTTTTAAACGAATTTTCTTTATGCCAAAATGTACCATGAACTTGCTGCATTTAGGTTGTGAAGATATCTGTAATGGAACTCAATTATTCATAGTTTATTTGGTGTAGAAACAAAAAGCGGTACTTAGCTATCCTCTCCGCATAGTGTTACCTAAAAGTACATGTTTTGAAGTTGCTTTCATATAAATTTCATCGCCGTACTCGGCCGTATGTGTGCACAGCCTAATAAAATAAAGCGATGCGATTATTTTACGAAAAATGAGTTTACCGTTACTATATTCGCAGAGAGTTGTTGAACAGTTTGTGATGGCAAGTAACTGAACTTTTACAGTGAGATCTATCTAATATCTCGCGTAAAAATGTCAAAATATATTCGTTCTCAGCGAACATTTTAATAAAGAGAAATACGACGAGACCAATTAACTGTATTAAATTGTATCTTAATTTATTCAATTCAGCATTTAAAAATACATATAGAAAGATACATATCTCTACCAATTGAGTAAAATGTGACTTTTTTAAATCGTATACTTGCTGTTTTTCATGGTTTTCGTACTACAAAACCCGTTTATCGCCCGAAATAATGTTTCTATCGAATTGGCAATGGTCTCATTCGACCCAGCACTACAAAATACCTTAAAAACGATACCAAAATCAGAATGATTCAAGTATCTACAGGGTTTTTTCCCAAAATCGGGCGTTTGGCACCACTGTGCGGTGGGACCTCAAAAACCACCCGCCCGTCCCAATAGAACCATTGCGCCCAATGCAGAGTTAAAATACGCAGCAGAATACGCGACGGCTTTGAGGTCCAACTAATTTTTTTGTCCTGATTGTTGAAATCTGATATTACCATCAGATTAAAAAACTATTTTTATGCTAGATGTATTTATATCATCATCATTTTTCATCAAGATACTATGGTGAAAATGAAGAAAGAAGCTGGAGATCTATATTTTCACCAAGGTCACTTGACTGCTAACTTTCATCTTTCATTACCCCTGGCACTCAATGCTGACGAAGGCTACAAAAGAGTAACCAAACGTCCTGAATAATGATTTTTGTAAAATCTTATTGATGCTTTTCTATCTGAATCCCAACTGCTCCCTGACTGCTTATAAGTTTATTTTAATAAATAACTTAATGGGGTTAGATTCGTGATATCTATTTTGAAAAACTCTTATAAATATTTAAGTCGGTAATTTTTTTTTTTTTTTTTTGGTTTCAAGGTTTAATGAAATCAAATGACTACATTTTCCCGGAATTTCCTAAAAACAATAAACTCTTAAAGATAGGGTATGATCCTATCCAAATTGGGTAATATTGAGAAATGTATTCCTACAGGGATATCGAGCCGATGAATTATGTAACACGTTAGATAACCTCAAGTCGGTGTTTTAACCGGATACCGCGATACTAACGGGTTTATTGGCCTTGGTTTTTAGTTAAACAAAGATTTAAGTTACTACAAACCAACGACCTGAAGAGGCATAATAACGTATCGATTGGGTTGTTGCACAATTGCCAATAACATGTTAGTAATCTAGTTTCCTTCATTTTTTTTTTTTTTTTTTTTTTACGTAAGCCATATCTAGACATTGCCTCTCAAATTGTTTAACTCGATGAACCACGTTATAAAACATTATAACGTTAGGAATAGTTATTTTTAATTTGTTTTGAATCGCACAAAAATTTGATTCCAGGAAAAAATTTAGATAATATTTCGATGGTATAATAATAATCTGATTTCAATTAAATTTTTTTTTTTAACACGAAATGGCTATTAAAGAACCATGAACCATTAATTAATGTTAGTAGTTTTAGTCATATGTATATATATATATATATATATATATATATATATATATATATAAGTCATATGTATGTAAATATAATATCTATATTGTAAATAGCAATACTGTAAATAATGTTAGCTCCTATTTCTTATTCTTAACACTTTTGTAATATTTAGTTCCATAAATTTCTACTTTTGTATATTGTATATTTTGTTTTGTAATTTAAAAAGAGCAAGTCACCTTCGTTGCGAAGCTCTTAAAATAAAAAAAAAAAAAAAAAAATGTTCGCGTGTGTTAAGAACTTTATAATCAGGCAATATTTCCTAATTTTTTTCATCACACACACATATATAAATATATATATATATATATATATATATATATATATATATATATATATATATATATTGTCAAATACTACTCAATCACTGACCTATCATCGCCCAGCCCAAACCACTTGTCAGAAAAACCTGAAGTTTTGCATGACACTCTCTTGATGAATGCAAACACTCGCTAAGAAAGGTTTTTTTGACATTCAAATTTTTATGTATTTTTAGAAGGTTTTGAATATTAAATTGGTTTTAAAGAGAGCTGGGACGCCTTCGCAGCATGTGTTGCTAGGCCGATAACAGGTCAGCTGTTACCGTATTCTATCTATTTCATAATTTTTTTTTCGGTTCATTTCAACTATGATGGCTGTGATAACTACTAAATAAACTGTGATTTTGTCCCTCTTAGCTATACCTCCTCACCCATCAGCATCTTCAGTCAGAACACTTATTTGGTAATGCTCGCAAATATAATGGGTGTTTCCAAACGACATCTTGGAAGCATACATTTTTAAACTTTAACGTCCATTTATTCTTGGCAACGATTTTTAACCTGTAGTGATTAAACTCCTGTTACTTGTAACCTATAGATAACAGGATATCTATAGGTTATGTGTTTCTTGACACTGGGGCGCTCCGAACCAGAATATTTTGATGAAACTTTGATTACTTATCAATAGATAAATAACTTATAGTATGACGGGAACCGTGCTATAAGAAACTGCACAAAATTATGTAGTAGCGTTAATTTGAATGATACATTATTCAACGCAATAAAATAACTACTTATCTCCCGTGACGAAGCACGGATAATTAGCTAGTATATATATATATATATATATATATATATATATATATATATATATATATATATATATATATATATATATATTTCACGACCTTTTTTAAGGAGAGCTGGCTATACTCCCTTTCTCTTGCCACAAGTAACTAAAGATGAGTGAGTCTCAACTGGAAAGACCGCCTGAAGGCTACCATCGGATCGCTATTTACAATTTTCTATGAAACTACAATTTTCATTTGATAGCATGCTTCGAGATTCATTATGCACCAAAATCAAAGAATGGTGTACAAACCGTACACAGGGCACGCGGGTCTTAAATATTTATTCCAGCAATTAGAACTGCATACGAAATTATTCTGAGTTTATCAGCAAAAAATAATGTCTCTGCAGGAACAGGCACAATGTTTCGTAAATAAGATTTGATTAATCATTTATATTTACTGATTTATAGAAAAGTCAAAATTGATGACATTGAAGGGCAGATTGTACTATTAGTTTGATATTTTTACATCCTTCAATACAATCTGAATACAGATATTATTTATGAACGCTAAACTTGCGCAAGAGTTGCATAAATGGGTGAAACCAAAAATATTTGATATTCTATATTTTGTGAACTGAATTACACCTTGCATGAATTATATACCTTCCTATACAAGAGGTGCTATTTAAGGAGATTGAAAAACGTCCTGTGACTATATATGATATTAGAGAAAAACTAACTGTGGTAAATATCATTTCTCTGGGATAGAATACCTATTTGGACTCAAAATGGTTTTGAGTGGTCTTAAATAGAACATCATTTATTGGAATGTAGATTTCAGGCTGTGCCGTATGAAATTTCAGTTTTGGACTTGTCGATTTCCTTCAAATGTCTTGAAACTGTCGTGGTTCCTACTCCAAGTTTTTTGGCATATTCCCTAGTGCTTTTTGAGGGACAAGCTTCAACCCTTTCTTTCCGGTGGTCATTGTCAAGCTTGGTTTCTGGCCTTCCTCGCTCCTCGTTGTCAAGGTCAAAATTTCCACTTCGAAACCTGGAAAACCACCGGTAAACAGTTCGTTCATTCACCGTTCCCTCCCCGAACACCGTGTTAATGTTCATACACGCCTCAGCAGCGCTATGACCGAGCTTAAATTCGAAACGAAAAATAATTAGGATTTCCGTTGGTCATAATTTAAGTTTTATTTTTTTCTCAGAGGATCGTTCTCACAACAGAGTACGCAAGGTACTGATTAAATAATAGGAATAAAAGAGCTTTAATTCTATATGAATAACAATGATGTTTGTAAATAATGAAATAATAAGGGAAAGAGTTAAATCGCAAAGTAAACAAAACTGACATTGCATACAGTACAGCCTGATATGTTCCTATATTTGTCAAAAATTATCCGCGCGCCCCCTAAAACGTGCCGCATATTTGTATCTAACTACCTTATAAGATGTTCATGACATAAGCATATTTCTCCCTCCCTGGTGGGGAAGGAATCTCATTAAATCGAAAAACAAATGGATTTCGTTCTAACCTTAGAGTAAAATTCCAATGTTAAAGTAAACAAAAATCCCTTTTCTTGAGGCCATCAGAAGATCTATAATCCCCTGAGAATATAAGGAAAGGATCGTGCTAATCGGGAGTGTCGTACAGAACTGGGGCAGAGACATGGCTCGCTGCCCGCCAGCTGATTTACAGTCTTGTATTGAGATGGCCTCTCTGGCAGCTGGCCATACCAAGGTGTCCTCGGGCTCTTTTCACACCAGCATGAAGGATGGCAGCCATTATCCACATAGCTGGAGCTCTCTTACACCAAAACACCGATAGCCTTCTTCATATCTTACATTATTTTCTCTTTTTGCACGTTCCGAACGATTTCAGCTGTTGAGATTCCCCCTCATTCGAAAATAAGAGGTTAAAGGGAATTCCATTTTTACCGCGATTCCTCCCTACTCCCATATTTTTGACTTTCCTTGTTGTTGAGGTGTGTGTTTGACCGAGGAGTCCTCAGGAGGATATATGGCCCAGTAAAGATGGGTGAAGTGTGGAGAAGAAGGAAAAATAGGGAACTCAGCTCTCCTGTCACCTTCTTCAAACTTGGAAGACTAAGGTGGGCAGGGCATGTAACCAGAATGGATGCCAACGAAATACCAAAAAAGATTATGACCGAGGACCTGCACTCAACAAGACGAGTAGGAAGGCTAAGGCCAACGATGCCAGAACTGTGCTTGGCGTTAGGAACTGGAGAGCTGCAGCAGAAGACAGAGCCAACTGGGGGAGGCTCTTAGAGGAGGCCCAGTCTCAGTGACGGGACGCCGTGCCACTTATGATGATGATGATGATGATGATGTTGTTGAGTTGTTACCATTCCATGGAATCAGATTTGGAACAGAGAAATCAAATATTGAACAAACCTATATTCGTGTTTAATCATTGCATGCTTACTACATTTTCTACAAAAAAAGGTTCTGAAGCAAAGATTAGGCCATATCAATCGGACAATTAAGTGCTTAAACCATCAAATGTGTTTGTTGTTTTTTGTTTTTAACGGGTTTTTGTAGTTGTTTAGCTTACTTTTTAATTGGTTGTTTTTTTCTTCTAAATTGCCTTTATTTCTAGAATTAGTATTAGAGTAGAAGATCACAAGAAAATATGAAACATTTTTTTTTGTTTTTTAGCCGAGCTGCTAAAATGCCAAATAGGAAAAATATATAATTCTTTTTTATTCATTTTATGTTTTTAATTTTTAAGCTCACCTTTCAAGAATTCCTTCTTTTTTTTTTTACTTTTTATTTTTGGAGGAGCGTTTCTTGCTCTTAGGTCTCCATTCATGGCTGGTGAATGTTAGTACAATACGTTTTTCGTTAGTTTATGGATGGTTAATTTAAGAAAGGACATGACTTTTTTAAATTATTGTGGATAGAGTCCAACTATAAAATTTGATAATCCACGGGCAGAGTAGGCACTGAATTGAAAATAATTCTATTTTTATTATTTCTAAATAATCAGTTTTATTCTTTCAATAAGTCCAATGAATTATAAAGTCTGGAAATTCATAATGAATACCATAAGATCAGCATAGTCCATTAAAATAGGCTTCAACAAGGAGATAGACTGAGCCCTATTCTGTATAATGTAGTTAAAGGAAGAGTGTAAAATTGGTATTTAAAAGGTAGTCTTACAACAACAGTGAGATATTTGAATACACATGTGTGTACATGTGGTTATATCAAATATAAATATGCCTATTTGAAATAAGTTTTCGATCGAATGACAATCAGACTGACAAGAAATACGGAAGCCCTCAATTGTAAACTGTGTCGAATTTAACGAGAATTTTCAATTTGACGCGTGAAAGAACCCAATTGGTCCATTTAAAGCAAAAGAGGAGCCTTCTCTCACCCTCATGAATATTCTCGTGTCATTTTAATTTCGCGTTTACCCTCATTCAATTTTTTTTTCATGAAAAAAAAATATAAAAAAAAGTAAATATTTTTCCAGTATTTAGATGAATAATTTAATTGCAATTACTTCCACCCTATTTGATTATTTAAAAAATAATTATTGTTCATGGCTTGGTTGCGTTGTGCATATATTTTTTTTTTTTTTGCCTCTTTATAAATAGAAAATAATTTTAAATCTTCTATTCAGCAATGTAATTTTAATTTTATAAATATATATATATATATATATATATATATATATATATATATATATATATATATATATATATATATATAAAATAATGTGCTTCGCGGTTTCCATTTTGTCCTCACTAATACAAATTAGGTGGTACTTGGTATTTATGATTCATTGGCCACAATGTGGTATTGGAAAGTAGTCCAAAAGTAAGGAAGTCTTTCTTTTGAGCACTTTCCCCCGGAGGAAAGTAGGTACGACTCATGACGGAATTTTTGAAAAATGTCTTTATTATGTATAAAGTTTTTATCGATCCTACCTAGCAGACACGCCTGTTAAAATGTATATATATATATATATATATATATATATATATATATATATATATAATATATATATATATATACATACATACATATATGTGTATGTGTTAACACGATAGCCGCCAGAGTTTTTTTTTTTTTTTTTTTTTTTTTTGCGCTAACGGGCAAAAATAAACTAAATCAGTTAATTAGGGGGGGGGGGTTACTCCGTACTCAAATTACCAATTTGCCACTACCAGCCGTAATTGTTGTTATATTTCAACGAAACTCGGGATCGTTGTAGTCATATACAGAGAAAACGTCTTGTAAGTATAAACTTATATAATAAATATAAAGTTATTGAAAACTTAGGAAAACTTTTTATCTACACTCATGGTTCTAAATCAAATGAGGGTGTGGGAGCTGCAGCTGTAATAGATGATCAAATCCTAAGCAAAAAAATCAATGATATCTTTACAGCTGAACTCCGTGGCATCCTCATCGGTCTGAATAAAATACCTGAAACTGACAATAGGGACATAGTACTATTTACTGACTCTTTAAGCGCACTTAATGCACTTACAGACAGATAAACAACCCATCCAATACTGACAGAAATTCTTAACAAGACACAAACTCTAAACAGAAACATAACCATATAAAGGTATTGGCTACCTGGCCATGAAGATCTCGGGAAAAGCTCAATTGCTGATTATGAGGCAAAAAATGCAGTCAAAAATCTCACTTGTGACTTACAGCAAATAACTGACAAAGATACATAACGTACAATAAAACAACATTGGAACTTCATATGGACCCAACTAGCTGACAAAAAACTCCGGGCAATAAAAAACAGAATTGACGAATGGCCTTCTAGTCAACGAGATAACGTGAACAAGTAATTCTTGCTAGACTAAGGATTGGACATACTCGACTAACTCACGAATACTTAATGACAAGACGAGATAAACCTATATGCAGTATATGTAACGAAGAACTTACGATTAAACACATACTGACAGACTGCCAAAGACGATGCAACTTGAACATCCCGTATGATATGGATGAACTCCTAGGCAATGATAGCCAGTACATCAACACTATACTGACCTACCTCAAGAACACAGGACTAGGTATAAAATCTTATTTGATGGCAATAAGCACTGTTGACTTAAAAATAGCATTATACTTCCATAGATACTAGGTACAATTTAACGGAGAACACTAAGTCTTTTACAGTTGAAATCTTATACAATTACATAAGCTATGCTGATTTCCTAGAATGAATGGTTCAGAGGATGCTGTTCTTTGTGTTGATAGCCAATGAGGCGGAACACATCAAATAAATAAATATAAACTAAAAGGGCTCATTAGAATTCTCTAATTTGCTCATAAATTCTGCTGTATTGTAATGAAACGTGGTCTATTTTGTGGGGAACTAATGACAATGAACTGTTGTACAAATGAACTAAATCGGTCCATCGGAAGGAGGTTTCACTTTGTACTATGTTTGAATAGAATTAACCCGTTAAAGTAAACGTTGGTTCGCAAAGCTGCCACCAAGAGCGTCTCTGTTTTGTTATGACTAATTGCAGGATTCTGACTTCTGAAGAAAGTGTTAAGTTTTGTATATTAAGTAAGTAGTGTATTTTCATGCTTACATAAATTAATTATTGAAAGAGTTGCTCGTTAGAAAAGTAAAAGATAAGAACTATTCATGTTTCTTTTTATTTATATAGGTTATTTTAAGCAAATTATTGAGGAATGCTGTACACACTACCCAACTTTTCAGGAAAATGCTCAGCTCCTGCGTAACGGACGTTTATTACATGTGAACTAGGAAGTACAAACAAAAAATTGATCTACAGGCATAACCAGTTTTTGATTTTTCTTGTTCTTAAATATTTCAAAAGCGATAAGTGAACTTTAGTAAGTGGATGTTAATCATTTGGAGAGCTCATAAATTTTAAATAAAATGTATTCAAAGTTCGTTCAAAATGTAATTTCGATAGGAAACACCTGCCTTGAGGAAATAGTGATTGGCATTCCGGAAGTGCTGGTTTGGTATCATAGAACCGCAATGTGAAGAGTCTTTAAACTTTCCAAATCACTTTAGATATAAGAATTACATAGAAACACGCTAACAGAGGGCAATTCATGCAAAATTTCCACCTTTAAGCGGGGCTTGGGAAGGCAATACTGGTGCGACTGAAGAATAGTACTGACCAGGCCATCTGCCCCACGGTGAAATATGGTCTAGAGCACACAACTGAGAGGCTGTTATTAAATCAGTTTTAGCGCTTTGCCTCCCGGAAGTCCGCTTTTGAAGCTGATCTCATAACGCAATCCGCAAGTGCCGAGGAGAAAATTTCTGTACCCATAGATAACAAAAATAACGCTGGTTGAATTATATGCATATATATACTGTAGACTCTCTCCAATCCGGCGTCGTCGGGACCGGGGTACAGTCGGAATAGAGAAAACGGCGGATTAGAAAATTTAGAGAAGCAGTCGCTTATTATTTCAGGATATAATAATATATACCATTGTTAATATTTAAAATAGTACATATCATTGAAATTACATTTAAATCTTGTACTCCACTCGCGATGAATGTTCGAACAAGACTGGCGAAAATCAGGTGCTCCAACCGCAGGTGCTTTAGTAGAAACATTTATTTTCCTAGTAGAAACACTTCGTTAAAGATGTTGTATTATCTAGATTCCAACGTTTCCATCCTAAACGTTCCACTCTTCAAAATTCTGAAGTCCTCTTCCTATCAAGCGTCACCCACCCACGCTCTCCACCGAGGCGACTCAAAAGACATTGGCCTAGAAATCTCCTGCAGTGACCAAGTGAAGTGTTAGCAATTGCTTTCTCTTTGTTCAAGTGCGACAATTTTCAGCCACTTATGGTCGGAGCAGTAGGGGGCTTGTGTAGGCCCCTCTCAACGTCAGCTGAGCGTCTTTCTGGAGGTAATCGAGGATGAAGTTGGGAGGCCTTGAGCACAGAACCTTCATATTGTATCATACATCATATTACCAGATGTATTTATATACAGGATGTAATAATCAATAAAGAAATATATATATATATATATATATAATATATATATATATATATATATATATATATATATACTTAAACAGAAACACAAGTTCCAGCCTCTAAAACGAATCATATATGCCTTCTTTCACTTCCATTCGCGAAACAAATGCTTGGCTAGCTAGGAAGAGAAGGTTTTCTAGGAACCCTCGAGCCCGTCTAGCTTCGGCGAGTTCCGAGATCCATCACTCATGCCTCTTGGAGACCACCGGATTAGAGAACGCCGGATAAGGGGGACCGAGTTTCGTTGAAATATATATATATATATATATATATATATATATATATATATATATATATATTTGTCTGGCTCAAAAATAGGCCGATGTTAATAAAATTTTGTACAATAATACTTTGCGTGATTTGAATGATCGAGTTCGTTAATCAGCAGTATTCGTCCACCGGAACATGTTTTTTTGGACAAACTTCGCATAAAAAAAAATCGTAACGGTTCTTTTGACCGTTCCTAGGCTTCAAGGTACATGTTGTTCATGTAACAGTATGTGGGGGATGAAAACATTTTCAATACCTTATCTATAACCCCTTTCAAGAAAAATGGAAGAAAAAAAGAATATGTTTTTGGGGGGTTTGGACACTTTTATATATATATATATATATATATATATATATATATATATATATATATATATATATGTTGTATAATCTATTTGAACACGTTCTTATTCAATTTTTAATAGACCGATCTCATGCGGAATAATATTTGCTTAAATAAAGTAATTTACGCTTAGAATAAAGTCAGTTTTCTGTCGTGCCGCCTAACTCTTGCTTCTCTTTCTAGATGTTTTTTTTATTAACAAACACTTACGACAAGACATTAACTCTTTCTAAGTTATGCTTTCTAAATGAAACTAAGACACCGTGCTAAAGGTCGTGGGTTCGATTCCCACTGGGAGTGGTGGCTTTTCTTTTGAAAAATAAAATAGTTCTCAGCCCTATCCTGGCTTGTTAAAATATAAATAAATAAATTTCACTAAGAATGTGAACGACAATTTGCTAAAATTATTCATTTTTTTGCGAGTCAGTTTTGTTTTGTTTTTGTTTTTCTAAGAACTCACGTTACACATAGTTTTGAAGATGACGCATCCCTTTCGCTCGAATCAAAAAAAAGTCGATTTGTAACCAGCCTCAGGATTGTAGTTCATATTTTTTTGTAAGTATTTTCCGATGTTTTTAGTTTAAATACTGGTCATTGCTACCGAAATGATAACATTTCTCCGAAATGTACAGGCCTAATACAGGGTTCTCATTAAAGGCAGGAGAGCATTAACGCGGGGCTTAAGCGATTACACAAATCTCAATGGTAGGGGAGGGGCACGTTGGTATCTCCGAACCGAATCAATACACAATGTTGCACAGGTCCATTCACAAAATAATGAGAGCAAACCAATTTTATACTGACAAAGTTATCAAAATAATCCTACTTCAGTGTTGTTGTAATAATGGTAATAATTGGCAAAGATAAAAGTAAAACCAATTTGTTTTCACGTTGGAGTAATCTTTCATTGTGCGAGTCCTTTTTGCACGTTTCACTCTATACACTACAGGTATTTCCTTCGCATAGAATACATTCAAAAAAATATTTTAACATATCAAAAATAAATAATCATAAAAAAATAGAGTATAAAATTAGTTACTATGCTTTGAAAAATTGAGTTATTTCCTGGTGTCAGATAAATTAGCCAAACTGTCAAGAAATGAGTTTTCTATCCTTTAGCGCCCATTTCCTGAAACAAACTCTCGTCCATAAATAAATCTGAACAAAAGTGTTAGGAATTCTTTCGGGTACTTTGAAGCGTGGGAATTTTCCAATCAATTTACAAGGGTGTTCTAAATGATGGATCCATTTTTATTTATTAAAATCTCAAATTTTCGGCGGTCGGTACAAGCACAAAGTTTTACATGTGTGATTTTAAATTTTCCTAGACATGTTGGAGCAGTGGCTGTTCCCTGAATTTGTGGAAAATTCACAGCATTTCATGTGGGGAGGACCGTGCTCCCCCCCCCCCAAATTGGCATCGTGATGTACGAAGTTTTTCGAATCCCATTTTCGACGCTGGAAATGAAGACCAGGCTCTACAATTCCGGCCACCGAGATCTGATCTCATACCACGTGATTATTCCTGGTACTGTTACGTGAAGAAAACTGTTTACATACCAACATTACCAATAACTCAGAATGACCGTATCGCTGCCGTTCACTCAAAAACAGTAGTGTACGCAACATTTGGGTACAACGTGGATGCAGCAGACGGATAGAAAGAGGGGAGAAGGAAGAGTTGAATAGTAGGAAGAAAAAAGAAGATAGAAAAGGAGCGCGTGAGAGAGAGGGTGGGGGAGGGATAGCGCTTAATCTCATGGTGCATGAGTGTATATCTTATCTTTTTGTAACGAATTATCTTATAATTCGTATACAACGTACAGAATATTATAGTGTAACTCGCTAACTTTTCTACTCAGTAGCTATGTTGATTTATCAACATTTCCATAGTTTTTTGTGATGTTCTCGATTCTTCTTCGCTAGAAAAGCATAGTTCCATACTCACCATTTTACAGGGCGAATATCAAATATAATTCTATAGTCCTGTTATTGAGCAGAAGATAGTTATTTGAGGCGATAAGAAGTCATGAAACCGATGGAGTTCGGCTAGGAGAAAAACGTGGCATTTTCAAGAAAAATCAAGATTGCGAACATTATAGTCATTCTTAGAATTTCGCAATACTAAAATATTCCTAGGTAATCTGGATAAATTTTATTTGGCCCATGATTAAATGTATCGAGGTCTTCCCTCTTTGTCTAGGCATTTTCTAGTGCCGAAGAAGGCTACAAAGGGCAGCCGAAACGTTCGAAAATGTTTCTTGACGATCTGAAGTTTTTCTCTTAGCCGAATCCCAACTGTTCCATTTCGCTGTATGACTAATATGTAATCTTATTATGGATATTTATGAAAATGTAGTCATTGGTAACTTTTATTAAAAATCTTTTTTGGCTTAAATAAGTATTTACCTGCTAAAATATCCCAATCTAAATTCCTGAAATATGTCAATCCTTAATCCTAAATAGCGTATCTTGGATAGGATCGTATCAGCGTGTAATCGAGCGTGTGTCCTAAGTAGGCCGTTACGGTGTCGGGCCTCCCCCCCAACGTTATATCCATGGGCCGAAGCGTATTAAGATAATATTTATAGCAGACCATTGGCGGATTTATTGTTATAGCTCCATCGTTTATTACAGTCCCCTCTACCTGAATTCCCGTGTTATTATATCGAAGCCAGCTAATAAATCCATTACTAGAGGAAGAGAGAGAATGAAAGAGAGAGAGAAAAGAAATAGAGTCTAAATCACCTTCATACGAACTGATCATATCACAAAAATATATTTATCGCTGAGAATAATTTCCAAAGTTCTCTAAGCTGAGGTGAACGCTGAAATGATGTATTCCAGAGCATGCTCCACGTAATGATTTACAATGAGAATAACTTCATACAATTTAGATCGAAACACGTAGAGCCCTATAAAGCCCGTATGAAATACTTGTGTCTTTGGATTTGTCCACGGCCACTTTGAGCGCAAACTGTGATTTGATATATATTATCTGATGCCAAAAACGTTTTATATTAAAGATCCTAGAGATCTATATTAGGGTGGGCCGAAATTTTTTTTTATTTCCAAGTTGTAATAGTGCGGAAAAGTTGGGAATTACATAGACCAGAAAATAGGGGGAAAATTATCGAAATCGGTTGACGCATTCCGTTCGCGCATTAGGTTTGAAATTTGACAAAATATGAAAAATCTTCCTTCATGGGATTATTTGTTTAATTTTTGAGTTAGATGATTTCGTAATATAATAGTTTGTAACGTCTTCATAAAGAGACTAAAAACATTGTGTTTTCAATTTGGTTTAGATCAGTTGATATCTTTCAGTCGCGCGTAGAGCCTAAAATTTGGCAAAATTTCACATTTGTAAGATTTATTTTACGTATCTTTAATATACTTTTTTTAAAAAACACAATAGTTACAGGGTTTTTATTTTTGAACACTTTTGAAATATTGTTTCGGCCCACACCAATGTATATAGCATTTCTTGTAGATCTCGAAGCCCACGTAATTCAGGTGCAAACAATTTTTCTTCATCACCCTCTAATTCTTAGAAAAACGGGGAAAACCGCGTTTTTCATCGAATTTTGGTTAAAAACGAACTCCCTATTTACTTAATTGAAAAATGTAAATAATGCAAATAGTAGGGAATTAAATCCTCTTTAAAATAACTACACATCCATTAAGATAAGTTGACCATATCCAGAGATATACGACATCAAAGGCTATAACCTGTCAGAAAATGGTTATAAATTTTCAATTTATTGTTGCTTCAGGGCCGTAGTAAACCCATCTCAACAATTATAACCGCTCTACCTTAGAGGATTCTTAAAGTAGATAAAGAATCTTGGCAGATTGTTTCTATCTCATCTAATTCCCAAGTAAATTAGAAATACGTAAAAATAAAAAAACTGGGGTCCATGGTTTAGCATCCACGTTATACGTGGACTTGTACAATGACTTGTACAAGGTTGTAGTCTAGTATTACTCTACATATTTCAATAAGTTAAAATGCATTTGAGACACAAAACTATACTTGATAAAATGGATTTTGTGGGACCACTCCAGTGATGTTTGTTTTCTTCTTATACGTTATTAATTAAGTAAATATGGACTTCGTTTTAATCCAAAATTCGATGCAAAAAGCTGTTTTGTTTTTCCCGTTTTTCGAAGAATTGGAGGGTGATGCATCGAGATCTACATGAAATGCTATATACATCTCTTGGGACAAAAAAGAAAGTTCGATTTTGTATACCAGTGTAATTGCTTGCGAGGAAAACCATAGAACAGGAAGGCAAGCAGACCTCTAGTCAGCAAAACTCAACATTAGCAACAACCTGCGGTGGTCTATAGTACCCACGTTTCCCCAATCCTACCTATCTATACAGGCTAGAGTGTTACTAGTTAATTCCCTTTAACGTTTGATCAAACAATTAAATGTATATGTTTTTCAAGTGAGGACTCACTTATATTAAGTGGCAAGTAACTGTACAGAAATGGCTGTCACTTTGGGATTCGGCAGTAAAAGTTTACAGTATCCAGTTAAAAGATTCCATGCAGCTGCTTAAGAAATGCTCAGCGCAAGTAAATATACTGCACAGAAAATTGTGCTGGATACACAGATTCTTGAGATTACATACCTCATTATTAAACAGGTGATATACTCCAAGAAAATGTTATTATTATTATTATTGATTATTTTATGCATAGCTTTGGTAGCGATGTGCATTTTCTTCAATACGTTTCGGTAGAGGGCAACATAAAATGTTCTGTTAGCTCATCTTTTCTTTAAATGAGTCTACATTTTTCTTATATTTGCTATGCTTTTGGAGAAAATTTGGCTTGGTATTCGTTCAGGTGTTATATTTTATCGTAGATGTTTATGTTCTTTAAATGGCGCCTGTCATCTCCAAGGAGTTCTGTCATGTCATATGGTATATCTAGATCACGTCTTAAGTAGCACTCAGTCAGTATATGTTTGATTGTGAGGTCTGTGTTGCATGATCGACATTTTGGTTTGTCCGTATTTGTCATTAGATATTCGTGAGTCAGACGGCTGTGGCCAATGCGTAGTCTTGCTACTACCACTTCTTCTCGCCGTGATTTTCTATATGACGAAGGCCAATCTTTAACTGTAGACTTCACTGTCCTTAATTTGTTTTCTTTAGTGTTAGTCCAGTCTAGTTGCCAATTATTTAAGATAGTTTGGTCAGTGTACCTTGATGCGTCTTTGTAGTATGACTCAAGTGGTTGGTAAGTTTCTTTTTCCGTTACAAGTTTAGCATGTCGGTCCGCATTTGTACTTAGTCCTAAGTTTTGGTGTCCTGGTAGCCACCATAGTGTTACATGTTTACTGTAAGTTCGTAAGTTATGAATTTGTTCTTTTATTTCCGTGCAAGTAGGATGTGTGGAGTATATGTTTTGTAAACATTGCAGCGAGCTCAAAGAGTCCCTGCAGATGATTATGTGTGTTAGGTGTGATGATGGGACGTTATTTAATGCGAGGAGAATGACATAAAGTTCCGCTCCAAGAATGCTGAAGCAAGGAGGGAGTTTTTGGCTGTGTACTTCATCTTCCATGATTGCAGCAGCTCCTACGCCGTTTGTTGTTATTCACCCGTCAGTGTAGAGAAACATGCTGTTTTTGTGTTCAGAAGTCAGTTTTGTAAAGTATTGTTTGTATAGCAAATTTGACATGGGGTTTGTCTTCTTGAATTTTGTCAGTGTTATGTCTATGTTAAAATTTTGTATTGTCCATGGTGGTGTTATTGAATGATTGTGTGTTTTTACACGTGGAATTTTCTTCGATTTCCTTACATCTAATAATAAAAGGTCGGATATGATTTCTTTTTTGTTCATAATCTTCCTAGTACGTATTTTGTATTATACCACTAACACATGAAGTAGGAGAAAAAGGCTTTATTTTACAAAAATATCTCTTTAATAGAATATTTCTCCTTATATGTAAAGGAGGTTCTCCTGCCTCTGCAAGTAAACTCATTACCGGACTAGACCTGAATGCACCTAGCGATAATCGAATACCGGTGTTGTGTATCATGTCCAGCATGTTAAGAGTAGTGGGTTTAGCAGACGAGTACGCAACACATCCATAATCCAGGATAGATCTGGTGAAACTACGATAGACGGTTAGCAATACTTTCCTGCTTGCTCCCCATTTCGTATTACCAAGAACTCTCAAAATATGTAATGATTTTTTACATCTAGTGACAAGGTCTTTTAGATGGGGGACCCATGTTAGGTGACTGTCAAAGTGTAAGCCAAGAAATTTAATCACATTTGTTTGAGGGACTATTGTATTGTATATGTGTAGTTGATAATTTGTGTCTCGTCGTTTTCTCGTAAAAAGAATCGACTTTGTCTTGTCTGTAGAGAATTTAAGTCCAAGTTTTGTCGTCCAGTGTTCGAGTGAGTGAATTGTTTCTTGTATTCTATTCTTTAATTCTTCTACTGACTTTGCCGAATAGAATATGAGTAGATCGTCGACATATAGACAATACTGTACATCTGGAGGAATGAAATCTCTGACAGATCCATTGCTATGAGGAACAGTGTTGTGCTTAATACACTCCCCTGTGGAACACCTATTTCTTGTTTAAAGACATCTTAAATACGTGCTCCATTTCGAACTCTAAATGTTCTGTTCGAGAGAAACCCATTTATAAATTTAAGCGCATTTCCTCGAACACCCCATTCGTAGAGTTTAGAAATAATTACTCTTTGCCATACTGTGTCGCATGCCTTGTGTATGTCAAATTAGATTGCCATCGTTGACTTCTTATTCAAGAACGAGTCGACTATATAAGATTCCAATCTGACTAGATGATCTGAGTATGAGTGGAATTTTCTAAAACCACACTGATATGGGGATAATAGATTTTCTTTTTCCAGTACCCAAAGCAATCTCTTATTTAGCATTTTTTCGAATACATTGCAGACAAATATAAATATAAAATGCTGGTTAGAGAAATTGGTCTGTAGCTTGCAATGTCAGATTTACCTTTATTAGGTTTGAGTATCAGAATAACGATGCTATTAGTCCAACATTCAGGGACATTTCCTGAAGCATATATTGAGTTCATAACATGTAATAGTTGGATGAGACAGTTGTTCGGTAAGTGCTTGAGCATTGAGTATGTTATATTGTCGGGTCCTGGTGAGCTGTCTATAGCGTTTTGTAGTGCGTGCTGGAGTTCGTTGAGGCAGAATGGTTCGTTTAGACAGTTTATTTCATTCTGAGTGATTTCGAAGGTAAATTCGTTACGTATCATGTAGTCTTCATATGCGTCGTCGTTTTGTGGAGCCTTCGATATGTCTCTGATGTGTCTGCCGAGGGTATTCGTGATGTCCGTAGTGTCAGTTAGTACTGTGTTATGAATTTTCAGTCCTGATATGGGTCTTCTATACTTTTTTTTAATAATTTTATTTAGATTATACCATATCGTTTTAGTCTGTGTTTGTGAGTTTACTGTTGTCAAGAAGTCTATCCAACTTTGTCTTTTGCTCTCTATTATTACATGTCGGCAGATAGCTTTTGCCTTTTTATATTTAATTAAGAACTCAGTGCTAGGATTTCGCATGAATTTGTTAAGAGCTTAGCGTTTTTCCCCAAGACCATTTTTCTCTGAATGAGGCTTTCATTGAGGTAAACTGGACAATTGATGCAGCATAGTTTTTTGCAAATACCATCATGCTTGTCTTCAGCACACGACCTACATATTTCTCCCTTTCCACATCCTGTGCTTCTATTGTTATATCTCCAGCATTTAAAACAAAGAAGGGGAGAAGGGATGTACGCTCTTAGTGGGATCATCAGATAGCCGATTTTCACCTTTTCTGGCAATATATCCTTATTGAAGGTAGCAACAAACAGCGTCCTTTGTGGTTCCTTCTTTGTCTTAAACCTTCTAATGTGCGTAACACTTTGGTTTCTTAGTTCGTCCAAAATTTCCTTGTCTTCTAAGTTGCTAATTTCATCGCATGAAAAAATTCCTTTAGAGAAATTAAGGTTCTTGTGTGGTGTTACTGAGATGGTGTGCCCGAAGAAGTTGGTTTCTTCACGAATTTTCAACCCTTCGTTGCTATCTTGACATTAGATTAATAGCGTGCCAAATTTTTGAATTTTCTTTACAATAATGGCGCTGCTGAACTTTTTAAACCACCTCTCTACTAAAAATGGGTTTACTTTATTGAAAGAGTATTCCTGTGATTTCATTCTTGCTGCTAGATACTTCACATTTTCGAGTTTGGGGTTAGTGTTGCAAGAATCGTTGGTGATCAAGCTTGATTTACCTTCCATTTTCGTTTTGACGAAAAATGTATCGTTTCTACCGGATGTACACGGCTTATTATCGTGTATAATACAATTTTTGTTAGAGAAGATTTTTTTCGTGGCTTCTCTAGAATTCAGATCACCTGTTCCTCCCCAAGAAAATATAATAATCGTACGAAACCTCGGCCGTTACACTAAATATAAATTTACGATTCAAGACCGAAATTGTTCTTTCTTACTTCGGGTCTTAAGAAGTATACATAACCCCATTGCTCGTTCATCAAAAGGACTTCCTGAGTTATAACGGTCAATTTGAGAGTTTAATTTCTTTTCATAAGAGACTGCCTTCTAAAATAATAATTTATTCAACTTTGTTACAGGTTAGTTGGCGAACGGTAAAACTTTACAAGTTGAGAGCACGCTGGGTAAGTAGTAAGCCAAGCTTTGTTTTCCGCCTAAAACCGACCCACAAGCTTAGACTGGAATTAGGATCCTTTTGGGCGATTCACCTGGGATTAGGGGAGTTATAAAGATATAATTTTATGGGCGGAAGTTTTTCAACGAGATAACTTTTCTGGGTCGTGGCTCATTTAATGAAGCATTCAACCCTTATTTCTTCGCTGAAATTAGTTCTTATGTGCGAAAAGTGTGATTATTAAAAGCTGCATAACATTTGCTTATTATCATGACCAACCATAAATGAAGAAAATATTGCGTTTATAAATGAAGAAATCTAGCTTATAGCTAATCATATGGAAGAATCTCATTTAGAACGATTTATTCCGTTAAAATCTTTGTCATTTTCCTTTGTTAATTCAAATTTTGTCTTTTGTATTAATATATGTTCATTTAACGTGGTTTCCTTTTTTGAAAATTCATTTTCGATAAAGACGTTTAGGGTCTTTTTTGCAGCGTTACATACCGTGATTTTTAATTAGACGGTTACTGTTAAAACCATATGGTATTCTGTGATTATAACGTTCAATGGAAAACATATGTGATTGCTCTCAGTATTATTTTTAAAATGAATGCATTCTATTTGTGTTTGTACACAGACTGTGGAGTCAATGTGGACAAGCGTCAAGAGAGGAAGAGAATTTAAATCCTGGTAAAATCTTAGTATTTTTTAAAAAACAATCAAAACAAAAACAACATAATTTTGATTTTACAGACGTTGGTATTTTAAATAAAGAAAGGAAAACATTAAGAAGGAAGATCAAAGAAAATATTTATATAGTTAAAAATTCAAAAACAGTCATTAATAAAAAAAAACATATTTAAAAAATGTCCACCAAATTTATCATATCTAAATTAAACCCCATGAACAATTTTACCGATTGAAACAGCTGAAAGAATCGATAGAAAACGGGCATATTAATTACCTCATATATATATATATATATATATATATATATATATATATATATATATATATATATATATATATATATATATATAAATAATAGAACTCTCTTACTAGCAAATATGGAGAGTTTTAAAATAAGGAAAACGACAATAAGCCCACACAACAATAATGGTTATGAATAATACAAGTTAAATTGCTTTAAGCATCTTACTTTTCAATTCAAGCTCTTAATAATCCGTCATTTCTTTTAACTTAGTTCGCCATAAAATGAGTTGCTCAAGGGGCATTCCTAAGCACTCTACCGCCAAGTTTTCCTGTAATATCTCAGTTATCTCGAATAAGTCTTCAACCTTAGACGGAGAGGGGGGGCCGCCTTTGAGGAAAACTCTTGTTTAAAACTCTCTTCGCCCACAAATAATTAGACCAAAATTAACCCCGGCTTTCCCCTGATGATGTCGGGGAGTATTAAAAAAGCGGAAATTCATTATGTACTCCCAACTCTCTAATTATTACCCTCTCCAAGAACTGCACCAAGGGCTTCTGGAAGTGGAGTTTTTGAGGCAATCTTCTCTCCAATTGGAGAGTTCGGCATCGATCAAAGGCTCAATAATGAGGATTGGCTCAAAATATCCTAAGCAATTACTTTAAGAAAACTAAACCTCCTAATAAGATTAATCTTTTTCCTTTTTTCCCCTCAATATTTCCCTCTTAGTAAAAATAAAGTTACTACTCCTCTCTACCTAAAAATAAAACTTAATTATATTTTCCTTCAATCATTTTCTATACCATTATATTCTTTTCTTAATAATCTTTATTTATTAATTATTTCTCGAGCTCCTGGATAAAATAATAAGCTCAAGCCTGTATTATATTTTCAAAATAATAAATTCTTAAAAACATTTCTTGATAAACTATTAACTTGCTTAAATACAGATAGGCGCTTCTGTCCTTGGATTTGTGTCTCCGGTTCGGCCACAAATCGTCTACAACGGTGGGTGAATATATGTTCTATGCAAATAAAAAAAAAAAAGGAAGAAGATTATAAAATTGAAATCTAATAATAATCTAATAAAATATTGAAAGTAGAATAAAAAATAAATTAAAGGGGAAGGATTCTTCGCTGCACCTGGATGTCGGCGCTAATGGCCTAGATGTCGATGCGGCAAAAAAAAATAATCAAATTAATTATACCATGTGTGAGGAGAATCAGAAGAAATTTTAGAAAAGAGGATAAAACAACATGTTAACAATATAGACGTGACTGTCAACAGGACTGCTTTGGTGTATCATGCTATCAAACATAAACACAAATGTGACTTTGAAAATATTAAAGTTCTGGATAGAGGAAAGAACTTTATATAAATAAAAGAAAATATACACATTATGAGAAATATGAGAAACAACAGTAATTACAAAAACTGAAATAAAATATTCACATAAGACATTTTTCAATAAAATAAAATATATTCAGAAATAATGATGTGAGTCGGATTTTTTTTTAACAATTAATATCTAAAGCTTTCTCTGAAACTCTCTTTTCAAACCATGACACTATCGATTTTTAACTGTTTTGTCAACAATTAGCCAAAATTATTAGTTTAGATGAGGCCGTGCTCGTGAAATGGTAATTACTTTAGTAATCCCAGAAAAAATAAATGTAATTCGAGGCATCACCACAGAAGCAGCTGTGATTACGAGTGTATTTTAACCAAGGATGTGATTACAAGAAGTATAATCGAAATCGTAATCACATCTCCTGGGTCTGTGATTATAATCGTAATCGTAATTATGATTATGGTTACGCCCAACTCCGATACAAACCAAGGAATTTTCTTTGTTATGCTTTTGAAAATGAGTGAGTCTGAAATGATATTTAAGAGGAATCCGTTGTACTCTTCATATTTTCTAGTTTTGATCCTATGCTCCTGTTTTTATTCTTCCTTTGCTTTTTGCGAGGTCAATTTAAAAATTAGTGTAATATATAATATAAAAACAGTAATTAAAATTAATTATCTCGATGAACAATGAAATTAGCAAAAGTTTTACCAGTAATAAATCTGTCTGAGAGAGATACCACTAGAGCACCCGATCACCGCTGTTTTGTTAG
Organism: Gonocerus acuteangulatus; assembly: GCA_946811695.1. NCBI lineage: Eukaryota > Metazoa > Arthropoda > Insecta > Hemiptera > Coreidae > Gonocerus > Gonocerus acuteangulatus. The sequence goes on from OX328129.1 coordinate 35,775,761, forward strand.
CAGATCTTACTAATAAGGTATAAAGTTCGTCCGTAATCTTTCTTTAATTCCAGTTTTAGAACAGCTGTAAAATCCAGGCAAAGGCCGCTGCCATAACATCCTTCACGATAACCACAGCTGTAATAAAATTTCAATGCCTTCGCCATATACAAGTTTATTATACCATTTTTACGACTAGTATTATTTTAATAAATATATTTCTGGTTATGTCCATTTAACTCAATGAGACATATTTTTTTTAGCACATTTCGAAGGAATGAAGTAGCTTTTGAGTTTGTACTCTTGAAAGATTCTTTGAACAAATTCTTCAAACATACTTGATTGCCAAAATGAACCACAGTTAAAATTTATATACTCGTATTTTTATATGTAAATAACATTTTTTTTAATCCAGTTTTCTCTCTGTAGAAAGTCTGCAGAAAGACCATTTATTTTGTGCAACACTTTCATAAAAACAAGGTACATAACATAGATTTCATAAAATGTCATATCATTTTTTTTTCTATATATAGTCCATTAATGATTTAAGATTACATTGAAGAAAAAATAAGTAAATAAGGGCAATACATAAACAAATATAATATAATATTGTTCTTTCAAATTCCGTTCTTATTTTTATGTATACATTTTTTTAATTTCAACTATTTGTGGGAGTATCAATTGTCTTTAAGGGAAGGTATGCTCTCTTACAGCAATATCTGAAACATAAATAATGTTTATCTAACACCTCTTTTAGCGCGGTTCCTCCCTCCCCCATAGGGAGGAACCCCGCTTATAAGGTTGATACAATGAAACTATCCGGAAGTGCCGACTAGAAAATTTCGCGTTTCAGAACCCATAGAGACCTAAAATAACGGTGGTTCAAATTTGTATATATATATATATATATATATATATATATTTGTCTGTTCGCTCATTTCTGGCTTCCCTAATGGTCCGATTGTGATGAAATTTGGTACAAAAATCCGTCTTCCAATTTGAAAGGTCAAGTTCGTTAACCAGCAGAATCCGCCCACTGGAAGATGGCGTTTGGGGCGAAATTCGCGCAAAAAAATCGTAACGCTTACGTTTTTTAGTTCATAAGCTTGTAAGTACTCGTGTTATATGCTTCTTGGGCTAGGGAAACGAATGAAATCATTTTCAAGGCGATAGCTTTAACCGTTTTCGAGAAAATTGGAAAAATAGTTTTTGAATACCGTTTTTGGTTTGGGTACTTAGAATCATGGGATTCAGTTGAAACATTTTCTGCATGTTCTACTTTCATTAAAACTAATATGTTGAAATTTTTGTTACGTTTGGAGTTAAGGAAGGGTTAGAATAAAATATTTTATTAACAGACATAAAAAATTTTGGTAACTTTGTATACTTTCCTTAATATTTCGAAAACCGTTGACAATCTTGGGAAGCAGAAGGTTACCATTCGAAAGCTTACTAAATGCTCTACAAAAAAGGTTCTAATGAAAGTTTTGATTAGACGATGTCAATCGGAGAAATAAGTGCTTAAAACTTTAAAGTAATTGATTTCGCTTATTCGAACTGTTCTTTTTGTCTGTTTTTATTCATTGTTATTTTTTAACTGCTTATAGTTGGATAATGTATTTGACAATAAAACAGATTAAGGATGTAAGGCCCCGTTTTCCCTTTGGCCTTGTTAAGTGAATAAGGATGAGAGAAAAGGTTGGCTGTCCATCTCTAGAGATGTGAGAACCGCGAATCCGCAAACATTGCGTCTGGGATGTTGGCACTGCACGTGGCTGATTCGTAAGATTCCTGGAAGATCTAAGACCTGACAAGAGTTTCTAGTTCAATCACCTGCAAAAGCAGGAGTGGGGACAAAGGGTTTAAAAAGAGCTAGCTTACCTCCGACCGGTCAGAGTTTTGCATCCGTTCCTGAGACTTCGGCCCAGATGCTGTTCAGAGGTAGGCCAGTTCCAAATTCTCTATAATCTCCCCAAATGATCATATTTGATAACTCTACCTATCTGTCTCTCTCACTCAGCCTTTTCTCTCATCGTAGCAATGGTTTATGATATTTATGTTTGTATCCTCTGTGTAAATTATAGTTTTAAAAAGGAATTTCCGCTTCTCTATAATATTTCCCCATTGTCTATACCTCTAAATCCCGTCCTTGCTAATCAGTCCCATACAAATGGTGTCAGGTGTGGGGTATTATTTAAATGTCCAGCTGCAAGCCGGCATTAGATAAGAACCCTGCTCTCGAGATAGGCCGGCGGCTGTACTGCTGACGCTGATAGGACAATTCCTCGAACTGATATCTCGGCGCTGGGTAGTTGTTCATTCAATGTCCTCAAGTTTCCTGGTTTAAGGACCGCCAAATACGGATATTTGGTGGTTAGCCCTGTTAGAGAGTAAAGCAATCCCTATTCGTAAGCATAACGTGTTGGGGTTCATTGGAAACGTTGAAAATAGAGCTATACGATGGTGGTAACGGAACAGCAGTTTGCCGATCTGAAAACGGCATTGGATCAGGCGTTGGCTGCAAATGAGCAATTCAGGGAAGAATTCGAGAGGACAAGGCATGAGGGTAAGCAAGGAAAGAGGGATCTTTCTCTTCAGGGAATGGTCGGTCCATGGTCCGTTGACGATTCTGGGGTTCCAATCCAAGACTATCTCAATGGTTTGGAATTAGTGGCAACTAGCGGAAACTGGGAAGATCGTGATAAATCCCTTGTGTTAAGGATGAGACTGAAAGGGATGGCTGCGAAATTTTTGGCCAGCAGATCGGATCTCAAGGGGCCAAATGTAAAATATTCCACGATTCGAGATGCTCTTTTAGACCGCTTTAAAGCGACTATGCAACCTGAGCAGTTTCTCCTTCAGCTTAGTTCAATGAAACAAGAGCGTGGGGAGGATGTCAGAACTTTCGGAGATCGTTGTCGGGAGATGGGTGAACGATCACTCTCAGGTGAGGGATCGGAGGAAGAAGTTATAGGGGCTCGCAAACAACTGGATAAAGTCGTCCTTACATCATATTTAAATGGGCTCGGAGGAGAGATTGGGAGGCTGACGAGACTCGCGTTCCCAAAGGAATTACAAACCGCGATTGAGAAGGCTAGAGCCATTGAAACGGAGTTAGGGCGACACGAAAAGAGAATATTTACTGTAGAGGAGAATCCCCAGGATAACGAAATTCCCAGTCCCGAGGAAGTTGGACAAAGCGAAGTAAGGGTCATTGAGAGGGGTAATCCAAGTGGCTGTTATCGCTGCGGGGATACGAATCATTGGGCCAGGGGATGTCGACAAACAGAGAGGGTTAGTGATATTTCTCCCAAAAATAGTACGAATTGTTATAGGTGTGGTCGTCGTGGGCATATCGCTCGCCAATGTCGTTCTAAACCCCTCGTGAAAGGAACTTTGCCAAAGAAGGCCCCCAAACGCGAACGACTTGGGGAGGGCCCCGGCCCTAAGTCGGCGACAAGGGGATCGCGCTACGAATTACTAGGCATAGGTGGGGGAGGTGAGAAAGGGTTGCACCTGGATAAATGGGCGGATTCATAGGATGATAGTAGACACTGGTGCTGAAGTTACTCTAATTAGGTCTCCTGCCTCAGGATCCAAATTAAGACCCGCGACTAGTAAGATTAGGGGGGTAACTGGTGTGGTAATCCCGGTACGCGGTATTCAAACGGTGAATATCGAAGTTAAGGGCCATCGACTGTCCCACGACGTCATAGTGGCTGACGTCTGCTTAGAAGGAGATGGACTATTAGGCTTAGACTTACTAGGGAAATTAGACGCCCATATAGACCTACGTTCGGGATTGTTAGTCACGGGAGCATCGCCTAAAATTGAATCTCTACCTTCCGTTGGTTCGATAACAAGGAGGGATGAGTTAAAAATGTCTGCGAACCGAGAGTGGGTACGTTTCATGAGTAGGACGGCGAGAGAACTAGAAGCCAAGTTTTCAGGTCATATTTTATCCCTTCCAACTAGCGTGAATATAGGAGCTAAGCCGATAGTCAAGGAGGAATCAAGACACAAAGGGAAGAAGGATAACAAAACCAGCTCAGCGCGTCTTTCGCGAGAGGAAACGCTTCCGGCCTTCAGTGAATCTCTATTAGAGATTTCCGTACCAGGGAAACTAGACCAGAAAGCTGTCATAATTGAGCCGTCAAGAGCACTTCCCAATGGGGTTGTAGGAGGGAGATGCATTAACACTCCTCGGGACGGCCGTTCGTGGATGCAGTTCGTCAATTTGACCGCTTCGGCTGTGACATTGCCACGGCTTCTAGTGGTAGGTCTGGTAGAGAGAGATTGGGCGGAAGACGGTGGATCTTGTTCGGAGAGGGAACGCGAGGATGGCTCTAAAACTCCTGTTGGTTTCGCCTCGATCGTTGGCGAGAAATTGGGCCATTTAAGTGGTGGGGAAAGGAGGGATATGGAGTCCTTATTGTCCAGATATTCAGACATTTTTTGTGAACCGGGTCCCGAAGGTTGCTCCCTGCCTGTTCAGCACCATATTGAAACTGGAGATGCCAGACCTGTGGTGAAACGCCCGTATCGTGTGCCTTTCAGTGAACGGGAGGAAATGGAACGGCAGGTTCAGACGTTGCTTGAACGAGGCGTCATTACGCCGTCTAAAAGTCCTTGGCAAGCACCTGTAATTCTAGTCAAGAAAACATCCCCAACAGGTGACTTAAAGTATCGATTCTGCACAGATTTCCGGGGCCTCAATGCAGTTACTAAGGTCGATACTTACCCGCTTCCGTTGATACAGGAAACCTTAGAACAATTGGGGAGTAGCCAAATCTTTTCCACAATTGATCTTTCGAGTGGGTACCACCAAATACCGATAGCACCCCAGGATCAGGCAAAAACGGCCTTCACGACTGTAAACGGACACTATGAGTACAAAAAAATGGCTTTCGGCCTTGCGGGGGCACCTGCCACGTTCCAACGGGTCATGGACCAACTTCTTGGCCGACTGAAGGGCACCGGATGTTTCGTTTACCTCGATGATGTGGTGGTTTATAGCTCATCACTGAGGGAACACATGCTCCGGTTAGAGGAGTTGTTCGACATATTCAGAGGCGCTAATCTAAAAGTGAACTTGAACAAGTGCGCTTTTGCGGCATCGGAAGTGACCTATCTGGGACACATAGTTACAGCCGAGGGAGTGAAACCAGATCCTAGAAAATTAGAGGCGATCAAGTCTTTTCCAGCCCCCAGAAATGTGAAGGAGTTGCGAAGTTTTCTAGGGTTGGCAAGCTATTACCGTAAATTCATAAAAGGCTTGGCGGATCTTTCAAGACCGCTGACAGAATTAACTGGCTCACGAGTACGATTCCAGTGGGGCGACAAGCAACGGAAGGCTTTTGAATCGCTAAGAGAAATCCTAAGTTCGGACTCAGTCTTGTGCTATCCGAATTTCAGCGAGCCATTTATATTGTCCACCGACGCATCCGGAGTAGCTCTGGGTGCCATTCTGTCCCAGTACAGAGATGGCGGCGAGAGACCTGTTTGCTACGCTAGTAGGCAGTTGAAGGGTCCAGAACTCAACTACTCGGCAACAGAACGAGAACTGCTAGCGGTGGTTTGGGCAACAAAGCTGTTCCGTTGTTATTTACTAGGGCGAAGGTTTAAACTTGTCACTGACCACTCTGCCTTGAGGTGGATGCTAAGCCTTCGAGACCCGTCTTCACGGCTGACCAGGTGGGCCCTTCGGTTAGAGGAGTTCGACTATGAAGTCGAACATCGCCCGGGGAAGAAACATTCTAACGCTGATGCTTTGAGCCGTACAATAGCTGTAGTCACGGGAAATAGGCAGAAAATAACCCGAGGTAAATTGAAGGATGCTCAAAAGGAGGATATGTGGTGTCAAAGAGCCATCAAGAGAGGCACTGTTCATGTACAAACAGATGCCGATGGCCTGCTATATTGGGCCGATGGGGCAACGGATGAGTCGGAATGGAGGCTTATGGTGCCTGAGGGTCTACGAAAAACAATCGTTGAAGAAAATCACTCGAAACCATGGGCTGGGCACCCAGGGGCTGATCGTACTCTCGCGGTAATCAAAAGCTCATATTATTGGCCGGGCATGGCGGCGGATGTTAAGTCCTTTGTGGAACGGTGTCACGCGTGCGCTAGCAGAAAAAGTCCTGTATCTCAAAAGGTCCCCCTGGAAGCTCCCTATATGGCCACAGGGCCTTTCGAGCAGGTATCGCTAGACATATTTGGGCCTTTGCCGACTTCCAAAAGGGGCCATCGTTACCTTTTGACCGTAATTGACAATTTTACACGGTATGCGGAGGGAATACCACTAAAGGGGCAAACAGCTGAAGAAACGGCCGTAGCACTCGTCGAGAATATTATCACTCGACATGGGGTCCCTAGGAGGTTGTTAACAGACCAGGGAAGAAATTTCGTTTCTCGACTGTTTACTCAAGTTTGTAGAGCTCTGGGGATTAGGAAATTACAAACTACCGCCTACCATCCGGAATGTAACGGAATGGTAGAGAGGTTACATCGAACTCTTACCGATTCGATATCCCAATATGTGCGAAGAGACGGTCGTGACTGGGATAAGTGGGTCCCATATGCTCTCATGGCATATCGAGCAATACCTCATTCGTCGACAGGATACTCCCCAAACTACCTCATGCTTGGGCGAGAATTGGTAACTCCGTTTGATTGCTGGGTAGGTCCAACCAATGACGGATCGGAATCAGCGGACCATGTCGAAAAGTTAGGGCATCGGCTGAAAGAAGCCTATAAGGACGCTTTGAGTCGTGCCGAAAGGGCCTGGGCAATGAGGACCCATTATTGTAATGCCCGGCGTAAGGAGCGGCGCCTAGAGGTGGGGGATTGGGTCTATCTCCATTGTCCAGCCGTAAAGCCTGGGAATTGTCCAAAATTCCACTGTCCCTGGACAGGCCCACACAAAGTAGAAAGGGTTCTTTCGCGAGTGAACTATGAGATCCGACTGGCCACTGGATCTCTGAATGTAGTTCATATAAATAGGCTAAAACGGGCCCCGGGGGGAGGAGGGGATTCGCACCCTAAGGTTATGACGAAGGCAGGTGGGGCAACCCGGGAAGTGGAAGGGTCGGAAGATGAGGTCATGGAGCCGGAATGGGAAATTAACCCAGGGTGTTGTTATGGCTCAGAAGACGACTCTTGTGAGGACCAAGATGAAATTGAAACGCAGAATGAGATTCACAGACACTGTCCGGTTGCTGCGGGAAGATCGCCAGAATGTAATGACCCTGCCTGCCCTCTGGGCGTTAGATCCTCTCCTGAGGAAGAAAACAGGGAAATAACCCAGGATAGTCAAGGGGAGGGAAACGAAGGACGGATTGAGACAGGTGGGACTTCCGGGGAAAGTTCCAGTGGTTCAGATAGCGAGAGCCAAGCTCAGCCAAAGGGGAAACCTGATGCTACTTGGACACCAGAGGGGAAAACTTTAACTTTTTCTCGTAGGTCCCCATACCCGCTTAGGAGGAGAGCTAAGTTGCCTGAAAATGATTCCTGAATATCTTATTTCAGGGTTGTCTGGGGTGGTCCGTAGAATTTTGAAGGAAGGTTTTCAAAAAGAGGCGCAACTTCAAACGAACATATCGCGTGTTACTAACCTCATACAAAGTTCCCTGTACCTTTTCTCGTCCCTCAGAAGCCTAGAAACTGGAGTAACGGAATTCCTATTTAGATTCCGCAGAGTTCTTAATGGAGTAGGTGCATCGATGAGTGGAAAGTTGAGTAGAGAGATGCTAGGTCCTAAAGAGTTAACTCTGATTTTGGGGAAGGTAAGAGAGGCTCTGCCAACTGGACTGACACTCCTCTCGGAGGGAAGCCGATATCATGACCAAATTTACTACCAAATTTCTGAAGTACATGCAATTGCAACCGATGATGGAGTAATAGCTGTAGTGGAATTGCCTTTAAAAACTCCGGATCAGGAGATGGTGCTTTATCAGGTTCTCTCCTTGCCTCTTAAGGAGAATAAAACAGGAAGAATGGTTGCAGCTCAGCCGGAGGGGGCGTTCTTCTTGGAGAGCCACAACGAGAAGGCCTACTCAATTCTTCAGGAGCAGGATGTAGCCAGATGTCGTCCCGGGATACCATGGATCTGTCCTGCCGAGTTCAAGTTCTTTCACGGACAAACACCATCTTGTATTGTCTCATCGTTTCGCCAGGAGAATACGTCGAAGGAATGGTGCCCGTGGACTTTGGTGAATCCTAGATCTTCACCCACATGGATTTGGGACGAGCACAAGGAGCTATGGTGGTATAGCATGTCTAAGCCCGCTCGCCTCCATCTTCAATGCAGAGGGAGTGCTGGAGTAGAATCGCTAGAGCGGGTTCTAGATGGAAGTGGGGCAGCAGGATTCGTAATACATCGACCGGCAGCTGAAAGTGTCGTATCTGTAATAACGGAGCGGATATAGACCGCTCGTAAGTGTAGTAGCCGTTCAGTGATTGTGACGACAGTGTTCGGTATAGTTATAAAATAAGGGTAACATAAGGATTTTTACCTCCTAAGGGAGAGGTTTTGTCTTGTAAAGATGCCAATAATGTTTATTTTATTTTAATTTTTACAGCGCATCACCTGTATTGTTATTAGCACTAATATTGTTTATTATTATTATTATTAGTAACATAAGGATGGGTAGTGTTAAAGGTAAAGTAATGTTCCAAGGGAAACATGACTTTGAAAAATCGGGGGGTGATGTAAGGCCCCGTTTTCCCTTTGGCCTTGTTAAGTGAATAAGGATGAGAGAAAAGGTTGGCTGTCCATCTCTAGAGATGTGAGAACCGCGAATCCGCAAACATTGCGTCTGGGATGTTGGCACTGCACGTGGCTGATTCGTAAGATTCCTGGAAGATCTAAGACCTGACAAGAGTTTCTAGTTCAATCACCTGCAAAAGCAGGAGTGGGGACAAAGGGTTTAAAAAGAGCTAGCTTACCTCCGACCGGTCAGAGTTTTGCATCCGTTCCTGAGACTTCGGCCCAGATGCTGTTCAGAGGTAGGCCAGTTCCAAATTCTCTATAATCTCCCCAAATGATCATATTTGATAACTCTACCTATCTGTCTCTCTCACTCAACCTTTTCTCTCATCGTAGCAATGGTTTATGATATTTATGTTTGTATCCTCTGTGTAAATTATAGTTTTAAAAAGGAATTTCCGCTTCTCTATAATATTTCCCCATTGTCTATACCTCTAAATCCCGTCCTTGCTAATCAGTCCCATACAAGTAAAATAAGAAGATCAATTTATTGTTAAAAATGTAGCGTTCAAAGAGAGAGATCCCAAGGCTTTCCAAATGCCTCTGAGCGGAGGCCTTTCTGGCCGACTTAAGGGATAGCTGACCCATACAGGTTAGATTGTATATCAAGACCTTTCACGACTGGTTTGTTTGAGATTTCATTTGGATAGGTGTTTCGCTATTTATCTAAACAAAGTAATAACTGTTTCTATTCTATGCCTTCATAAACACTAGAGATAAGAACGGAACCGCGCTAAGATGACGCACTTCCTGCGGACTTTTTCGTATAGAGCCAACTTTTTCGGTTTGAGCCAACTTTTTCGGTTATTTTGAATTGCTTTTCATTATTTTAAAAGTAAAGCAAATTTGTAAATAAAGGTACGACAAATAACCAAGCATTTTTTCTCATTTTAAGTACCTATTTACTGGAAAATTTGTATCACAGTCAAAATCATTTAAAAAACAACAAGCAATAAAAATCAAACACAAAGACACAAAGAACCTGTTTAAAGCCTTTTATGCAGAAAACTTATTCTTTGGAATGGTCAACTTATTAGATTCTCTTACCGTTTTCGAAATATTTAAGAAAATTTACTAGCAAGGGAACATCCCCACAATTCATTTTGATGAAATTTTGTAAATTTATTAAATGCGTGAAAATAATCGTTTCGTATTTTTTTATATCGGCCCAATCGCACGTTTAAGGGGCGAAAGCACACTTCCTCTCCGGAAGAGTCTCTGGTATCTCTCGGTATTCGAGGAAAAAAGTATTATTTTTTGTTTTCGATGATATTTACCACTTTGAGGTCTCATGGGGTGCTGATTTTAAATATACTATTATTTCTGGCGCAAAAAAAAAATGTATAATGCTAGTTTAAAACAAATGAATTGGTGAAAGAATCATGTCGATATCATTTTCTAAACTCGATATATAAAATTAAGCATTTTCAAACTGTTTTGTTTTATTTCTCAGCTCCTAAGGCGTATTAAACGGAACGCTCGGACACGTGTCGACTATTTTTCGTGTAGAATCATCAGAAGAAAATGGACCAAATCGGTGACCCTACCACAGAATACTCCCCTTGTTAGAATATTTGAAGTGTACTTTGGAAGGGTGCTTTCATCCCTTAGACTTGCGATTTGGCCGATATAGAAAATATACGTATCAATTATTTTCACGTATTTAATAAATACACAATGTTTAAAAAAAAATCGTGTTCGGACGCTTGGAGATGTTTCCTTGTAATGTTGTGTTGAAGATGTTCCTCCCTATGGAGGAACCCCGCCAAAACAAAAAACAGGGCTTATTACAGGTAAATTTCCCCACCGCGTTTTAGTGGGTAGATTGTGCTCAATTACTTGAAAAGATTTTTTTGAACATATTTTCATCAAAATGGAAACATTTAAACAACCGTTTTTAATCCATGAAGACTAGTCGATATTGAAAGTCTTTTTCGAAACCCCGGAGTGCGTCTTCGATGGATTCGGTCCATCTCATTAGTGGTTCTTCACCCATCAGTAAGCGCAGAAACGGGAACACTGCAGGGTTGACCTGTAGAACTATTATTCAGGTTAGTTTTTTTTTGCTTTTAAAGGTAAACTTTTGATGTATAACGCTATCGTTGATTTACCGTATGTCTTAGAAAATCGTTGAGGTTTTCGAACCACTTGCAACAAAATTATGGGGCATCGAATGTCTACATTTGATGTCATGGTTCGCGGATGTCCCCTTATTTTATAATAGTCCCTTATTTATATGCGAAGCGAATTTAAAACAAATAACACAACGTTTAATTTGAATAATCAAAAAATAAGGCATTATTTATATGTATTAAGGGTAAGGGGAAGCGGGCTGTTTTCCGCTTTGCTTGTTGACCCAATGTACACATTGCATATTTATTAACTCCAGCCTCGTGTCCCTCGCCTTTCCCTACGTCTCCGGGAGGATCCTGTCTAGAATGGATAAAGGAGTTTTAGTTCGGAGTTATGTAAACTACATTACAACTTCTATTATAGCGCCTGTTTGTTTAGCTTTATCTGTACAATATTTATTTACATGCATACTTCATTCTCGTTTAGCATCCCTCTCATAAATAATTTTTAGCAGGCGAATTCCAAAGTAAACACAACGCTGTAAATAGTATTTGATTCGACGGGTTACATTTGGTTTAAACTATTCCATCTTTCAATTGAACATCGTACACTATCGTGCTGTTATTTTTTTCATTTTTAGTTTTTTATTAGTGAATATATACTACTGTTATTCAAGAAGTGATTCTCCAAATAATCTACACCGTTTGACCGATTTTGACCAAACTTGGAATAATGGTAGGTCTTGATACGAGAAATCTCCTAGGCTAGGTCAAAAAAATCTACCAGCTGTCTGTCTGTATGTTTGTCCCTTATACAAATCCACACCATTCGTCCGATTTTGACTAAACTCGGTACACATGTAGATCATAATCTGGGGAGTGTCGTAGGCTAAGTCAAAAACGTCTACCAGCTGTCTTTCTGTATGTTTGTCCCTTATACAAATCCACACCGTTCGTCCGATTTCGACTAAACTCGGTACACATGTAGATCTTAATCTGAGGAGTGCCGTAGGCCAGGTCAAAAAAATCGACCAGCTGTCTGTCTGTATGTTTGTCCCTTACACAAATCCACACCGTTAGACCAATTTTTACGAAACTTGGTATACATTTATGTCTTGATACGGGGGGTGTTATAGGTTAGGTCAAATATTCCCTTTGGTCATAGTGAATAACTAGAGAAAACGCTACATTTTCGAATCCGAAGACTGAAGTAACATTGCAATATGCAGCACTTAGGTCAGCTTATCAAATCTCAATTAATCTAAATAATATTTGTCTGTTATAAATCTATATTAGGCTGCTGTATGTTTAATATTGGTCCGCTGTATGGATCCAATGAAGGAGCAGATCAGGAGCAACCTGAGACTCCCATATCTTAAAAAGCAGCAAGTAGCCAAATTGACTCCGCAAAATCCATAGAAATGCTAAGAACCTCCTAAAAAGCCTCAGCACAGGAAAAATGTGGGACAACCGAGGAACCCCAGTTAACATCACTGACGATCTGAACTGAAGCGAAGCTGTTGCAAGGTTCCACTCTGAAACAGGGCACGATTATCTACAGGCCCAACTCCACCGACTTGGCTTAGCAGACTTAGACATTCGCTCTCTATGTTCAACGAGACAGATGGTGGGAAGTCACCTCCTCGTATGTCCAAAACTCAACCATCTTCCTGACCTCGCGGCGCAATACTGGAAAGCTCGGAGTCAAATTGCTCAACCGCCACCGGACCAGTCGGATTAAATAAATGGATCAAATGGAATCTTCCAGAGAGAGAATTAATATCAATGATTGACAGCGACGAATGTTTACACTATCCATGGGATAATCTGACATAAGATAACACTCTACCACCCTCGTTCAACTAAAAGAGTAATGTGCAATAAAGAAAAGTCTTGTGGAAAGCGATTCGTGGACTTTTCATCCCTTCGCTACTTTGTCGCAGAGAGAGTGAGTGAGAGAGAGAGAGAGAGAGAGAGAGAGAGAGAGAGAGAGAGAGAGAGAGAGAGAGAGAGAGAGAGAGAGAGAGAGAGAGAGAGAGTGAGAGTGAGAGAGTGTGAGAAGGACCCGTGGAATGGGTGGGGATAAACTTGTTATGCTATCAAGAAGGATTCGTACACGACTACTTTTTCCACCATCCAGGACGATAATCCTCGACATAAAACTTTCTTCTTACCCCCCACACCACGTCCCCTTAATATTCATCAACCATCCTTCGTCTTTTCTTATATCCTTCCTTTTCCTTTTTTTTTCCATAACTTGCTGTCGAAGCGTTCCCCCGGCTACTTCCGTATTCATCACCGGACTTTAAGTAGTAGACTTACTGTTTTATCGTTCTTCTCTCCTCCTATCATAATGGCTCGTTACTAATTCAAATTGAAATCATTCTCCATCTTTTCAAGATTAACAGCACTTGTCGCAATAAGTCCTCTTAAAAGCCGAGAATTTGTTACACAACAAAACAATAAGAACCAATTTAATTGCGTGCTTAGTTAAGTTCAATTATTTTCGGAATTGAGCATTAATTAAGTCCACATTATTACTCAACAGGAAATAATGAGAAAAAAAAGTCCGTCTCGCAGGAACTGCATCATCTTAGCACGGTTCCGTTCCTATCCCTAGACTCACTTAGAATGATTAAAATGGACACTGTTATTATTTTGGGTCCACATTTCTAGAAAGGTCATGATTTACGATCTTACCTGGATGGGACGGCCAAGGAAGGACGCTAGGCAGTTGAAAAGCTATATCTTGGAAATCCATATCTCAAACATTAAATTGTTTTTATTATTTTTCTTAACCTGTTTTATTTTCAAATACATTATCCAACTACAAGCAATTAAAAAATAACAAGGAATAAAAACAGACAAAAAGAACAGTTCGAATAAGCGAAATCAATTACTTTAAAGTTTTAAGCACTTATTTCTCCGATTGACATCGCCTAATCAAAACTTTCATCAAAACCTTTTTTGTCGAGCATTTAGTAAGCTTTCTAATGGTATGCTTCCGTTTACCAAGATTCTCAACCTTTTTCGAGATATTAAGGAAAGTATACAAAGTTACCAAAACTTTCTATGTCTGTTAATAAAATATTTTATTCTAACCCTTCCTTAACTCCAAACGTAACCAAAATTTCAACATATTAGTGTTGATGAAATTCAAACATGCAGAAAATGTTTCAACTGAATCCCATAATTTTAAGTACCAAAATCAAAGACAAAATGAACAGTTCAAATAAGCGAAATCAATTACTTTAAAGGTTTAAGCACTTATTTCTCCGATTGACATCGCCTAATCAAAACTTTCATTAGAACCATTTTTGTAGAGCATTTAGTAAGCTTTCTAATGGTAATCTTACGTTTCGCAAGATTCTCAACCTTTTTCGAAATATTAAGGAAAGTATACAAAATTACCAAAACTTTTTATGTCTTTTAATAAAATATTTTATTCTAACCCTTCCTAAACTCCAAGTACTTACAAGCTTATGAACTCGTAAACGTAAGCTTTACGATTTTTCTTGCGCGAATTTCGCCCCAAACGCCATCCTCCAGTGGGCGGATTCTGCTGGTTAACGAACTTGACCTTTCAAATTGGACGACGGATTTTTGTACCAAATTTCATCACAATCGGACCATTAGGGAAGCCAGAAATGAACGAACAGACAAATATATATATACAAATTTGAACCACCGTTATTTTCGGTCTCTAGGGGTTCTGAAACGCGACATTTTCTAGTCGGCACTTCCGGATTGTTTCATTGTATCAACCCTATAAGCGGGGTTCCTCCCTATGGGGGAGGGAGGAACCGCGCTAAAATGGATTGTGTAAGTTATACGCATGAATAACAGATTAGATGTTATGTCAGGCAAGTACTTTTCGTGCTAGAAATTAGTTCATGCGGTTTGGCATAGTATAAAGGTGGCAATATTCGTTCGGTTCTAATCTCAAGGCCAGGACTGCACAGTTTGGCCTCAAGGTTTGCACTGCACGGGTATAGTACATACACGATACGGTTATAAACCTCCAATGTTGTTAGCGCGGTTCCTTCCTCCCCCATAGGGTGGAACCCTGCTTGCAAGGTTGATCTCATGACGCAATCCAGAAGTGCCGAATAGAAAATTTTGTGTTCAGAACCCCTAGAGACCGAAAATGATGGTGGTTCAAATTTGTATATATATATATATATATATATATATATATATATATATATATATGTTCGCTCTCTAGGAGACGAATGGTCCGATTTTGATGAAATTTGGTACAAAAATCCGTCGTCCAATTTGAAAGGTCAAGTTCGTTAACCAGCAAAATCCGTCCACTGGAAGATGGCGTTTCGGGCAAACTTCGCGCAAAAAAAGTCGTAACTCTTACGTTTTTGAGTTCATAAGCTTGTAAGCACTCGTTTTATAGGCTTCTTGGGCTACCGTTTTTGGTTTGGGTACTTAGAATCATGGGATTCAGTTGAAACATTTTCTGCATGTTCTTCTTTCATTAAAACTAATATGTTGAAATTTTTGTTACGTTTGGAGTTAAGAAAGGGTTACAATAAATATTTTATTAACAGACATAAAAAGTTTTGGTAACTTTGTATACCTTCCTTAATATCTCGAAAAAGGTTGAGAATCTTGGTAAACGGAAGAATACCATTAGAAAGCGTACTACATGCTCTACAAAAAAAGTTCTGATGAAAGTTTTGATTAGACGATGTCAATCGGAGAAATAAGTGCTTAAAACATTAAAGTAATTGATTTCGCTTATTCGAACTGTTCTTTTTGTCTGTTTTTATTCCTTGTTATTTTTAACTGCTTATAGTTGGATAATGTATTTGATAATAAATCAGGTTAAGAAAAATAAGAAAACAATTTAATCTTAGAGATATGGATTTCCAAGATGTAGCTTTTCAACTGCCTAGCGGGGTCCTTCCTAGGGCGGGTTGGCCTATCCAGGTAAGATCGTAAATAAGACCTTTCTTGAAAGTAAAGATGGAACTGTCAACTTTGGTCCTCCTCTGCCTCCCGGCACTTTCAATGCTGACGAATGAGTAGCTGAAACGTCCTAAATACAGATTTTTTTAACAAAAATCGTATTGAGGTTTCTTTAGCCGAATCCCAACCATTCCATCTTTACTTATGACCTCGACGGCTAACTATCTAATCTTCATGCTTTCTAGAAATGTGGACCCAAAATAATAACAGCTTCTATTTTAATCATTTTAAATGAGTCTAGAGATAAGAACGGATCCGCGCTAAGATGATGCATTTCCTGCGAGTTTTTGTCAGATCTTTGTCAGTTATTTGCTGTAAGTCACAAGTGAGATGTTTGACTGCATTTTTTGCCTCATAATCAGCAATTGAGCTTTTCCCGAGATCTTCATGGCCAGGTAGCCAGTACATGGTTATGTTCTGTTTAAAGTTTGTGTCTTGTTAAGAATTTCTGTCAGTAGTGGATGGGTTGTATATTTGTCAGTAGTGGATGGGTTGTATATCTGTCTGTAAGTGCATTAAGTGCGCTTAAAGAGTCAGTAAATAGTACTATGTCCCTATTCATTTTTATAAAACATTTAAAAATAAAAGATCTTTAGGCTTTATCTAGGAGGCCTATAACAAAATCGCAGGAATCTTCGCAGTTCTCTCAAAACTTTTTTTTTTTCCGCAATTTATTAGTTTTGCTAAGTATTCAGCTACGTATCCTAGGAATTCATTACAAGAGGTATAAGAGCATCAATTATTCGTATACGTGGTTTCGTATGCAAATCAGCTGTTGGTAGGTGGAGGGGAGCTTATCCGAGGTTAGGGATTTGGCGTAAGGCGGTATCTAATAAATATGCAGTATGTACTTTGGGTCAACAAGTCAGGCGGAAAACAGCTCGCTCTAGGTTACTAATTTGCAAATTAGCTATAATAACCTCCATGTTCCCTCATCCTTGCTTCCTTTGTCACGCTGAATTCCATGTAGTGTTTGATCAAGTATACCTCAAGGAGTTTCGCTTGGCACTATTTTATGCAATGTTTTTCTTACATTGTTTTCTAAATATTATTATATTTTCTAATATAATGCAAATCCTATATCACTCGATATAATATTTGCATTCCGATTATATATAAATAGCATTTCTATATCAAGTTCAACATTATCCATTTCAAATTAAGCGGTTTCAATTTGAAATTTAATTTTAAGAATTAAATTTGAAAAAGGTTGAATTTGTCTAAGATATGCTATAATTCCTTTGAAGAATACCAATTTTCTGGAACAGTTTTCAATTCTGATACATGATCTTTATATATTTTTAAAATGAACAAAACTATAATATTTTTGGTTAATTTTTTATTCAATTTTTGTAGCAAAGTAGTTTTTTTGTGTTGTAACAACTAATAAAACTACAAAAAAATATTGCACTAGTATTTCTAAACTGACACCGCTCAAAAATCGTTTTATTCACACCGTCATAGTTATGACTGTGAAAGACATGGTAAATATATCTTTATGGGCCATCAAAACTGTGTTTACCTAGATTCAGACCTTGTCTATCGAAGAGCGCTTGTGTCACCCTTCCAGTCTTAATCCTAAGCCCCCTACATAGGCAAGAGTGGCACATATTCAATTGAGTTTTATTTTGAGTTGTGTCACTTTAGAAATACTAGTGCGATATCTTTTATAGTTCCTGCAGAAAATATATTTGGTCTGTAAACATCAGGCACTGAAGCCCTTTTAGGTCCTGGAACACCTGACAGTTTCGAAATCGTAATATCAGCAAATCCTAATTCAGGTGACTTAGCCTCCTATAAGTCTTGGTTTTCCTGACTTAGCTCCTTCAGTTATGCCACAAATCACTGTTTTGAAAGTCAATCGGGTTGTATCTTTCTAAATTTCTCAGCCATCTTAACTTGGCTTCTTTTTGGTGCAAAGAATAACAAAATCCTTGGTTGTCCTCGTGGCAAGATGGGTAGCTCATATGACACCTATATGAGAATAAAAGGAGATGTGGGTTCCAATTTTACCTGCAGAAGGTTAGTGATATTGATTACTTCGAATATATATATAACAATTAAAATATTAATAAATACATTGCGACAAGTTGAATTATCCTTCGGAATAGTCAAATCAAATAAGTGTCAGGAATATTCCAATAAAATAGAGCATATTAAACGTCAGAACCAATGAATTCGAAAACTCATTATAATTATGGGGCATTTTGACATAAAGGTCTCCGTTCAAAATTAATCATGCATGAACGTATTAGTATGTAGCATTAAGTGCCAACAATTTTGAAACGTTCAAATATATATATATAGATTCAGCTGATAGCTATTGGAAAGGTTCAGTAAAATGTGACCTTTTAATTTTATAGGCCATTTATTTTTCGGCTTAGCAACTTGGGAAATTCTCCTGTTCGTGAAGAACATTTCATTGTAATTCTTTTGTAAGTCTCGCAAATTTTGCCTTTATATATATATATATATATATATAAAGGCAAAATTTGCGAGACTTACAAAAGAATTACAATGAAATGTTCTTCACGAACAGGAGAATTTCCCTAGTTGCTAAGCCGAAAAATAAATGGCCTATAAAATTAAAAGGTCACATTTTACTGAACCTTTCCAATAGCTATCAGCTGAATCTAATGCCAATCCCCACTAGAGAACATTAACTGTGTGTATATATGTAGGAGAAGGTGTTGTACCTTTGAACACTTTGCAAAATTTAATTTTTCTTAGCTTCAATATTTTTTTTTTTTTTTTTTTATTTATTATTTTATTTTGTAATTAGTATTCTATTGTTTATCATATTTATTTTTTTCAAGGTTCTAGCTTTACCTTTAATATTTTTTTTTTAATTTTTAAAAAAATAATCGTAGTGGTGTCAAAGGTACAACATGTAGTTGTACCTTTGACCATGGGGTGTTGTACCTCTGACCACGTAAAAACAACACAGCAGTGCAGAAAAAAAAATGTATTCAGTAACATTATAAGTTTAATTTATACAGGACAAGCATGTAAGCATAATGAAAAAGCTGTTATTGATAGTATGTTATCCAGCTTTATAGGCTGCAAAAAACAGTCTAAATGATAAACGTTTTAACTTTCAAGCAGATCCAGAAGCAATAGTAGGGTATGGGAGTCTAGCGACAATGTCTTCTATGTCAATATCATACAAATTTTCATTTTCTCTCGTAAACTTGTCCCTTAAAGTTTGTTTTTTGAAATATTGGATCTTAATCATTGGACATTTAATTCTAATGATCTCTGCGACTAAATATGTAATAGTCTTTTTACTTTTATTTTTAACAAGAATAAAATTCAACCTACATAACTCACGACATTTATCAGACACATTAAAGTCACTTTCTCCTGAAGAAATGGCTGCGTCAGTATCAGAATCTGAACTGTCATTAGAATAATTTTCTTTTTATTTACCACTTTTTTAGGAAGGGGTTTATTTGTATGTGGTGTCTTACGTTCAGGGTGGTGCTTTTTTTTTTTTTCTTTCAGCTTCAATAATTAGCTTTTCAGGAATATCTGTCAGGATACAAGGTTTATTTTTAGGCCGGCTCCTATTTGACATTTTCCTTGCTTGCGCTTTTGGGTGAAGCCTTACAACTTGAGGTGTAACGATAAGGGGCGATAGGTCTGAACTGCTATACTGAGGATTGATGAAGTCAGTTTGAACTTTTATGAATGAATTTTTAAAAAGGTTGTAGCAGGAGGTCATAAAAGTAAATTATGAAAAACTCACTCAGGAGTGTTGTACCTTTGACCGGTCAAAGGAACAACAACTAGTCGTGGTCAGAGGTACAACACCCTGGTAGTCCAAATTAAAAAGCATGCTACAGATTTTAGGGTTAACTTAATAATTTTCGGAAGCACCACCATATTTCTTATTGTAATAGCTACTATGTCAAATGATTTCCATAAAAAAATACGTAATAAAAAAATATTATGAGGCAAAACATTACTAATAAATTACTTACATTTTATTGGTAGAAATGGATATTTATTTTTTGCAAGAATCCTCATTGACTTGAATAATCCCCTTCTAGGGAGGGAGCTAAACACTAATTACAACAAAATTTATAAAAAGTTGCTACATGCCGCAACAGCCTCAGTGGTCAAAGGTACAATATGGTAAGACGTACAACACCTTCGCCGATATATATATATATATATATATATATATATATATGTATATATATATATATATATATATATATATATATATATATATATATATATCAGTTCAGTAACAAGCCAGAAGAGCCGAAAGGTTCAAATACTATAGAGGTGTCTGATTCTGGCACACTATGGAGATAGTCTGATCAGCTCAAAGCTCACCATTTTACACTAAGATATTTAAAATTTCCCCTACCGCTCAAATCACCCGGTGCTCCCCCCCCCCAAATATATTTCCTATATACGCCTCTGCCAGACACAATAGACTAACACTCTAATATTTCATGGAAAATATAATTTTTTATTTATAAAAAAAAAACAAAAAAAAAACACTTGATTGATGATTTATGCAAGTTTAACTTTATATTTTTGACAGTTACATTACGCTTTAAAAACTGTTTATTTTTAAGATTTTGGAAGTATTTTATTCTCTAGTAAACACTACAAAAGCTCACTTAAAAGTAATTGGTCATTTCAAGCAAAGAAAATTCTTAAATAGATTCTATTATCTCAAGTCAATCCTTTGTATTGTATAATACTGCTACGAATAATAGAATTAGTTCGCTAAGCTCTCTTTTTCTCCTGGTGTATTTTTTTTTTTTTTTTGTCTCAAGTTTGTAATAGAATTTTCTTGTTCATTATAAATTGAAAATATTTATAAAAAATGTATAAAAATAAAAGCCTTTTAGTGTACTCTCGTCCGCTATCTCTTCCTGCAACAGGACTTAAATATTAATAAAAATAAAACAAAAATTTAGAGGTAAAAAGCTTCTTCCGCTGTTTCTATTCGACTGCTTTTTAAAATATATTCTTTCTACTAGTTTGAAAAATTGTAAGCGCAAAATATTACTATCGACACTTTGCAAAATTTAGATACTTGAAGATTGGAGTGCAACCTCAACAGCAACTACATTCTATAAAAAATGCCAATTAAGCAGGGGAAAGAGGAATATCTTTTCAAAAGTTTAGCTACATCATTATATTTTTTTAAACTATCTAGTTGCTTTTAAAAAATGTTTTTTTGCATATAGAAATTTCGTTTTCATTAGTGACAACCAGCTCAGCTGAGGGAAAAGTTGCCAGAGACCAAGTTGTAAGGAATCTCTTCAGTATAAAAAAAGACTAAAAGAATATTAGAAATATTTACATGGTTTAACCGAGCAGCATTCACCTACAAGAACACTTTTTTTTCGGCAAAATTCTTAACAAAATGAGAGTACCTACGAATTATGTTTTTCAGGGTTTCATGTGCCATTTTTATGTGTATTTTGACGCAAGGAATTAAATGGAATCACTCCCAAGGCGAAAACTGTTTTTGAGAAGGTTAGAGAAAACTAGAACATTTGTTATGTAAAGCATAAGTCCGCACAAAAGCATTGAGCAAAAAACAAGAAAGCACTCATTCCTAGCAGACTGCTTCTTTCACCATTGCCATTGGTCATCGCTGAATCCTAGGATAATTTTTTTTTCTACATAGCAACAGCAATTAAGAAAACGGCAATAGTACCCCACAAAGGTTGATTTTCTGGCAACCCATTTTTTAATCAGCCACAAACAACCATTTTGGGCTTTTATAGTCCTGAGATCACTCTAGATTAATCTGATCATCAAGAAGACCAGCGAACATAAACTGATATACTTATTTCCTGAACGCGTCATTCTTGTAATATACCTAGAAAGTCTGCCTCAACATTTGGAGGAATTGAAGCAGTACATCTTGAAGTAGATAGGTACTTAAGAGAATCTAGCTCTTCTGAGACCATTCTGACCCTATGTTGGGTAAATGGCCCTTGAAGGACTCTCGTCTGTGTCCTTCGAGTAGTCCGGGTTTTCAGGGATCCAACAGGGGATCCTCTTTCTACTTTTCTGTTTTATCTTTCACTATTCCATGGAATATTACTTAATGTCTTCTATTTGGCGATAATTGCGTTAATATGAGAGATTTTTGATCTTCTGTTTTGATGATCTGATTTTATCAATATCTATCTATAATAGAGTGTTTCTTTAGAATAATTATTTATCCTGCTCACAGTACTAAAAGGCACATAACCAATTCTTTACCACATCATCAAATATATTTATACTATTATATGATATTTAGAACGATCGTAGAATGAATATTTCTTATTTCATAATATCTTGATAGATTGAAATCCCTCCACCGCCCAAATGACCCAAAAATAAAACTGCCCTTCTTTTCCATTCATTAGACCCTCAGGAGGGTGTCCGGACTTGTTGGAACATCGGCTGTATAAAGAATGTAGATCACAGGGCCCAAAACTCTGGCTTGGGGGACTCCCACTTCCACAGAGTACTCTGATAAGGACTCAATGAATCATAGGGTGAGGTATAGAGTGCTGGGAAGAAGGGGTTTGAGCTTGTATAAAAGGTCTTCATGACATACCTTATCGAAAGTTTGCGCAACGTCTAAGAAGGCTGGAGTTCGATATTCGTTCTATAAAGCGAAGACATGCAGTACGTGAAATATTGAGAGCAAGGTGTTGTCAATTTGGGTGGGATGATAGTGTAGCTGTATCGTCTGCATAGGTTTCGAGGAGGGTGTTGGGACTTGTTGGAACATCGGCTGAAACTCCAGCTTCCACAGGTATATTCTGACTACTCTGATACTTGAAGGATCCTAAAATACCTGTTGGATAAGTATGACCAACTATAGGGATAGGAGCGCTGATAAGAAATATTCTATTTTCTCCATGGACAAAACTATGCGCAATAAAACGCGAATAACCTGCTGTACAGTGGAATGTTACAAATGGACACCAACAAACTGGTACAGGATGTTGTTAACAATATTAATCGTAAAATATTTACCTTGAAAACATTTTTAACGCACCCAGAACAATAAAAATAAAATGCTGTTCTATTCGAAGATACATTGAAGTGTAAGAGATACTAGATATAGAGGGCTGGTGTATTGATGTTGAAGCTGGAAGGGGAGGATAAAGGATCATCTCCCTGGACCAATCTCTCTTCATTAGGGCCAAACTTCTCTTCATTACCCCCACTCCATCTCCGTCCCCCACCCTCTTACTCTATATTCTACTGAAAATAATAGTCTGATGTGTGTGAGTGTACATATATATATATATTGATTCTTTCCCAAAATTGTGATCTGATTAAATATATTACTTATGAACATTAGAACATATAGGAGCCAATCTCTCTAAAACCCCTAAGTGGGAATTACCACACACACACAAGCACACAATATTACCAAACCACTGGGAAAATGTGTCTCGGTGCTTCAAGATGAAGTCATAGCTATAAATACTTGTGCAGACTTCAAACACAGCGAATAACCTAGGGACAAGCAAGTTACCATATTCTCGGATAGTCAGGGGGCAATAAGAGGTCTATCCGTGAAAAGAATAAAGTTTTCAAGGTGGTATGAAAGGGTTCAAGGAGTATGGACAGCCTAAATATCCGAGACTTTCAAAATGGGGTAAGCTTAAGTGGCTACCGGGACAGTCCGGCATCCAGGGGAATGAGAAAGCGGACGAGCTGGCTAATATTTGGGCAATCGAGGTACCTTAATATTCCCCGATGATAAATCTCTCTCTCTCTCTCTCTCTCTCTCTATATATATATATATATATATATATATATATATATATATATATATATATATATATATATATATATATATAAATTTCATCGCGCTATAGCAGCATCGCTTAGGTTCTAAAATTGTTACTTTTGTGTAGTTCTTTTTGTTAATGCTTCATTGATAGCCGAGGTTCATCGGGTAATGTCATCGACCATCAAAAATATCTTATTTGTTTTCTCGAAAAATTGTAGGTTTTTTGCACCGTACAAAGCTGTATGTGTAGGAAATAAAAATAGTATTAAAAAAATCGGCCACTTTTTTTTAGATAATTCTTAATATAAATTCAGCCATTAAGTGGCTAACTACGTGAATTCGCACACGGGTTCGCATGGACCATAGATTTTGTAGAGGAGTTTGGTCTTAGCAATCCAAACATTATTACACACAAACATACACTAACACCTCCTTGGATAACTCAAAATTATAATATAGATTTAACACTCACAAGAGACAAATCCAGCCAGTACAATATTATGCACAGAATACTTTAAAGCATTTATTACAAAACACAAAAATTGCCAAACATTTTACACTGATGGGTCCAAAACGCCAAATGGTGTCGGATGTGCAGCTATAATCCAAGATAGCGTCTTCCGTTTAAAGCTACCACCATATTCTAGCATATTAGAAGCCGAGCTCCGTGCTATCCTTCTTGCACTACAGAACGTCCCATTAACCCACCAGCCACATGTAATCATCTGTAGCGACTCTTTGAGTTCACTCCAGTGCTTACAGAACATGTACACAACACATCCCACATGCATAGAAATTATAGAGCAAATTCACAATTTACATACATTTGGAAAGCACATCACACTATGGTGGCTGCCAGGACACAAAGACTTAGGACAAAGCACGGCTGCTGACTTACAAGCAAAACTTGTGACGGAGGAACCAACTTATGGCCAACTTAAATTGTACCACAAAGAAGTTTCACGGCAAAATAAAAACGACATAAAAGACAAATGGCAACTTAACTGGTCGATAAACCACTGTGTATTTCTTATGTATTTCTATTTTTTATGTGTACCTGGGCGAAACGCTGTCAATGCGGGGTGCTCATAAATAAATTATAAAAAAAAAAAAAGATTTTGTAGTGCACTTTTTACAAGTTTTCCTACTTATGGAAACGAACGAATCTACTTTTTGGGCTCAAGTTGGATATGGTATAATCCCGGTGGGCTGGGAAAGGAGTGTATATGGACGAACTGTCAGGAAAAAGAGAGAGAGGATTATGTTATGTTTTTATATCCGCTAAGACCGGTGTCGGAAACTTGAGAAGTTTTTCCCGACTTGTGAGTGGTTTTGGCCAAGTACTCAGTATGCTTCCTGGGAATGTTGAAGTTGTTAACCATTTCCTCGGACATGTGTTCAACCCTGACTCCATATCGTGTATGACTGAAGCACCTTTACGGCTTAGATATTTCGGAATCACAAATCTAGTATTATATAGGCAACTACAGACGGTGTGATTTTTGCATTCTGACAACAAAGCTAGATATATATATAGTGTGCAATACAGGAGAAAGGGGTTCTATAAAAATTATAAAATGGTAATTTTTCCAAGACCCAAATTATTATTAGCCACAAAACTGACTCTGAATCATCCACAACTTTTATTCAGGTATTTGGCTTCTCACTGCGTTGAACCTCGGGCGTTCTGCCCTTAGACGTTTGCACTTATACCTTTAGGGCTAATTAGACGCAGCAAATCATTGAAAGCATATTTAATGCTATATCTATTAACGTTTTTGAGGAAAGTCGATAATGAATTTTCTTGGGCTTTCTGAGATATCTCGAGACATCTATTCGAATGTTTACTAAATTGGCTACAAAAACGGTTCTTATGCAAAACTCGGTTGAGCGAACTCATTCGGTTCGAAAATTCAACAGTGTCAATATCGTTATTTTTCGTCGGTATTTTATTTTTGGTAAAAGAAAAAAATGATATTTCAGTCATAACATATGTTTTTTTTTTCAAAATGGGCGATACGTTAGGGCCTTGAATTTTTACCTTATCTATATATATATATATATATCGCGTGTCTGTCTCTTTGTCCGTTTGTCTGCTTGGCCGTTTATGTGTTTGTCTGTTTGATCCTTATACAAATCTACACCGTTCGACCGATTTTGACCAAACTTGGCACACAGGTAGGTCTTGATATGGGAAATCTCATAGGCTAGGTCAAAATAGTCAAATTTCAAAATTTGGTCAAAAGGTCAAATGTTTTGTTGAAAAACAATTGGCTACACTGAACCATCCACATTCTGACGGCCATTTTGAATCGACAGCCATTTTTAATAATGTCTCAAATTTATTTGTTGATGTTCTTGACAATAAGAATTACTCGAACTTATTGATGACTTTACATCATTTTATATCAACAATCACTGTCTAAATAAGGAGTGCTGGCCTTTCTTTGATAAGAGCTATCTACTCGCAGGCTGTGGTGCTGGCCTCTGTCTGCTGTTTTATGAATTGCTGTGGTGCTGGCCTCTGCCGTCTGCTTTATTAATTACTTGACAGATATAAACAAATTCGCACCGTTTGACCGATTTTGACGTAACTGGGTATACAGTTAAATTTGATACGGGGAGAGTCATAGGCAGAAAGTAGGTGTAGCTAGTCAACTATAAATTTTAACTGCAGCTTTCTTATAATATTTGCTAGAAAAGTACCTCTTGAATTCATTGAATTATAACGATTTTTGACATATATTTTAATGAAGAATTGTTCAACATTTTCGATAAAATTCATATTTCTTAAACATCTTATGTACTTCACTAGATTTTACCTTCTTCTTTCAAAATAATTTTAGTGTTTTGTTAAAAAAGTATCACCTCCAGACTATCGCCCGTGAAAAAAGAGGTTTTCCGTTCGTCAAACACAGCAGTACCGCCATTTTGTTTCGAACAATTTAAACTTATTGTTTTGGATACTTTAATATCCCATATAAAACTTATGACGTATAAAATTAAAAAATATTGATTCATTTTGTTATTCACAAATTGGAGAAAATTACTTTGATTTTGATTTCACAAGTTAATATTACACCCTAAGTTACTAAATTTTTCGCCTCGCAGCGAACGTTTTACAAAATAATTACTTTATTGTTTGATTCCATTTCAAAGGGTTTATTGCCTTTGCTATTGCGTGTATATCGACCGTTATTTCTTTTAAGTCCCACTGATGATGCAGCTGTACTTGTAAAAGCGTAGGCTTTATAAAAATAATTAAACCAATGTGGCGAAGACTCGCCTCCAACATAAATTGTTCAATAATAGCTATATCAAAACAAACCAACGACTTGATTGAAACTGGCTTCAAACAAGCTATAAAAAAGGTTGATATATTGAGCACATTTAGAATCCTGAAGTTAATTAATAAATGCCGTAAAACGTTTAATCCTCACAATTAAATAAACTCCCTTCATCATACAAATAAATTTTCCGGCGTCTATTTGGATTAAATTGACTCTTCACAGAAATACTTTTTTCAATCAATTATGAGAGGTGAGCTTAATACATTTGTAAATTATTTAACTATCCATTAAACCTTTTTTTTTCATTATTCTTTTTTTTTTAAATTAAACCCTTCGTAAATTAATTATATTTACCATTTATTTATGTTGTTGACTTGACCAATACAATAAAATTAAATATCATAAATTATTGACAAGGCAGTCGATAAAGGAGATGGGATATTATTAGGCTCATTGAAAAATCTAAAATCTAGTCCCTGCTTTGCAAATCAATAATCAACAATATTCATGACAAAACCGTAAAATATAAAGACTTTTATTTTATATATATTATTTGCATTTAGGGCTTTCATATCCCAGGAGAAAAATGATGATTATATAGTAAACGAGATTTCGTTTAAATCGATTTGACAGATTTTGCATAATGAATTTTGTTGGAGGAGTTCAGGGAATTTTTCGATTTATACATGAGTTTTTCCGAAGATATTCATGCGTTAGCTTACCCACTCCCAACATTCAATTATTAGCGCGGTTCCTCTCTCCCTCTATTGGGAGGAAACCCGCTTATGAGGCTCACCTCATGACGCAATCCGGAAGTGCGGACTAGAAAATTTTACGTTTAAGAACCGCTAGATCTCCAAAATAACATTGGTTTAAATTTGTATAAATATGTTGTATCGCAAGTTAATGACAATATTCTGGGGGGGGGGGGGGGGTTGAAACTAGACAAAAATGTTGCTCAACACCACCAACCACACATTTCTACCTCACTCCCTTCCAGAAATATGTCCCTCTAAAGGTTCTTTAGAGAAAACCCGGTTTTTCGTAGTACAACTCAAAATTTCTCTGCCGGTATTGCCATTTGTTTTCAACGATTCATTACATTTTTTAAATCACCATTAAATTTTCTTTAAGTCTAATACACATTCACTGTTCACAATTATCTCATTCAAACCGTAATATCAATTCAAAAAGTAGAAATTTATAAAACCTTTTAGTAAGCGGCAACTTTGCAAGGATGACTACTCTACGAAGTATTAAAAAAAAAAATCCTGCAGACTGCCGAATCTCACAAAAGTTGTAGAATTTAATCAGCTTAGGAACTGTATACCCAAAACTGAGATTATCTCCCAATTCCATAATGTAATTTGAATTCTGGAGTGAAAAAAACATCAAATAAAAAAAAGTAAAATCTTGTTTATTTTCGCGATATTATCAGAAGAAACTGAAATATATTATTGATGAAATTGATATTTAATGATTATAGTGAGTTATATATAAAAGTTGAATAAAAAAAAGTAAAATCTTGTTTATTTTCGCGATATTATCAGAAGAAACTGAAATATATTATTGATGAAATTGATATTTAATGATTATAGTGAGTTATATATAAAAGTTGAATAAAAAAAAGTAAAATCTTGTTTATTTTCGCGATATTATCAGTAGAAACTGAAATATATTATTGATGAAATTGATATTTAATGATTATAGTGAGTTATATATAAAAGTTGAATAAAAAAAAAAAAAATACGTCGAACGTTTTAAACGCTTTTACAGCTGGCCTCCTTGCAGAAGACACTGACGACACCTGGTCACGCCGCTGATGTAGTCCTTACAATCTCATCATTTTGTAATTTGTAATTTTTAAATCGATATTTCGGTTTTAATAAAACAATTGCGAACATTGAATGTGTAGACGTAAAGCAAATTAAAAAAAATGTAATGAATCGTTGAAAACAAATGTGTACAGGCAGAGAAAATTAGAGTTGTGCTATGAAACAGGGTTTTCTCTAAAGAACATTTAGAAGGCCATATTTCTGGAACAGAGTGAGATAGAAATTTTTGGTTGGTGGTATTGATCAGACTTTTTTTGTCTAGGTTTACCCCCTAGAATATATATATATATATATATATATATATATATATATATATATATATATATATATACATATACAGTGAAACCTATTTATAGCGGACACCATTGGGTCCGTAAAAAATGTCAGTTATTGGGAGGTGTCCTTTAATGGGAGGTTAATGACATCCATGTTTAAAAAAACAGAGCACAACTGTTTCTTATTTCTTTTACAGCTTTCATTATCCACAATACCGCGTCCAGCACATTAGTAAAATAATCGCTTGAGTCCATTTTCGCAAAGGCTTCCGGAAGAAATCTTTTTCTGTAATTTGTTTTGAAACTTTTAATAATGCCGAGATCGGGGGGCTGGCAGCAAGATTCGGTGGAAAAAACTGATTTTTAACATTTATTAGATGCATCTGTGGGTGGCATGTCGGGTTGTCCACAGTGCCCCTACTTCTCAAAGCCAGACTGAAAATTCTAGTACTTTGCTATAGGACATTGGACATTTTAAAATTATTTTCATCTTGAGTTTTGAGCAAAATGAGAATAAAAGCCGACAATCGGTGCAGCAAAGGTCACTTTCGGAACTTGCAGTTTTATTACGACTCCTAATGAAATATACTATTCTGGGACTGCACTTGTTTTGTCGTTTATGTACATTTAAAAAAATATAGATCCCATTCCAATAAATATAGGCTACGCCCGTCTATATTTCTAAACCCCATTCTTTTTACAAGCTCATTTTTCCCCAATGAACGAGGCCCGGGCCCGGCCCCCACGGCGCCCGGGCCCGAGACAACAGTACCCGGCAGTCACCCCCCCCCCCATGTGGCGGCCTTGTTGTCCATAAACAAAATTACACTTACACGCCGTTTTCGATGTCGCATTCTCTGACCGAAAGATTTAGGCATTACTCATTATAGGCGTTGTCATCCATGCTTTTTTGTTAGCTTGCCAAGATATTCTTGGAAGTATTGACGTTAACGTTCTTAAAACAACGTGGCTTTAATGATTTACCTATTATTAAAGGCTGTTCAAAATCCCCTTCGATATTTACGCACAACTTTACAGTTAAACGATCTTTGCTTTGTTTGTCTTCTGTGCACGTTTTGTTTGTTTTGCGTGCGTTTCTTTTATAATCATGTCTTGTTTGTCAGAGCCCGAAAAAATAAAGCCGTTTCATCAAAATTAAATATATTTTTAGCCTCATAGTCATGGCAAATATTAACCTATTTGTTTTTCCAATTTTGAACTAAATCAACATTAACCGATGCACTTTCACCACATATCGTTCTAAAAACTACGCGAAGTTTGACGTCTGCGTTTTGCCGACGTCAAACTTCGCGCCCAGGTCTCTAACACAAAGCTTTAAACTATCATACACCTTTAAAACTTCCACTTTATTTTTTAGAGTTACACGCGTTCTTTTCCGAGTTCATGACTAGATACAAACTGAATAAAACCTGCTGAAAAATGGTGTTACAAAACAAGATGTTACATGGTTTACTCTTGACATTTCTTATGAATTTTACTAGCAATGCCCGCCAGGATGTGCTTTTTCTTGAAATTCTGAGAATCCAATTAAATATTTTACCCTGTTGTCCGCTATTGGGAGTTGAAATCAGCTATATGGGTACGGCTTTAGGTGTCTGTTGTCCGTAAGCAGAGGGTCCGCTATTGAGAGGTGCTAATGCATTGATTTAAAGGGGTTTTCGGCGGGACCATAGATATTCTGTCCGTTTATAAAGGTGTCCGTTACAGGAGGTTTCACTGTGTATATATATATATATATATATATATATATATATATATATATACATATACACATATATATTTCAATATTCATTGGATAAATAAGTTCAAATGGAAGTTTGAAATTTCCATAGCGTTAATTTTTTCCTTCTGAACGGGTTTTTGGCTTTGTTTAACTTACTAATTGGTTGTTTTCTGTTTAAAATGACATTTATCAGTAACATTAGTATTTTATTAAAATAAGGCAAGAAAATAAGATACTTTTTGGTAATTTTGGTGTTTTCCTAGAACGAACGTCGAGCGGATGGGGGAGTCATCAGCGTAGGATTCGGGCCATTTCCTGTTCTGGCACTTTAAACTTCCTTCTCTTTGAGATTTTTTTTTTTTTTTATATTTTTGACGAAAGATCAAACCTACCAATAACTGTTTCTATTCATCTACTAATGGCACTAGAGCCGCGCTAAGATGACGCAGGGAGGAAGAGGGAGAGGGTGGGAAGACAGAGGGAGAGGGAGAGGGAGTGGGAAAGGAAGGGTGTGAGGGAGAGGGGGGAAGACAGAGAGAGGGGGAGAGTGAAAGAGAGGGGGTGAGGGAGAGGGTGGGAAGACTCAGGGAGAGGGAGTGAGGGAGGGGGTGGGAGAGAGAGAGTGAGATTCTCATAAAGCAATAAAAAAAAAAAAATCAGTTGCATTAAGTGAAAAATAATACATTACGTTGTTTCATGTAAGTTAGATATTCTGTCTCATTCTAAGTTCGTAATTACGTACCCTAATGCACGATATTCCTCGAAAAAGCAGGGAAAATTCGCATCGGGATCATAAATTATACACTCAGCCCTGAAATTCTAACAGAAAAGAGCACTTCTGTAAATTACACCTCCATCCTGATTTAAAAAAAAAGAAGGACTTTTATGGTAATGGAAAGGTCAATTAAAACAGTAATTATAATGTAATAATAACTCTAAGCCCAGAATTATGACAACATAAATAGCACAAAACAATGGAAATTGCCGTAAAAGCATAAACGTTTATTAATGTTAAAAGCAAACGACCATCCTTCCAAAATAAAATGATTTAAGCTCTCTTTCATGAGTCATTTTTTGTTTGTGTTTCTTAATCTTAATTATATTGCAAAAATTATCACCTTATATAAATTGAATCCGAATATTAATTCTAAAAATCATTGTTTTGGGTACTATTGTGTTGAGAAAGGCCCCAATAGAATTTTACCCTCATTCCTTCCATGTACGGACAGCGATCAGTTAGAATTTTATTATACGTATAGAAAGATTAAAGCTGGTAGTGGCAAGTTGGTAATTCGGGTCCAGATGAACCCCCCCCCTCTCCTATTAAACTGATTTAGTTTATTTTTACAACATTTGTTCCTAATAATATGTCCACAACGAGTTCCGAATTTCGTTGCAATACAAGAATAATTGACGTCGGTATGGGCGAATAACTACTTTGGGTCCGGAGTAAACCCGCCCTCCAGATGAACCAATTTCGCTGGTTAACGAACTCGTTCAATCATTTGCTAGGGGAATAACATATACCAAGTTTCGTGCCGAAAAAAACTAAAAACCTCTGGTGTGTATCGTGTTAACGATAGTTCATGAAATGTTCGACGTGATTCTTCACATTGGCATAACTTTTTTATTTATGAACCGATTGACATGAAAAAAAAAAAAACACTAAATGTTAAGTTAAGCGTACCAAAATATATTAGTGAAAACCACAACTAATTCGGATAAGATGTTTTTCAGATTAGCGCGCACAGATAAACAGACCAATATTCTAAAAATCATTGTTTTGGGTACTATTGGGTTGATAAAGTCCCCCAATGGTATTATTTTCCATATATCTTCTATGTACAGACAGCGATCCGTTAGTATCGCAGTATTATAATATTCCCGTAGTGGAACATAGTTTGTCAAGAAAAGAACTCTATAAATAGCACGTTTGCAGCAAACGAATCAGTGACGTCCTACGGTTTTAGTTTGTGTTAAAAAAAAATTTAATAGTTGATAGTTATTAGTTATCAAAATATATATATTTTTTAACTCAAGGAACAAAGATTTCTAAACAGCTTTTTCATTATTGCTTATTGATAAATACCTTATAAATTATTTGAAACTCTTAGTGGTTAACTTTAGTGGCTGTTAACTTATTTTTCTCAGCCATAAATAAAAAATATTAAATAAAATGATCTACATGAGTCTGGAACATTTTACGCTAATATTTAAAATCATCTTGTGAGCTTCTCCACCTAGATCTGCGAAACGGTACAATGTGCGCCATAAGTATATAGAGAAAAATGTGTAATAAATATGAGCTAAATCGGTCCATGATGACGAGGGGTTTACTCTTTACTGCTCATTATTTGTATTTCTTTGATAGGAAACTCGGTAGACAAGATGTGAAATATGTGTTTAAAAAAATATATATTTTGTTCAAATTTATTTAAGCCACCAAACGTAGTGCCTTAGTTTTTATGGGCACCAACAGGAGCGTTGGTGTATGCTTCTGAACAGTTTTATCAAGTATTCAGCGTTTTTGAGGTTGTTATTTTTTTTTTTTTTTTTTTTTTTTTTTTTTTTTTTTACGGCGCATCTACTTCTAGGTCATTAGCGCCGACATCCAGGGTGCAGCGAGGAATTTTCCCAGCGAGCCTTGAGATGAGAAAATTCCTGCCGGAGGTGGGAATCGAACCCACCATCTCCCGCTTATGAATCCAGCGTGCTAGCCACTAGACTACGGGAGACCCCATTGAGGTTGTTATGTCAGTAAATTTGTACATTTTTTATCATTCATTATGATAAATAAAATGAAAAATGTGAAGTTTTCATGTGTTCATTTAGTAGTGGTAGCACTTGGACCAAACATCAGTCTTGAGTAAAATCGATT
Organism: Gonocerus acuteangulatus; assembly: GCA_946811695.1. Taxonomy (NCBI): domain Eukaryota; kingdom Metazoa; phylum Arthropoda; class Insecta; order Hemiptera; family Coreidae; genus Gonocerus; species Gonocerus acuteangulatus. Next base: position 35,809,364 of record OX328129.1, read on the forward strand.
AATAAAATATTAATTGTGTCAGCTGCTTTATTCAACATTTAAAGATCATGTTTATTTTACACACATACACAAAAAAAAAAAAAAAAAAAAAAAAAAAAAAAAAAAAAAAAAAAAAAAAAAAAAAAAAAAAAAAAACACATTAGGAATGCTGGGTACACTTCCCAGCCTATATATGAATGTTCTTAGTTAAGCGCGAAGAACTTTTCATTAATAAAAATATCATATTCCTTAGATTCTTCTTAATTTGAACACATTTAGCCCATGAGAAGGGTAAGTTATGAGATATATTTTGCTAATTGAATGAGGCCAATCTTGTTCAGTTAAGGCCTAAAGAGAAGGACTCAGTGCCTCGGCTGTCGAAGAGCGAAAAGTTTCGAAATCACATTTGGGATGGAGTTAGTCTGTAGCTAGGCGAGTTTAATCAGGCGCTCTTGGAGGAATAGTAATTTTCTTGGGCTTTCTAGTTTCTAGGCAGAGGTTTTATCCTAGTCGTAAAATAGCTCCGGATAAAGCTCTCCTAGAGTACTTGAATATAAATCCCGTTTCTCTGGGGGGCAAAGATTTCATTTGAACTAGGAAGCAATAAGAATCCTGGAGGCATTATTGGGGTATATAGCGATAATGAAATCAGTATGGTTTTAGTGCACTGTTAAAGCGGATATGCAAAACTTGTAATCTAGCTTCATAAAAGCTAAATGCAATTCATAAGTTTATTTTAGTACCTACTTCACTATAATTAAAAGCTATATACTAGGCACATGAGAGAAACAAAGCACGAATGTTCGAAAAATGTAATAAATTTTCCCTAACAAAGGCTTCAAAAAAAAAACAAAAAAAAAACACTGTATTAAAATTTTAATGCTGATTGGAGCTACCAGAAATTACAATAATAAGTCAGGGAGGGGTCTCCCGTGGTCTAATGGCTAGCGCCTTGGATTCATAAGCGGGAGATGGTGGGTTCGATTCCCAGCCTCCGGCAGGAATTTTATCATCCCACGGCTCGCTGGTAAAATTCCTCGCTACACCCTGGATGTCGGCGCTAATGACCTAGATGTAGATGCGCCGTAAAAAAAAAATAAAAAAATAAAAATAAGTCAGGGAATAGTTTGGAGCGGCTAAGGATAACAATGAGATTTTCGTAAATATCTTTATTTAGATCGTTTCGGTGAAAAAAACTGTTACGGTCCGAGAAAGACGTTCTCCACAAAATACTCCCTCACTGGTGCGGGGTACAAAGACTTACACACTGTGCTATTCCCTCACTGGTGCGGGCTGCATTAAATGGCTGTATGTACAAAACATAATTCTCGCGCTTTTAATAAGGATTTTTATCTTTGTCTCAGTGAATCTAACCATTTTATTTTTTCCCCCTAAAGTATATTTCATCTGATAGCGATTCTATGTCGAGGGACAAAAAAATACATTACTGAATTATTTTATGATGACGCAATTAATTTCTAAATTCGCATAAACCAGCCTGGAGGAGGTACTCGGAAGATAAAATAATAAGATCCATTAGATGAGGCTTCACGGGGAGAGAGAGAAAAAAAGAGTCAGAAAGAGAGGAACTAAGAGAGAGAGAGAGAGAGGGAGGGAAAAATAGAAAGAGGGAGTAAGCGGAGGAGAGATAGAGTGTGAGAGAGAAAAAGTGTGGTATTTGGAGAGAATGGGTAAGAGAAAGAAAACGAGAGAGAGGGAGAGAGAGAGAGAGAGAGAGAGAGAGAGAGAGAGAGAGAGAGAGAGAGAGAGAGAGAGAGAGAGATATTAAACAAGCTGTAGTATTTCATGAGTCATAATCTGAAACTACCGCAATCTTCTAACTTCGTACAGTTAAAACTTATCTGAAGAAAAATTAGTCACGGAATGACATGGGTATTGCACAACGAAGGGAAAAAATTAAATTGTTCTTTCGTATAACGAGAAACCACAACAGACTTTATTGTTGCCTCAGATAGTAAGACAGATAAGACGATTTGTTACTTTTAACACTTTAACTGTCACAGTGTGGTTCGGTGGTGTGTTCTCTCAAGACAGTTGCACATGATAGTTCTCCCCTCCCTGGCTACATTTTGTTTTCCTATTTATTATAGAAATCCACTCTTTGAATGATCTGTAATTAAATTTAACTATTCCATGCATTCCTAATCTAAAATGATGGATGTATGAAATTGATGCAAGTGACTCAGAAAAGCACGTATATATTTCGATACCTACATTCTTCTAACGAGAAAAGGAGAGATATAACTTGTCACTTGGGAAAGTGTAGAGGGCGCTCAACGTTGCCAGTTCTACAACCCTCCCAGCCCCCGCTCTGCTTAGGCGCGGGACTAGGAGCGGGAGGAGTGGCAATCCAGGACCACTCGAGTGATAAGTTATATCACTGAAACTTTAGTAGTATTCGCTGACAAATCAAATATTTCTCCTATTAACGTTACAGCAACATTCTTGGGGAAATATAAAATATGGCTTTTTGTAAATGTATTTTTATGAAAATAGGTGATAAGACATATAAAATATCTTATTATATACAAAAGTTATAAGTAATTCTGATACGAGAAAAATGCATAGAGGATTTAGGAAGACACCGATAACTTTTAGTTGACAATGGATAAATGAGGCACTCATCAAAGGTCACCTAAAAGTTATGCTGCTCTTTGTCTATCCCATAGACATTTCATGAAGAAGAAGGCTGCCAAAGAGCGTGCCGAAACGTTCGAAATAAACGTTTTTCTAATTATTTTACGTTTACCCTGACTTTTTGCCCTTGACTTCTCATAGAGAAGTCTGTTCAATTAAGCCAGGGGTGTTAAACTTTTTCAGCAATGGAATCTTTCAACAACTCCATTCTAACAGTAGATTGTGAGTATATTAACAGTGATATATTTGTGCACTTGCTTTATAATTTTTAAATAGAAGCTGCATTCGCTTCTATCAGCTAGACGAGAGACCTATTATTATTATTATTGATTTTTATGCATTGCTTTGGTAGCGATGTGCATATTCTTCAGTACGTTTTGGTAGAGGGAAACATAAAATGGTCTGTTTTCTTTAACCCTTAATTAGTGGCGTCGGGTCATATTGACCCGAAGGTATTTATTAATTCGATTTTTGCTTTTTAACTCATTGTCTTCCCTATCCATTGTAATCTCCTAGAACTGTTTTCTTCAAGTTTCAGTATTAGTGACATCTTCATTAAAGGAGAATTTCTGTGTCTATTTGACTATTTGACCCGACGCCACTCTTTGTGTACCAACACGTGAGGCCATTATGACCCGACGCCAGTGTTTACGTCCTAAATTTTATAGGACGTAATTTATTGTTTTTAAAGTATTTTTACTCTTCTTAATCGCTAAATTTAAATGATTCAGTACTTTTGAGGAAATATAGGTGGAATTCGATAGACAGGAATGTGAAGAGGAGGAATAAGTTGGAGAAAGAGGTTCAAATGAAGGGGGAGACGTAGTTCATCAAGAATTATGGCATATGTTCGTAGCAAAATTTTTTTCTACCCAGGCCTCTTAAACAAAAGATTAAGATATGTATGGAAGAACAAGGTTTGATGGTTATTCAGCCAGGAAATGAAGATGAAGCGGGAGAATGAAGCAGAAAGAAAAGGAAAATGTGTAGTTTTTGTCCTTCCACTAAAAACAATAAAAATCCTTTATTTTTTTTTTTTTTTTTATCGTTCTGAAGGGTGTATTCAACCGCGGGAGGTCATGGGCACCCAACGAAAGGAAGGAATCTCTTAAATAAATCTTAAACACATTTTTTAATTTTATTATATAGAAAATGAATAATTGAATTAAAGAAGAAAAAGGAAAAAAGAAAAATTAAACAAAACAAAAAAAAATCTATAAGCCTCCAGCCCACACCGCGGAAAGGGCACCGTCCGAGCCCAGAACCACCGCGACACCGCTGCACTGCTCTCCTTGTAAAAATGCTTTAACAGGGGAAACTTAAACATGCAAGGCTCTAATGGGAGTTGTGCTCGCCCCCTCCCCCGGGAGGGCGTCCACAATCTCCAGAGCCCGGGACTGTGACAGTCCAGAGAGTACAGCGATGTCACGGCAGGACCGAACCCGGCGGAACCCAGGCCCCGGATAGGGAGAGAAGCTGCACCTCACCGAAGAACGATAGCAGATATTGCTGTTTCACATTTACAGAACTAGATTATTAAAAAAAAAAAAAAATATGCATTTTAAAGGGTATTCATTAAGGAGTCAATTGAATATACTATATTTTATTTGTTGTTTAGGGAGAAAAAATAAAAAAAATTAATAAAGTGAGGTGAGAAGAACGATCCGAAGTAGAGGAGCAGAGGACCCAGCACTAGCTCTCTCTTGGAGTCTATGATGTGACTCTTACAGGCATGAGTCGTGGGATGTGCTGGGTTTACATAGCATGGCTTCCTTAGTACCCACCACATCCCACCATGGCTGGGACCGTTCTGGTCTAGAGGCCGATGCAAGGCTCCGGACGCCAGCACACCCCCACCCCGAATCGCTCCTCATTCAAACTAATTTTATATTGAGATCCAAATTACTAAAGCTATAATTTATCGAATAAACCTGTTGATTTAAGGAAGTTTATTAATTTTGTTAAATTTGTCGAATCATCGCCTAGAATATCATCAATTGTTGTCCCTAGTTGATTTTGTTGTCTTTCCATGGCGTAGGATTGGCAATCTAGAAGAATATGTTTTACTGTTATTACTGTCCCACAAACTTCACACATCGGTGGATCACCTTTTGACATCAGATATGAGTGAGTAACTTTCGTGTGGCCTATACGAAGACGGGTTATAACAACTTCCTCCCTTCTCGTCCGGCGCACCGATGACCTCCACGATTGTACACTAGATTTAAGTGGCCTTAATTTATTTTCAGTTGTTAAAAACCATTTTTCTTCCCATGGTCCCCATGTTTTCCGTTTTATGGATATTGCAAAATCATTTGATGTCATGCTGGAAACACGAACCCCTTCCTTAATGGCCCTCTTTGCTAAAAGGTCGACTTCCTCATTTCTTTTTATGCCGGAGTGACTGGGAATCCAGCAGAATGTAACGGAGCATTTATTTTTATTGAGAGATGCTAGAGAAGTGAATATATCTAAAACTACTGGGTGCCTAGATTGGGAATTTTTTAATGCTAAAAGGGCGGAAAGGGAATCGGAGAAAACTGCTAATTGAGAATTTGGAGTAGTTACTGTATGGAGAGCTTTGGATATGGCAACTAGTTCCGCGGTGAAGATGGATGCTTCAGGAGGTAAAGAGAACATTCCTGAACCACTGTCGGACAAAAATGCTGCACCAACACCATCATCGCTTTTAGATCCGTCGGTAAAAACTATAGAAGAGAATGGCATCTCGCTGCGGATCTTGTTATATTCATGAGAAAAGATTTGTTGAATCGTGTGCTTCTTGAGAAATTTAGTTAAGGTAAGATTCAGTCTGATAGGTGGCAGAGTCCAGGGTGCTTCAGAATAAAGACATTCTGGTAGGATGGAAGAGCTATCTGCCAGATGTAGGCTTTCAAAAAGATCGTGGATTCTTGTTGTGAAAGGTTTTCTTCTATTCGAATAATTTTGTATACTATTGAGGTCCGAAAAACATTCATTAAGTGGATGGGAGGGATTGGCTTTTATGGATACAAAATAATTCAGAGAAAGCTGATTTCTGCGTGTTTCAAGGGGATGTTCTCCAGATTCCGCGTAGAGACTAAGTACAGGGCTGGAACGGAAAGCTCCGGTAGCAATTCTAATGCCAGAATGGTGAATTGTGTCTAACATTTGTAGAGTTTTCGGAGAGGCAGAGCCATAGGCCATGCATCCATAGTCTAACTTGGATCTGATAAGGCTTCGATAAAGCATGAGCATACTTGTGCGGTCACCACCCCAAGAGGTATTTGCTAACATTTTAAGTATGTTTAATGACTGAAGACATTTATTTTTTAAAGTTTTTAGATGGAAGCACCAATTTAGATTACGGTCAAAGATGAGACCCAAAAATTCAGCATTTTGATTAGACTTAATTAAAATGTTATTTATGTAGAGTGAAGGTGGATTGTCGACTTTACGAGGGGCAAACAAGACGGATACGGTCTTTGTAGAGGAGATCTCAAACCCATGCTCATTGAACCATTCATTTATTGAATTTAAAGCAGACTGCATTTTATTCTGAAGATTTTCTGTGCTTCGATCAGATGAATATAAAACGAGATCATCAGCATAGAGCATACCTTCTACCGGAGGTTCTATGATCTGTAGGACATGATTGATAGCTACGGAGAAGAGAAGAGGACTCATGACGCTTCCCTGCGGTACACCGTTTGCTTGAATAAATTCTTCAGACAGTACTGTTCCGTTTCGAATTTGATATGATCGGTTTCTTAAAAAATTCTGGATAAATATTAGAATATAACCACGTATTCCGATTTCGTTCAAACAATCTAAAATATATCTTCTCCAAACGGTGTCAAACGCATTTTTAATGTCCACAAAAACAGCTAGTAGTTTTCTCTTTTTCCTAAAAGCTTCTCTAATTTCTACCTCAAGCTTTACCAAGTTGTCCCGCGTGCTTCTACTTCGTCGAAAACCACTCTGCCACTTAGCCTGCAAACCTTTCCTTTCCAAATACCAGTGCAGGCGATTGACTATTATTTTTTCAAATAGTTTGCACAGGGAACTCGTTAATGAAATTACTCTGTAACTCGATGCAAGGAAAGGGGGTTGGTTCTTTTTGGGGATCGGAATCGAAATTGATTTGGTCCATAGCTCGGGAATTATACCAGTCTGAAAAATTTTATTAAAATATTTTAATATAATGATTTTATTTTCCAGTGTTAGATGTTTTATCATTCCAATGCAAATATTATCCGGACCGGGAGAGGAATCTTTGCGAGTTTTGAGGGCTTCTTCAAGTTCTATGTACGAAATGGGGAGATTTAAAGGGTCAAGAGGATCTTTGTGTATATATATTGGTTGTGATTCTTTTGCTTGCTTGATCTGAAGGAACTGTGGACTGTAATTTGAATCGGAGGAAATGGTTTCATAAAATCGGCCGAGATGGTTGGCTATTTGGAGAGGATCTGTTAGAATTTCGGTTGGTGTTTTTATATGATTGAGAGGATGTTTGCTACTTTTGTAACGGCCTATTATTTTTCTGACTGTATTCCAAATTTCTGTGGGGGGCGTGTGTATATTAATATTAGAGACGAAATCTCTCCAGCAATCTCTCTTTCGTGTCCTAATTATAAACCTTGCTTGTTTTCTGCTGTTAATGTATTCTTCTAAATGCATAGAACACGGATGTTTCTTAAATTTACTAAGACATTTTTTCCTTTTCTTAACAGCAGAAGCACAATCTTCGTTCCACCATGGAACTAGGACTCTACTACTATGAGGTTTTGTTTTTGGAATGGCCATCTCAGCTGAGGATAATATTAGGCTATTGATTTCGTTTGTTAAAGTGTTTATACAGGCGCTATTCATATTTAAATGAGTAAGATCGGTATTGGTTTTGTATTTATCCCAATCGGCTTCATTCAACTTCCAGCGGGGTAAACGCAACTGAGGAGAGGAATGTCTTCCCAGAAAATTGATTAGAATTGGAAAATGGTCCGACCCATAAAGGTCGTCCATGGTGGACCAAGTGCATCTAGGAAGAAGAACAGGGCTAACTAACGAAAGGTCGATGGAAGATAGAGTTCCTGTAGAGCTGCAAAGATGGGTCGGCGAAGAATCATTCAAGACACCTAATTGAGATGAGTTAAGAAAAGACTCAACAATACGCCCTCTGGTATCTGTTGTATCTGAAAACCAAACACCACTATGACTGTTAAAGTCCCCAAGTAAGAAAAGTGGAGATGGAAGTTGAGCAACAAGATCTGTTAATTGGTTCTCATTAAAAGGTTGTCCTGGAGGTAAATAAATGGAGCATAATGTGAATGACTGGTGAGAGTATATCCGTACAGCCACAACTTGCAAATCCGACACTAATGGAACCTCAGTGCAAGGAATATCATGACTGACTAACACACTAACACCACCACTAGCAATAAGTCCATGACAATAATCTTTTCGGAATTGACTAAACCCACTAAGATGGAAATTGCTATCTTCCTTCAGATGCGTCTCCTGCAGACAAATTAACGGACAACATTTTTCCTTTAATATTGATAATAGATCTGCTTTATGATAATTTAAACCATTAATGTTCCATTGCAGAATGGTCATGGAGTGTGCTTGGAAGAGTTTAATATAAATGTAATATCTGAAAATCGCGGAAAAATGTGAAAATCAATATTTATACGCGATTTAGCTAAAATAGCAAAGCTTTGGAGATTTAAAATTTTTATGATGCTAGCAATATTGAAGTAATTATTTCGAATTATGTTCATTAATAAATTTATATAGGAAGTTATTTCAAGTACATTTTTATAAACAAAATATGTTAACTCTAATATGACTATTGTATTATGTGCTTGTAAAAATAAATTGTTGGGAAAGAGTTCTAGAGACGAAATAGTAGTAAGTATTTGGGAGTACATATTTAGCATTATTGTGTAAGGAAAAGGAAAAACACATTGAACTGATGTTGGAGATTGAGAAGACATAACCATGTGTTTTTGTTTAATAAATAAATAAATAACTATTATAATGGCGATGTTCATTTTTTTGTTGTTTTGTTTTTGTATTTATTACGAATTTTGGGATTCGAATCCCCGTCATCCACATGAGAGGATGTTGGAGAGCCACATGACGAAGGAGTAGAATTCTGGGAAGGAGGTCTAGTCCTTTTATCTCCTATTTTCGGAAGGGGTAGTTGGCTTGATTGAGAAATATTCTGTTTAGGGTCGGAAATTATTGATATTTCCAATGTGTTTGATAATTTTTGGTTAGAAGGAATTTTAGATTTATTTTTATTTTCAGTTTTATTTTTAACTAATTGGGGAGATTTATTACCTATTGATGATTCTAAAAAATTAATTTTTTCAGCAAGAGATTGTACTAGACATGTCAGTTTTTCGAATTGTTCTAGGAGTATATTTTTAGTTGGTAATGCTGAGGCGACCTCCGAGTAACTATGAGAGGTACTAGGATGAACCTGTACTCTAGGTTGGAGGGATTTGTCTGCTTGGAAATAAGATACTTTATGCTTCCTTCGATATTCCTCTATCTGTTTTTCCTTTTTATATATCGGACATGAGGAAAACCAGGCCGGATGTGGACCTGTACAATGGAGGCACTTCGCCTCACATTCTCCCTCGTGCTTTGCCAATCCACATCGACCGCACAGGGAAACTGGTTCTCTGCACTGACGTCTTCCATGCCGATATCCATAACAATTAAAACATATTAGAGGTCTATAATACGGAATGACTCGCACACTTAAAAAATCTAAAACTATCTTTTCAGGTAGATCAGACCGATTAAATGTCAGAATGATAGATGGAGTTGGAATTTTTGATCCGTTTATAGTTCTGAATATTCTCTTAACTTCGACTACATTTTGTTTGGCTAATTCTTCCTTCAGCTCATCTTCTGTACAATGAAGGAATTCATCGCAAGTGATGACTCCTTTGGAAAAATTTAGTGATCTGTGTAAGGAGAATTGTATATTATAATTTTCATAAGATTTAATTTTTCCCAGATTAATAAAATCTTTTTCGTTTGAAATTTCTAAAATTATTATACCTGATTTCAAAAATTTAACATTTATTTGAGGACCAAAACTTTTAATGAATCTACAAATTTTAAAAGGGCTGAAATCGCGAAAGGTTTTCTTTTCTCTATTAGGGGCTAAGGTCATAACAAGAAATTTTTTTGTCCACCGACCGGGTGGTAACTCAAATTTAAAGCTATTTATTGAAGAAACCCCGGGATCCGGGGGTTTAGGTTCTATAATTATATTATTTTCCATATCCATGGAGTAAGATGTACTTTATATTAACAATACTAAAATAAATTAAATATAAATACAAGAAAAAATAATAAATATAAAAAGAAAAAGAATTGTTTATAATGTAAAGTCTACTCCCTGAGTGAAGAAACAATTGAAGGCAGCCTCCTGTCCCAACAATGGAGCCGGCTCCTCCTCTAGCTTCAGGTTAGCAAACTTCAATATTAAATATCTTCCCTCATAGGCTATTACTAGGAGAAAAAACTACATAAACTTGATCTGAACACTTAAATGAAACTATTCTTAATAAATATTAAAAGAAATTTAAAGAAAAAACCACTTAAAATTGAAAAAAAGAACCACTGAAAATTAGCAAGCGTCACTAGCAACCAGGGCCAAACAGCTGACTGTCCCCCTTTATTTTACGACACATGTGCAAATGTGTGTGTAAGGACCATTCCTCACTTTTTTGCAAGTAACGTAAGCCTTAAGTTTTTTTATTTTTTGTTATTGAATGAAAACTATATAAATTTTCATTTTGTAAACAAACAACGCCGTCATTTTCATACCTTCCATTCAGGACTATTTTTTTAACGATTTTTTTGTGTAAATTTTTATAACTATTGTATTATTTTATTAAATTACATTACCAAAAAAAAAAAAAAAAAAAAAAAAAAAAAAAAATCAATTTAAAATTCGGGTCACTGGTGATCCGACGCCACTAGTTATGGAAGAAAAAGCACGCCTCTAACTAAGGGTTAAATTAGTGTACATTTTTCTTATATTTGCTATGCTTTTATTAGAAAATTTGGCTTGGTATTCGTTTAGGTATTATATTTCGAGAGATCTAAAAACATACATTTTGGAGCGAAAATTTTTAAGCAATGGGCTGCTGCAAACTCCCGAAAAGTGTTTAGAACCAACATCTCCTACTAAAGTGTCCAGAACGCTAGCAATCTTGAATTTTATCCTATTAGGTCAGTCCATAGGTTCGTGCATATTAAATGCATGCGCAGAATTCGCTAGGACTCACTGGTAAACCAATAAGATGTCGACATGCACCTTCTTTTTTTACTGCGTTACGTTTATATTTTCATATGGGGAATCTTCAAGATAAGCAGCGATAGAAGTTAATAGTGTTCATTTTGAACATACCATCAGTGTCAGGACTGCCCAAAAATGGTTTGCACGTTCTAAGTTGGAGAAAGTAGTATTTATGATAAACCCTGATCAGGACATTCAGTCAGTTTTCATAACAACGTTCAGTAAAATATTGCCTAGTGAGAGCAACAATTAACAGTGGCTCAGATGGCAGAGTGCATGGATTCATCTCATGGATTGAAAACCGTTAGCTGGTGGTAAATGTCAACAAAGTGATGTTTTATCATGGTAATGCTAGACCACGTAATGCTCGAACAACACCACAAACAATTATTGAATTTATTTGCGGGCTTTTGCCACAGCCTGCTTACATCCCGTACATTGACCCAACAGATCTCTTGCCTTACAAAATCGTTTGCTAGGGAAAAAGTCAAATTCGAAAAAGGGTGTACAAAGTGAAAATTTGTTTTCGTCAAAACTGAAGTCATTCTACAGCAATAAAAATTGTACTTAAAGAAGAGAAATATATCGTGGATTAAAATATTAAATTTTGTATTATTTACACTATTTATCTAAAGTACCCAAAAAGTATCCAAAACTCTTCTTTAAATCAAAAGTTCAAGTTCGTTAACGACTGGAATCAGCACGCCCAAAGTCTATTTCCCAACGAAATACTCGAACCTCTCTCTATCTCCCTTTTTTTTTCCTTTTTTTTTTTTTCTTTTTTTTTGTAGCTTAGAATATAACTTAATTTAGCCCTGTATTTTTAATGCCTTTTAGCTCTAAAAAGTTCAGGGCGAATCAGGGCTCTTCAATTTCATCAGGAGGTAATGAAATTCGAGGGTCTGAAGTTCGTATACACCAGCGAGAGTAGTTCCCGAAGTTCGCTTCCAAAGGGACACGAGTTTTCGCACTCAGCTTTACTCACCACCACTAAATTTATTCCCGTTTACGAATCACGATTTCCTTTTAAGGCAACTTTTAACTGTTACTATACATTATCCAATTTTATTCCACGTACTTTTGAGCAATTAAGTATATACAATTTTTCTGGGGATATATATGGATGTATGGTCACACAAAATTGTACTTCTTTTACTCATTTTGTACCAGTTTATTCATAACTGCACTAAATGTTTCGTGGCCTCCATGCCAATTCTGTTTGCATTATTAAGAAACATGTACACAGCCCGGTACTAATAACCCAATTGTTGTTACGCCGTAAAACACAAATTACGCACATAAGTCTCATGTAGTTTTGTTATAATAATGTTACTTTCATAAAGCGCCCGCACAATTATAATAATTAATTTCCTGTAATTTTAATCTTTTAGCATCATTATATTTAAAAAGTTACCCTTTATTTAAAACCCTCCATCGCGCTGGCGCACGGAGTCCGCCACAGACAGAGTATAGTGTTGTTAGAAATTTCCGGGAAACCTTACGGCCCACAGACCTCAGGTATGCCAGGGAAAAACCCTGCCACGACGAGTAGTGGTGTGCTACCCTTTCACGCATTCCTGAGATCTCATGGATCGAGGGTGATTATCACTGTTTTGTGAGAAATTAATAAGAAAGAATTGAAACTTATTTTATTACAAAACAATGCAAAACTGTTTAGGAGCTGTCCTAGCCCTCTATCACTGCAAACCTCTTTTAAACTTGCTGCTCCTCACATAAAGCATAAGCTCCTTGGGAGTAGCTTCAAATATTTCCTTGTGCCTTTACAATTTTCTAGCCAAAAAGTACTAGCCTGCTATAGGCTATAGCCGCACAGTCTTAAGGTATATTTAATGAGGGTTTCTCTTTTCGATGCACCAAGGTTAGGTAGGATCCTCTTTTAGTCCGAGCGTACAAAGGAGTTTTCTCAGCGGTGCATGTCCTGTGAAGATTATTGCAACCTCTTCTTTCCGTATATTTTTTACATGTAGTCCAGGAAAATGTAACACTGTTTTCCAATAGCTTAGACCTTACGGAATTAAAGCTATAACTTCAAGAAGTTCAGGAGGCGCAAAAAGCCGGTGACACCGCCAATGAGAGATCAATATTGGAAATACTTGTAGTTGGATTGGTTCCAAACATTTTTCAGCCGAAACACAAAGGATTAGGAGGAGAAGAAATGTTAGCACCAACAAGGCCATTGTCACATCGCTGGCAGAGATCCACGAAAACAGGTACCGATACTAGTATTTTACCAATAATTTCTATTTAACAAAATATGGATGTCGTTAGGAGAGATTTCTTTTGGAGAAATGTATTAGTTATTCTCTAGGGAAAATACTATATGTATGTTTACTTCAAACCAGCATTTAATAAATAGTTATGTCCTCCGTTTTGTCTCGACCAATTTGTATCCTGTCTTTGGCAGCAACTCCTAGAATCAACCCAGTTTCGTTCTTGCTATCAGCTTAACATGGTCTTCATTTAGAGCTAGCGTTTTTTTAAACACATATTACTTGTCAGATAAGGTGTAATGTAATTCAACCTTGTAATAAATGTTCTTAAAGTATATCAAAAATTTCAAAATAATTATAATCAAAGAAATTCTTATCATTAAGAAAGGGCATCTTTATGTTATAATGCTTAGGTATGTTGTATAAATATTGTAAATACAGATTTATTGATTGATTGATTTTTAAATGAAAAACCAACACCTATAGTCAAAATAGAAACTTTGTCAGAGTGCTTATGCCGGAACATTAACATAAGCCATAAGGGCTTACAGAAAAAAAAGGGGGGCCCTGAGGAGCAGATACTATAGAGATATCTGATTCATGACCATCTGACACTAGGGAGAGAGTGTGGTCAGTTCTATGCTCCGGCCGCTGATTATCCCTTCTGCTGCTTCGACTCCTACAGTCATTAGCACCAAGATCCTAATTTATAAATTAATTAAAGGCTGCGTTGGCCTAGAATCGGCCAGGGAGGCCGAATCGAACCCATTTACGAATACATTGGAAGATAAAAATCTTTAGTGCTTGCTCGGGATTCGAACTCACGCCCTCCTGCTCATTAGTCCAGTGAACTAACGTCGCCCCAATGGCTTAGAGAATATAATAAAACAAAAAAAAAAAAAAAAAAAAATTAAGTATTTTCCTAAAAATACAACTTATTTTTTAATAAATTATCTTTCCGTTTTTCAGTACATGCACAATTAGAAGTACTTAATTAATGGAATTAATTAGGCATGTCCCAGGAAAATGGGAAAGTAAGTTGCTGTTAAATTTTCTTTGAACCCTGTTTTTCTATAATTGGTAGATGAGGGGGTTTAGTGGTCACAGAAAGCTATAAATTCGACCCGAGACTTTCCTCCTCTTCTAACTCGTAGCCCCCAAAAAACTGGTTCCTCAAGAATCTGTACTAAGTCCTTCATTATATCCTTTAACCTACCTTTATTTCATCCAGGCTTAGCTCAGGTTCATTATGTCAGAATCTTTTAAATGATTAATTAATTAATGATGTTCCTTCAAGCGTGCTCATTTTATTGTCGTCAAATTTTATTTTGATTTCCGTGGCGGTGGCGATGAACTTTTGAACAACAGAATCAAAGTCGATCTAGGTATTAGTCAGTTCGTTATAAAAGTTAAAAAAACAAAAAAAAACTAACGAACAATATACAACAGAATAATTATGTACAAAAATTAAGAAATGTATTAACATATTGAAAAATACATATAATTATATTCTAGAATAGTTGAGATTATCTTTTAATGTGTAAAAAGTGTTTGAATGTATGCACATAAATATATTCTTCCAAAAGGCTTGTACGAAGTCAGAACGTTCCTGCTTACAATTAGTCTATTGTCAGTCAGTACATGTTTAATGTTAAAAGTCTGTTGCAATGGCTACAAAAGATTCATTTATCACTGTCTAGTACGCATAAATGAGTAAGCAGAGTTTCTCCTATCCGAAAACTGTATAAAATTACTTTGTCTTGACCAGTGAAATGTTGTTTTTTTTCCAAAGGCTAAGGCTTTGGTCTCTTGTTTTCGTGATTTCCCTTAAGCTTTTGACCGCTAAATTCAATACAATTGATTTGGCCAGTGGTGCACATCTCAGGCAGAGCTGATTTCGTATGTCTCTTCGTCCCATTACATATTTGTGGTCTCAGTTCTAATCGAAGAGGCAATAGCAAGTAATACACCACGTTCCATCAATCGGTGAACTAGGAGAACATATAGAATAACAACAAAAAGCCACTAGGTTGCGTGAGAATTCAGTATCATGAGAAAACGTGTCGCCTTTGACAAGCTGCAAAAGTGCGAGAGCAACGCGGAAGGCGCGTCTTTGCAAGCCCATACCAGTGCGGGAAGAGTGTCTTTGCCAGTCCGCAACAGTGCGGGAAGAGTCTCTTTTTCCAGCCCTCAACAGTGCGGGAGCAGCAGTGAATGGGTTAATTCACATTCACTCTACAACCCGGCAAAGATTTTACAGTTGTTTTAATATATCAATATTATTGTGTGAAACATCTCCAGGTATTAAACGTATTTATAAAGCTATTGATAAATGTAATATATTACTTAATGAATGGAATTAATCCTAATTTACAACATTTAATTTTTAAGCTTAACCCAAGAACCTTTTCTGATGATTGCGGTGACCATCGAAGCAGCTTACTCTACCTTTAGTACTCAGTCCTGCCTTCATGATCCAAACAAAGCAATTTTTACGGATATATCCTATGTGCCGATATGGATTTTGAAAAGTCCGTCTCGCAGGAACTGCATCATCTTAGCGCGGTTCCGTTCTTATCTCTAGACTCATTTAAAATGATTAAAATAGAAGCTGTTATTATTTTGGGTCCACATTCCTAGAAAGCATGAAGATTAGATAGTTAGCCGTCGAGGTGATAAGTAAAGATGGAATGGCTGGGATTCGGCTAAAGAAACCTCAATACGATATTTGTTAAATTTAGGACGTTTTGGCTACTCATTGGTAGCCTTCGTCAGCAATGAAAGTGCCGGGAGGCAGAGGAGGACCAACGTTGACACTTCCATCTTTACTTTCAAGAAAGGTCTTATTTATGATCTTACCTGGATACCCATCCAGGGTATCCAGCCCTAGGAAGGACCCCGCTAGGCATTTGAAAAGCTATCTTGGAAATCCATATCTCTACGATTAAATTGTTTTTCTTATTTTTCTTAACCTGATTTATTATCAAATACATTATCCAACTATAAGCAGTTAAAAAATAACAAGGAATAAAAACAGACAAAAAGAACAGTTCGAATAAGCGAAATCAATTACTTTAAAGTTTTAAGCACTTATTTCTCCGATTGACATCGTCTAATCAAAACTTTCATTAGAACCTTTTTTGTAGAGAATTTAGTACGCTTTCTAATGGTATTCTTCCGTTTACCAAGATTCTCAACCTTTTTCGAGATATTAAGGAAAGTATACAACGTTACCAAAACTTTTTATGTCTGTTAATAAAATATTTTATTCTAACCCTTCCTTAACTCCGAACGTAACATAAATTTCAACATATTAGTTTTAATGAAAGTAGAACATGCAGAAAATTTTTCAACTGAATCCCATGATTCTAAGTACCCAAACCAAAAAAGTCCGTCTCGCAGGACTGCATCATCTTAGCGCGGTTCCGTTCATATCCCTAGTCTAATTTGGAAAGATTAAAATAGAAGCAGTTATTATTTTGGTTCCACCAGTCTTTTTTTTTAAATTAATTATTATAATGGCGTGTCAACCCTTAAGGTCACTAACGCCATTCCTGTGAGTAGTAAAGTCTTGAAAGGTGACATACATGATTTACAATCTTACCTGGAAGGGTCCGCTACACTAGAAACAGACCCGCTAGTGACAAGGTCTTGGAATCTTGGAAATCTATATTTCTAACAATAAATTGTTTTTGTTATTTTACTTAACCAGTTTTATTGTCAAATACATTATCCAACTATAAGCAATTAAAAAATAACAAGAAATAAAACAGACAAAAAGAACTATTGAAATAAACGAAATCAATTAATTTAAAGCTTTAAGCACTTTTTTCTCCGATTGACATCGCCTAATTAAAACTTTCTTCAGCACCTTTTTTGTAGAGCATTTAGTAAGCTTCCGAATGGTAATCTTCCGCTTCACAAGATTGTCAACGATTTTCGAGATACTAACGAAATTATACAAAGTTACCAAAACTTTTTTTGTCTGTTAATAAAATATTTTATTCTAAACCTTCCTTTACTCTAAACGTAACAAAAATTTCAACATATTAGTGTTGATGAAACTCGAACATGCAGAAAATGTTTCAACTGTATCCCATAATTCTAAGTACCAAAATCAAAGACAAAGAACCCTCCCTAGGAAGGACGCTAGGCAGTTGAAAAGCTATATATCTTGGAAATCCATATTTCTAACATTAAATTGTTTTTCTTATTTTTCTTAACCTGTTTTATTTTCAAATACATTATCCAACAATAAGCAATTAAAAAATAACAAGGAATAAAAAACAGACAAAAAGAACAGTTCGAATAAGCGAAATCAATTACATTAAAGTTTTAAGCTCTTATTTCTCCGATTGACATCGCCTAATCAAAACTTTCATCAGAACCTTTTTTTTAGAG
Source organism: Gonocerus acuteangulatus (assembly GCA_946811695.1). NCBI lineage: Eukaryota > Metazoa > Arthropoda > Insecta > Hemiptera > Coreidae > Gonocerus > Gonocerus acuteangulatus. Next base: position 35,826,938 of record OX328129.1, read on the forward strand.
CATTTAATAAGCTTTCTAATGGTATTCTTCCGTTTCACAAGATTCTCAACCTTTTTCGAGATATTAAGGAAAGTATACAAAGTTACCAAAACTTTTTATGTCTGTTAATAAAATATTTTATTCTAACCCTTCCTAAACTCCAAACGTAACAAAAATTTCAACATATTAGTTTTAATGAATGTAGAACATGCAGAAAATGTATCAACTGAATCCCATAATTCTAAGTACCAAAATCAAAGAGAAAAAGAACAGTTCGAATAAGCGAAATCAATTACTTTAAAGTTTTATGCACTTATTTCTCCGATTGACATCGCCTAATCAAAACTTTCTTTAGAACCATTTTTGTAGAGCATTTAGTGACCTTTCTAATGGTCATCTTCCGTTTCCCAAGATTCTCAACCTTTTTCGAGATATTAAGGAAAGTATACAAAGTTACCAAAACTTTTCATGTCTGTTCATAAAATATTTTATTCTAACCCTTCCTTAACTCCAAACGTAACATAACTTTCAACATATTAGTTTTAATGAAATTAGAACATGCAGATAATGTTTCAACTGAATCCCGTGATTCTAAGTACCCAAACCAAAAACGGAATTCAAAAACTATTTTTCCAATTTTCTCAACAACGGTTAAAGCTATCGCCTTGAAAATGGTTTCATTCGTTTTTCTAGCCCAAGAAGCCTATAAAAAGAGTACTTACAAGCTTATGAACTCAAAAACTTAAGCGTTACTATTTTTTCTCCGCGAATTTCGCCCCAAACGCCATCTTACAGTGGGCGGATTTTGCTGGTTAACGAACTTGACCTTTCAAATTGGCCGACAGATTTTTGTACCAAATTTCATCAAAATCGGACCATCAGGGAAGCCAGAAATGAGCGAACAGACAATATATATATATATATATATATATATATATATATATATATATATATATATAAATATATACATATATATATATATATATATATATATATACAAATTTGAACCACCGTTATTTTCGGTCTCTAGGGGTTCTGAAACGCGAAATTTTCTAGTCGGCACTTCCGGATTGTTTCATTGTATCAACCCTATAAGCGGGGTTCCTCCCTATGGGGGAGGGAGGAACCGCGCTAAAACGTAAGCGTTACGATTTTTTTTGCGCGAATTTCGCCCCAAACGCCATCTTCCAGTGGGCGGATTCTGCTGGTTAACGAACTTGACCTTTTAAATTGGACGACGGATTTTTGTACCAAATTTCATCACAATCGGACCATTAGGGAAGCCGGAAATGAGCGAACAGACAAATATATATATATATATATATATATATATATATATATATATATATATATATATGTGTATATATATATATATACATATATATACAAATTTGAACCACCGTTATTTTCGGTCTCTAGGGGTTCTGAAACGCGAAATTTTCTAGTCGGCACTTCCGGATTGTTTCATTGTATAAACCTTATAAGCGGGGTTCCTCCCTATGGGGGAGGGAGGAACCGCGCTAAAAAAGAATAAAAGATGTGTTACCAAAATATATAACTTGGCCTAAATTGGCCAAAAGCCCTTCTAAACTATTTTTAAACAAACAACGAACAGTGATAATAAAATTCAATAATATTGTATAAATATAATATTTACTATTTAACAATATTCTCTTTTTTATACAATTACTACGCTCTTAAAAATACTGCATTTGTAGAAGCGTTCCTCGGTTAGTCCGATTGTCTCATCAGGTTCATGATTTTGTACACAACAATCATTAACTGTAAAAAAAAAGTTATGTCGGTAATGAATTATGTCCAGACATAAATAAAAAAATCTCGCTAATACATTTGAAAATAAAACTTACACAGTGAGAGGGCACATGGGATAAGTTGAATAAAGTCTAAAGGCGATTGGAATATAAATCCTTAGATAAGACTAATTTGTATCTGGGATAAAAAGAACAAGCAGGATACACAACTAAAATTAGACGAACATTCACAAAGGAAAGAGGGGGCGAGGTTAGCTCAGTTGTAGAACACCGGACTAATGAATTGGAGGACCCAGGTTCAAAACCCGAGTGCGCACTTAAGACTTTTATCATCTAGTGTCGTCGTTTGAGGGTTGGGTTTGGGGTCCCATATCTTCCTTAGGCTCACCCAGACTATAATTAATTATTGGGTACCCGGAATGGGGTAAAATCAGGCGGTCGGAGCCACACTATCTCCCTAGTGTGCCACATGGTGAAGAATCAGATACCTCTGCAGCATCTCTGCAGTTACCTCTGGGCCCTTGGGATACTGTTTTTTTTTTTTTCTTTTTTTTAACACCAAGAATAAGAAAGAAAAATCCAAAAGTACTGGAATACTCATAAATAAATGGAATACGACTGAGATAAATAAAATATTGAGTAAATAGAAGCAAAACGTACAATAAGGACAACAAGGGTTTACACATAATAGGAAAAGAATTTTATTTTTTTCCTATTCCTATTTTCCCCCCGATTTCTATTTATTCTAAGTATTCTATCTAGGAAAACGATGTATCGATTTTTTTTAATCGATCTGGAAAGGCCTACCTTTTTAAAGAATCGATCTCCAAGGGCCGATCTTTTAATAAATCGATCTCCAGGGGCCGATCTTTTAAAAAATCGAATTTATTCTAATTCTACAATAAATACATTGTTAAAAACTTACATTAACATGATAGGCATAGATAAGTATTTTAGATCAAGAAATATTTTTGTCAATGGAGGGGATATTAAAGAAAATGGCTGTGCTTAAGGAATGGATTATACCTATAAAATGAATGTAACTTTTTAATAATGTCTTTATTGTAGAATTAGAATAAATTCATAATAATAATACATATAATAGTAATTTTAAGGTTTAATATTTAGTTGTTTGAGAAGTATGCCAGGATGACAAGGCTTAAAATAAAGAGTTTAATGAAGAGGCTGCTGGTGATAAGGTAAAAAAAGATTAATTTATATAAAATATTGACATAGGGTTTATATTAATAGAAATGATGGAATACGAGGGTTTATTTTGACGTAACACTCACTTAATTTTTCTTCTGGAATTTGAAAATGACCTGAAGGCCGAAACTTTATGGTGAAATGTGGTGATATAAATAAATGACCCATTTATCATACCAATCGCATTAAGGTGTTTTAATTAACTTCAGTCTTATTAATACATGAAATATTTTGTTCTAAAATGAATTTATCTTCAACATTTTTTAGTACTATTATATATTCTCCATTAAATTATATTATCTAATAGTATTGTGCGTATCATGTAACGTACATTACCAAAGCTTTCCATTGAAGCGTCGATGTCAAGCAGAAGTGACTTGACCCTTATAGGTTTTGTGGTGTAGCACATAAAGATACCTAGAACTCTGTTGAACTCTTTATTGCATTTATACCAGTCGGTGGAGTAAAGGGATTCGAAAATAGCTCTACTCTGAAAATAAAATAAAAATAAAAATAATAATGTCCGACTCGCAGGAGCTGCGTCATCTTAGCGCGGTTCCGTTCATATCCCTAGTGTCTTTAGCAAAGGAGTAGAAGCAGGTATTGGTGGGTTTTGATCTTTTGTGAAAAATATAAAAGAACACATAAAAAAGAAGGAAGATTTAAGGCGCCACAACAGGAAACTAAGAGTATTCTTAGCGGATATGACTCCACCCAACTTCTCAACGTTCGCAATGGGAAATACATGGGCAACACATGGGAAACCAATACGTTTCACATTTTCATATCATATTTTATTAAAATACTAATTTTACTATTAAATGCAATTAAAAACACAATAACCTATTAAAACGTTAGGTAAACATTGACAAAATCCAGTTGAAAAAAAAACAAAATTAACAATTTTAAAGTTTTAAGCACTTATTTCTCGGATTAACATCGCCCCGTCGAAAATTACACCTAAACCTTTTTTGTAAGGACTTTAGTAAGCTTTTTTCGGGATTTCCCAACAAAATATTGACAGGTCCGCAAACATTTTCTAAACTTTTAGAAAATTTTTGAACGTTCCACAAAATATTGAATACCCTTTTTTTTGCACAATATATCTCCTGACACAAAACCATCATCTTCAAATTTTTGTGTAAACTTTTGTCAGTGTGAGGGCCCCTTTACACTATTTTTGATACAAGGATCTTGTTTGGAGAAATGGTTGCTTATATAAAAAATTTACTCTTAGGATACTGTAATTTTTCTATTGGGACGCCTGAGATCATATTTCGCATAAATCATTAACTGTTTTTATTTTAAGCTTTCCGTTTGACACTAGGGATACGGCCGAAATTCCGCTAATAGTCGGAGAGAGCTGATAACGCACTTTTCATGAAGTGTTTTATGCACCCTGAAATTTTGCTATAATTTACCTCTTGGGTAGATAAGAAGGTAAGTATGTGTTTCCTGGACATACCATGGAACACCAGGTACTGCACATAGGGGAAAGCTGCAAAACAATATTGCCCAAAATAGTGTTTTATTCAGAAGCCAAATATTATTAATGAAAAAATTGCAAATTAAGGCAATTTTAAAATTAATAATAAATAAGGGAGGCACTGTTAAGGGTGTTAAAATGTAAATTTAAAAAAGAAACCAAAGTACCTAGTTAATATTAAATGAAGTGCTTTATTCACGTTGCGATTTAAACGGCGCCTTCAATAAACATAATTGAAAATAATTATAAAAGGGCAGACACTTTTGTCGGGTTTAATTATCAGGAAACATGAAAATAAATGTTGCCTATGATAGACTGCAATAGACTGCGCATACTCGTAAGAGTGAATGAGAGCACCGAGCAGTTGTAGTTATTCTATTGGTTCTTGCTCACATGATCTTGTACAGCTGTTCCCGTTTAAATGGCAGCGCGAATAAAACTCTCATTTAATATTAGACTAAAAACAATGAAGTTTTTTTTTTTTTACGTGTTATACCCCTTAAAAGTGTCTGCCATGATTATTATTCGTTGTAAAATTGTCTTAATTTTACATTAAAGGTAGTTAAAACCCCAGGGGTAAAAAGGTAGTTAATTGTGTTAAGGTAGGGGGTTTTCGGGGAAATATTTTTTTGCACCTTTCCCCTGTTCGCAGTACCTGGTGTTCCAAGGTATGTCCAGGAAACACATACTTAGTACACAGGAAAAAGGTACATTAGGTATAGCAAAATTTCAAGGTGCATAAAACACTTCATGAAAAGTGCGGTTACTGGCTCTCGGACTATAAGTTCACGAAGTTCCTGATAGTCGGACTTTTTAATTCATAACATAAGCTATATATATTATAGAAGAACAATTATGTCAATTCCATTCACTTGCCTCTTGTAAAACCTGTTCGCCGAAATAGTTCGTGTAGAATACAAATGATTCTTCCACCATGAGGTTTATTGCATAATTGATCAATAGATGTACAGGTGGATTCTAGAAACAAAACAAAAAAACAATAATTTTCAAATTGATAAGACTAGCGGATATTGTTGGATGTGGGTATAGATGCCAATGCATTACCAGGTAAAAAAGATTACGATCCTATTTATATTATATAGGCTCTATACACAGTATTTCCAACTTGACGTTAAAATTCTGCTTTGTAGTGGGCGTTCAGGACCATTAAAAAGGTGTATTTACTCGGAAAGGTAATTTCCTGATATATAATTCCGTGAAAGAACTTATTTATGACTCAAATTTCCCTATCAATATTTCTAACTAGAATGGCACACAGAATACCTTAGTGGAACTGTTATTTTTAATTAAATACGACCGTCACACAGGAGCTGAATAACTAATCCCATACCTAAGCTTGGATGGGGGCATCATGCATGCCCCCATCCATGACTGATTATTGCCGAAGAATTCTTTTCAACTGACCAAAATAAATATAAAACAAACTTAAATAGTTGTGTTATTTTATATTTATAATGAAGAACTGACTACATTGATAATTTTTTTACGCATTTTCAATATTACATTAAATTAATTTTAAATTAAATTAAAGTCGTCTGAAATTCTGAGTTAATATAAATAAATAAATACCACATAACTTACTAGACATATTGTCACCAGGTAGCCCTAACATCGACACCATATACTCTAAAACTTTATACAATTTAAATATAGTTGAGCTTCAATGAAATATATACACATCAAATGAAATTTTAAATTGACATTCGTCCATATGAAAATTAAAAATCGCATTATTATATAATATTAATTTAACGTACTTATTTTCTAATTTCTTAAATATATTTATTTTCTGTTGCTTTTTCTATTATTATTTTGCTTGATTTCTATATATATATATATATATTATATTTATTTATTTCATTATATTTACTTATTTCGCGGTTTATTATAGTCGCGGTAAACAAATATTAGAATGATGTTCAATTTGATATTATTTTAGTCGCTGGACAATATATTTCGAGAGAAAATTTTTTTGAGAACAACCTAACACAAATGTTCAGATCAAACGTTAATTCCTTTGCTTTTTCCATTTTCCAAAGTTTTTCCCATTGCGATAACCCAATGTCATGTGCAACAAACGATTGGATGATTTTTTTGAATAGCATAATTATTCCATTCGTAGAACCCACGAGTACCCATCAACTTAATAATGTCATACTATTTTTGTTTATATTTTAATCATAATCTATTTATCGAAGGGTTAAGCACAATCAAAGGGTGTTGCAAAGTCCAAAATAAAATAAATAAATATTTATAATAGTTTTCTTTTGTAGGATAATTTATGACCTTCTGTGGCCCGAGTGATCTCCTTGTGATCTGTTAAAACAGTTTTACAAAAATTAGAAAATAATATTTTTATCTTCCATAACTCAATATATTAATTTTTTTTTTTTTTTTTTTTTTTTTTTTTTTTTGCGTGTGTGTTTAATGGCGTATCAACATTAGGGCTATTAACGCCGGGCCGTCTACAGGATGCCGCCCTTTTCTGTGATGCCAACAGCACGTGGTCGGTCACCCATTCAGGTACTGACCACGCCCGACGTTGCTTAACTTCGGTGATCTACGGGAACCGGTGCATTCAACGTGGCTCTTGCCGTTGACTCAATATTTTAATGGTTCAATTTTTAAATTTAGAAGCTATATTTTCATAATTTTATTGCTGAATTATTCAGGATCGAAAAGCATAATTTTATCTTTAAACAAAAATAAAATGAAATAATTTTCAAACTTTCGAAATTAAGTTATGTATATAGGTATGCACTCTGGCTGATGGACAATGTCCAAGCCTAAGTAAATTGTTATATTATTTTCTTTTATATTTGTATATATATATATATATATATATATATATATATATATATATATATATATATATATATATGTATGTATGTATGAAGTAATAAATTTACATTCATTCATTCATTCATTCTTTAAACAAACAGTCATTTGAGCCATATTTAATTCATGTAATATTTATGCACAGATGCTTTGAGTAGGTACATATTATTGCAATTATGGCCCAGAAATGTATCTGTTTTCAGATTCAATCACACACCTATGAACAATGAAGTACATTTATATAAGAAGTCAATACGCCAATGTTTGACTATTTCTTTCACTGTTACCATGGTAATATATTATGTACATACCCGATAGACATGAAAATGTATACTAAATTACCATCAAATATTGACTATTTAATGTGACCTATCCTTCCACAATTAGGACATGTTAGTACTCATTGTATGCTTCAATTTAATACATAAATCAATAATATTATTGGGGCAGATTTAGTTCTAAATTCATGTATATAATAACAAATCCTAAATTATTGGTTTAGGACATTTTATTACAACGTTTTGTGCCTGAATCATAATTAGAAATTTGTTTTAAAACTAATTGATACAATATCAAATTAATTTAAATACATTCCAAAAAGATGTGAGCATATATTAAACTCTAGAAGGTTCTTTACAATTTAGTACCATTTTGATTACGATTTCTTGATTCCTCCAAATTTATTATCGAATATAACTGATTTTTTTATATTTATTTATCAAATACAAGCTTAGTATATAAATGAGTGTCAATTATCATGGGAAAAAGCACTGTCGGCCTTCTGATTTTTTTAAATGTTTTGACGCTTGTTTAAACTCTTGCTTTAAAGAGATAATTAACTTCGTTAAAAAAGTTGTTGAAAAATTGAAAAAATTTAAACGATAGTTATCTTTTGGAAAATAAGGTATTTACGTTCGGGGTTAAGATTACACAGGTCAACGTTTGATCTAAAAAAAGGGGTTTTGGGGTAGCTGGTTAACATTCATCATATCAGATTCAAGTTCATTTGAAAGTCAAATAGAGAAAAGACCGTAGGAAAACTCAGAAAAAATCATATATATAGTTTTGTGGTCGCTGAGGCCGAATCTGTAGTTTGTTTGACCTTTAAGCCTTTTCCTAGAGGTCATCAAAAACGTAGAAAAAATGTATTCATGAATTCATATTTAGGAGGCAGTGCGAGTCAAACAAACTACGGGTTCAGGACTTAGGTGCCTCTAAAACGTTAGCAAGTATTTTTTCTTGTTTTTTCCTATGTTTTTTTTTCTCTAATTGATCTTCAAATGTGCTCATATCGTCGATACAAATGCAAACTAACGAATGTGAAAAAATGCATCTTTCATTGTCAATCTTTACTAATTTCTGCTGGACTTATTTATGGTAAATTCTTGAATCTGACTTCACTCTATTAAATGGAAAGTATTCTACTATCAAAGGTCAAATCTGCCGAAAATTTGACTGTCCAAAAAAAATTGATGAATAAATGCTTTTCCACTCTGAAAAGTGGTGATTTTCACATTCGACACTTTGCATTTGTAGCGACGATATTACCTTTAGAAAAAGGCATTAAGGTTTAACAAACTACGGATTCTGGCCCAGGGACGTAAAAAACAAACTCATGATTTTTTTAAATTTCATTTAAGGTTGGTCCTAAGTTGTTTTTCTCTATTTGACATTCAAATGAACTTGAATCTGATGTGATGACGGTTAACCAACCCGCTCTTAGTTATCAGCTACCCCAAAAACTCGTAAGGACCATACCGCTCCGTGTTTTTTTTTTTTTTTTTTTTTTTTTTTTAATATAAGATCAGATATTGACCTGTGTTATTTGGATATTGATATTCAGAAGAAATCGCGATTTCACTGATAAAACAAGTTTTGAATGATCTCTACAAATTTTAATGCTATTAGTCGCAAAAACGATCCTCGTTAAAATGATATTCATTATACTTTGCCATATTTTGAGTTGTTTCGAAAAAAAAACAAGGCTTTAACAAGACAAAGGGCGTGCTGGTTTATCAGCAAAATCGGTCCATTATAGGCCTCCAGACCCTAATTTTTGTTTTAAGACTTGTAGAAGGTTTAGAACAAAAAATAATTACCTTCATTATAAGATAAAGGGTCGATGCAAAAATAATTCCAACAGTAAGTGAGATTAGAAGTACATTTGATCCATTGAAAGGTTGGCAATCTGCGTGTAACCTGAAATAAAAACGAATTATCGACTTACTTTGTATACACTAGATAATTGTGTAATGTCTGTCATCCGATTAATAAACGGCGCTCTATATTCATTATGGTGTCGGGATCATGGGTGAATCAGTAAAAATGCTCAATATATCGTGAATAAAATTTTACAAAATTCGGTTCATATAAAAGTGGATATTCAAACATAGCAATTCAGCGTAAAAATAATTTGTAAACATGAGAACTAATTAAATCTCCTGATTCGCTAATTTAACAATTATAATTGTTAAATATAGTTTTTATTAGTAGAATTCGATAATTATCGAATTCTACTAATAAAAACTATATTCTCAAGAATGAAATTGTTTATTTATTTAACAAGGAATAAATATTAAATCGTAAAAAATTGAAAGGTAATAATATACGTGTATATATGCATATAGAAATTTAAACGGGGGTCATTTTTCGTACATAACGGATAGGATCCATGATTCGAAGAAATATTTCTAAGATTCTTTTATGAGTGAACTCATCAATAGCTACAGTCCAATGGAAAAATACTACTGATTGTTATGAATTAATAAATGTAAAGTTTATTAAAAATTGTTAAATCCTAAATTGATTTAAACGATCATTTTTATGTATTATTATTGTTATTTTTTATTTAGTTTTAGTTTTTACGGCAAATATACTTCTAAGCGAAAATGTATATTATTATGATATTTGTCGTGGGTAATTAAGATTTTAAAAAATGATAATAATAACAATTAGATTTGAAATCAGAATTTAATAGACCACATCTGCTTTGGCCATGAAATATTTTTACGTAAAGCCGATCAAGTGATAAGACACAGTGAGATGAAAAATGTATTGCGGCCTAGAATATGTAAATCATAAATACGTAAAGAAGAAAAAAAAATTCTTTACATTTTGAATTCAATCTATTTAAGCTCTCAACGCCCCACAAAACGTATGCAACTGAAATTCGATGTTTTAATTTCAATTTATACGAGTGATTTATGGGTAAAAAAATATGCTAGGTGGGGAGTTTCAGACCCGAGATTCCCCCTTGAAATCGAATATTGAATTTGTCATAGACGATGGTGCTATTCATTTTAACTTGATGCTGTGAGAGAACTAAAGGTGAACCAGAGTGAGAAACAAGGCGAAGCGTCGTGTTACCTACATCTTTCTGGCTTTGAAAATAAAATATAAAAAAAGTCCATTTTTCAGATTCGCCCTTTCTCTTCCAAGGTCCTGATATTACATATATCAAGTAGTAAAAAGGAGTAGTATCCATATGAAGTAGTAAAAAAATATAAGCACATTCATAAGGTATTAATAAATGGGACGGCTTACCTCATAAGTGTTTGGTGGTGAAGAATATTCGATTTCAAGCACTTACTCAAACATTTTTGATACTCTTTGTCTTCATAAAGTTCATCTTTTGACAAATCGCTAGTTTTAATTCCGTACTTCTTAGAGAAGACCAGATAAGCCCTTTGATGAAGATTTCGTATCGAATGGTTCAATATCTGCAGCTGTACCCTATATTGGATGAGAGTGCTCACATAGACGTTGCACATAGACATTGCCATACCGTAGACAAAAAACAGGATAAGCAAATTGAGAAAGTAGGCAGACACAAATCCTAGAATACTTCTAGTTGAGAATGGTATGTATATAACCAATGGGAGATAAGGGTTGATTGTGTCAACGATTTGTTCGTAATCTTCCTCGGAGAGGACGAAATATTGGGTTATCGGGAAGAAAATGACATTGGATATAGACGTAAGAAATGCAGAATACATATAAAGATTAATCCTATTTGTCGCTTCTTCCCATACACCTTTACGCATCTTATGTTCTTCTGGATCTTCTTCTTCATCTTTGTATTCGTAAACGCCCTTCAGAATGGACTTCCTCACGCGTCCAAGCGATTTAGAGACCAAAATGCGTGTCGTCAGTATCCATATAACGAATATTGCATCCAATAATAAGTGTAAACATGCTATAATCAGACCTTTATTAGGAGCTATAAGATAACAGCAATAAGATGTCATCACAACAAGATATGTATAGAACAAATATAGAGCTGCAATGTGTAAAATATAAAATATGTTCCGGTTTTCAGCAAATCCCATCAGAAATACATTCAACTTGTGTTCTTGCATAAAATCGTGCCCCAAAAATTCTCCATTTTCTGCTACTTTCTTTGCCATTTCTTATGGGCGAAAGTCGCCTCTCGGACAACACTCCTACAAAAAAAAAATAAAATAAAATAATTAATTGTACTAAACGTTTCGCACAGACCTTATCAATGGCTTAGCTACAAGGTATCTAAATATATAGAAAAGTCAGACGTTTACTAAACAAATAAATGAGGCCTGAGAGTGTTAACACTCCGTACCTTAGGTCGTGGATTCGATTCCCAATAGGATTGATGGCTTTTCATAAGGCAAAAGGAAAAGGCATTGAAGATGTCCTGGCTAAAAAAGGGTGGAGCCTTGTAGATAATCCGCTCCAAAATAATTTCTTTCGTAAAAATAAAAAAAAACGCACGACTAATGCATTTATAATTCAATTTTACTGGCTTGGTATTTAAAGCAATGGAGGACAACATAAAATTTTAAATATTCAATTTGGTGACAATACATTGATGAGTGGAAATGCTCTTTTTAATTAATGAATTATAGAATTACAATCATTACCTTTTTTATTTATTTAGTTTACTTTTAAAACTCTAAAGTTTTATTTATTTAATGACATTGCACGTCGGCAATGAATGTATTTTCTTGTTTTATTATGACAGATTAAAATAGGCACACTTGTCTACATATTATGTGTTTCACATGAACATTTAAAAAAAAATGTAGATAGATATATAGATAATAGTTTATTGGCATAAGTACATGACGTTGACATGGAGTTTGGACATTCCTTGTTATGTTGTTTCTATTAATTTCAAGGGTAGGGCAATGTAGTATTCTGTGATTTAATGGTTTCTAAATAAGATTTCCACAAAACTTACATATTTCATCTGATTATAAAACATGAGTTTTATTTGTGTGGTGTAAAAAAATGATTGTGAAAAACATGTATGTGATATATTAATCCATACACGTAGACATATCTACATGCATCATTTGATAATAATGCATTGATACGGTATATTTTAAAAATAAAAAAAAGTTAAAAATTAATTTTAGACAGTGAAAAAAACTGTGGTATATGATGTATCAAGATGACAATGAAAAATAATATTTTAGTATAAATATGTTATATTTTTAAATATTTATTACAGTGCCTATACGCATTCACAACCGACGTACCGCTCAGTGGGACCAAACGACATTTCGTGTTTCAAAAAAGGCTACAGTCTCTATCGCAACCGATTTCCAACCCTTCAACCTATATATATATATATATAGGTATACGCAACATGTTTTGTTCATTTTAATTTGAATATGCTTCATACTGTTAGGCATAAAATATAATTATATACATGTTATATTTATACAGGTTGTTTTTTACCACCTAAAGATTTATTATTTAAGCTTGTGTCCGGTAACAACTAAATTGTTTACTTCTTTTAAATGCATTTATATTATGTATTTATTTATATTTTTCTAATAGATATTGAATATTTGAAAATAAAATGCCCTCTAACCTGATTGTGATAAGCCGATTCTGTCCAGCTTGCCAGCGAACTGGCTTCTGTTACAGCGAACCATGCGCGGCTTATAAAGTATCCGTTTCACATCAAATTTTAATGAATTATTCTCATAAATTATTGACAATGTTTCCTAACAATGAGTCGTTGGTGAGCCATTAGGAAGGCATTTCATTAAATCAAACCTGTGATTTAAATCAGAGTTTTACTGCAGGGAACCTCTACTTAAGTCGGGTTGCGTCGAACAAGTTTTTTGTTTGATAGGACGTCGTACAAAAAATCCCCATTAGGTTTCTGTTCAGCGATATTTAAAAATGTTTATCTCTTTCCAAGCATCATTTATAAAATTGAACCTTTTAACATTTAATTGAACTAATATTCATCATCTAATTGAGGACGTTTTATTTTAAAGCACTTTTCTATGTAATTTCAAATATTATTACGTCAAATGTATCTATATTTATTCAAATGATTAATACATTTTGGGGTTCGGGCTCATTCAGCATACACCTCTTGTACTATCGTGTGCGTAAAACGATAATGATTTTATCTTCTAATGTGTTCTGGGTTTGGATTTGGGGCCCCTAGTTTCCCACAGATTTTAAAGGGGATTTGAAAGTGGCCTGACCATACATCTAACCACAAAGTACGCGAAACAATTACATTGACACAAAGAAAAACCTACATTATACCGCCCTTCTTCTGTGTGTGTGTTTAACGGCGTATCAACAATTTGGCTATTAACGCCGGGCTATCTACAGGTTGCCACCCTTTTATAATGCCAGCGGCACGTGGTCGGTCACCCATTCAGGAACTTGCCACGCCGGCGTTGCTTAACTTCGGTGATCTATGAGAACCGGTGCATTCAACGTGGCTATGGCCGTTGGCTCCGCCCTTCTTATGTATAAAATGCACTATTCACACATTATGGTGAAATGATAGTCGGTTCTAGGCTTGCACGAATCTGGTATGAGGTCTGATCTAGAGGAATATTTTGCCAGACCTTGATGTCGGATACTGTGAGTGCGGTGCTCAGATGCCATACTAGCCCGTAAGAAAATGTATATTTAACAAATATACAATCAAGCACAGACTTAAGCTTAGAGGAGTGTGATCCTGTACTGCAAACATGCCATTGTACTGTCCAATAAAAGCGGCATAGAAGCACTCAAGTTAAACACCACGATGCTTGTCTATGTAGGGGCCTTAAGGGATTAAGACTGGAAGAGTGACAAAAGTACCCTCTGGTGTAAAAGCTCTGAACATACAGTTTTGATGGTTGATAAAGATATATTTACCGTGTATTTCATAGTCATAACTATGATGGTGTGAATAAAACCGATTATTGAGCTGTGTCACTTTAGAAATACTAGTGCCATATTGTTTAATTGACAATGAAGAGCAATTACCTTCTTTTGCCTCTCTTGCTTGATGCCATTCACAAATTATGCTTTTAATTTTTCTTAGTTCGTTGTCTGTCGTGTCATACCAATTGTTTTGATTTATCCAAATCCATTACATGTGTGTATATATATATATATATATATATATATATATATATATATATATATTTATATGTATATATGTATGTTTGTTTGTGTGTGTGTGTCCATTTGTGTTTGTTAACCGTATTTTTTTGTCACGAATTCTACTATTGAAAGAGTTCACATATCACTCATCTAAATAGCTAACTAAAACATAGGTAGTAATGTGACAAATAAACACCTTATTGTAGCAGAAAATATTACATGATTATAAATCCTTTTTATTTTCAAAAAATATAACACAATTGAATAGTAATTAATATTTACGTTATGAAATTGCCTTAATAAAACAAAAATGAACAATTTATTAATATCAGTAATTAATTCAATTTAAAATCCACAGACCTAATGAGTCTGAGCTAAGCCAGGATGAGGGAATGGGAGGGGCTGAGAGAGGATGTAATGAAGGGCTCAATGTAAATCCATGAGGAACCCCATCGAGTTTTGGGGTGTTTCGTAGTATGAGGGTTGAAAAGTGGGGTTGGGGTGGAAAATCGACAGAAGTCTAGGGACGAACAATTTACAAGTGTTTAGGATCCGGAAAGCCCTTTCCCTCAATTTAGGGGGAAAACGAGCTTCGGCAAGTTCAAAGGAGCAATAGCAACTCTAACTGCCGGTTGTTGGTACTACCAAAACTAGTTAGCCTTTTTAACATTCTACAAATTAAAAAAAAAAAATAAGTAGGAGAGAGAGGATTGGGAACGAGGCCACTGAAATAGTGAAATGCTCCAGAAACAAACTAGACACCCTGAAATGAAGATTGCAAGGTCTCAAGATGAACGCTGGAGTAAAGTGTGCACAGAATGGATTTTCAGAGAACATCCCACGTATTGAAGGAGGCCGTATCAGAAATTGAGAGATGAAAAAATTATGGAGAATATCCGAGATCAGCTCGGAAACGAGACAGGATTATAAACGCTAATTTCAAATTAGTGAAATTTTGAGGTCCAAATCAATTTAGTTATTCCTATCTAGGAAGGACTATTTAATTTTAATAATTTTTGTTATTTTTATTGTTGGGTGCTCCTTAATGGTCCTGTGAATATGGTGAGGATTTTTCCTTAAGAATAGGTCATTCATGTATTATTCACTCACACTTCATGACGAAACAAGACATATCTATCTGCAAATATTGCAGCACAATTTTGAGTAAAATACTTACTAACTGAATGCAGTCTTACAAAAGACTTTAACATATCCTTTAAGCTGACAGACTAGCTCAGAGAAGGGAGACAATATGTAGAAACCACATTACAATATTTGAAAGAAGATCATGCTATAAGAAATTCTCTAAACGCAACGAATTTCCTACCACTTTAATACCAATTGAATACAAAAATTCTAATGAACACCATATTGTATCGTTATGGCTACCCAGACATGAGGACATCAAAATGAGTACAGCTATGGACGTAATTGCTACAAACCGACCCATACAGACGACATCCGACTTGAGTAAAATCTCATAAACTAACTGTCTGAATGAGAAGAAAAGTGCTTGAAAAGTAAATGCTAATTACGAGAAATCAAAAACACTACCAAAGCGTGGCTAAAAGAGCAATTTTCTCGAATAGACGAAGTAATTTTATCCAGGCTTCGGATAAGACACACCCTACTTACCTATCCGTACTTACTAGAAAAAACAGAAAGACCTTCTTGTAGAAAATGAAAAACAACTCTAACTGTCAAACATAAACTGACAGGCTGTAGACGACTTACTACACGACAGAAGGTAGCCTATACTTTTTACACCCCCAAATCTACCACTCTCTTATTCGAAGATATAACTATATGTATTCTTCCAAGGAAATAATTTGTTTTATTCTGTTTTTATTCTATACGAACATTGTTATTGTACTATTATTTTTCATTGCCTTATTTTCTTCTAGTGCTTTATTTTATTTTTCTTGTGTTTTGTTTTTATTATAATCTGCCTGCTACAGTCGCAAAACTCATAATAAATAAAATAAATAAATAATGAATAATAATCATAACTAATAAATTTAATAGACAGATTGGAAAACTAATATTTATACCAGTGAGAGTTTTTTTTAAATTATTTTCTTCAATCTTAAAGAGGTAACAAATTGAAAAAATAGTAAATATGTAAGTCTTCTTTTGGAAGAGCTGTTTGGTCCACCTTAATGTTCTTTCTATTTTATTTTATATTTTGTCAAATATGTTGGTGTCTTTTAGGTGTGAGAGTATCTTGTCAATATGAGGGCTGCCATCTCCAAGGAGTTCTGTCATGTCGTGAGGAATGTCCAAATTAAGTCGTGATTGACAGTCACTTAAGATATGTTGTACGGTTAGGTCACTGTTACATATTGTACATGTTGGTTTTTCAGTTTTGGTCATCAGGTATTCATGAGTTAGCCGTGTGTGTCCGATCCTCAATCTTGCAAGTACAACTTCTTCACGACGATTGTCCCGGTTGGATGATTCCCAATTTAGAATGTAATGCTTGATATTTCTTAATTTATTGTCAGTTTTGTGAATCCATTCCTGTTTCCATTTTTCGAGTATTGTCTGTCGAGTTTGCCTAATAACTTTCTTATAGTAGATTTCAGTCTGTGTGTAAGTTTGTTTTTCTGTAATATCCTTGGCGTGTCTGTCAGCAGTGTCACTCTGTCCAAGGTTTTTGTGTCCTGGCAGCCAAAACAGTGTTACGTGTTTTCCTCTTGCTTGTAAGTCGTGTATTTTGTCTTGTATTTCAGTGCATATGGGATGTGTAGCGTAGATGTTCTGAACATCCTGCAGTGAACCCAAAGAGTCGCTGCAAATGATAACATGCGTTTTGTTGGTTGGTGGGATGTTCTTCAGAGCTAAAAGGATGGCATGTAATTCCGCATCTAAGATGCTTAAAGAAGGCGGGAGCTTCTCGGCATATACATTTCTCTCTATGACAGCTGTACACCCAACTCCATTTTGTGTTTTTGATCCGTCTGTATATATTGTAAGACAGTCTGAGTGTTTGTTCAGGTACTCTGTGAAGTAATGTGTATATTGGGTCTGATTTTTTATACTTTGTAAGTGTAAGGTCTATATTGAAGTTTCGTGTCGTCCAGGGTGCAGTCGATGCGAGTTTGTGTGTACTGATGTTCCAAGAACCTAGGCCAAACAGCTCTTCTGTTTGACGAAATCTTACAACAAAGGGTTGGACAAGTCTACGCCTTTGCTCATATTTTTCCATAAAATGGTTCACCATTATGTTAGTAATACAAGATTGGACAGGGTGAGATTTAAGCTTGTAGATATAAGAAGCTGATAATAAAGCTCTCCTATAAGATAGAGGGGGCTCCACTGCCTCTGCGTACAGACTTTCGACTGGACTAGACCGGAAAGCTCCTAGTGCTAAGCGCAATCCAGTATTGTGTATTGTGTTCAGCATATTTAGTGTAGTGGACTTGAGTAAGCCACGCATCCATAGTCCAGAAGGGATCTGGTATAACTTCGGTAGACTCGTAGCAATACTTGTCTGTCCGCACCCCATCTTGTGTTACTCAGGACTCTCATAAGATTTAGAGATCTTCTACTTCTTATGAGGAGTTCTTTGAGATGAGGCACACACGTGAGACGTTTATCGAAGTGTAGTCCTAAAAATTTAATAACATTTGTTTGGGGTATTTGAGTGTTGTACAGTTTTAGTTGATAGTCTATATTGCATTTCTTCCTCGTAAATAATATTGATTTTGTTTTTTGTGTGGAGAATGTCAGTCCTGTCAAGTCAGTCCACTGTTCTAGAGAGTTAATGGCTTCTTGTATTTTATTCTGTGCATTTTCTGTGGTGTTTGAACTGTGAACTATTAGTAGATCATCAACATAAAGAAAGTACTGCACATCGGGAGGTATGTGATCTTTTACTGAGTCCATAGCAATAAGAAAGAGAGTTGTACTGAGAACGCTGCCTTGAGGAACACCCATTTCTTGCTTAAAGACATCTGAGAGACAAGTTCCATTTCTGACTCTGAACGTTCTGTTCGAAAGGAGCGCACTGATGAATTTGAGCGACTTCCCACGAACACCCCATTCATAGAGTTTAGAAATAATTACTCTTTGCCAGACTCTGTCGAATGCTTTGTTTATATCGAAAGATACAGCGAGTGTAACCTTTTTGTTTATGAGCGAATCTGTGATTAATGACTCTAATCGGACTATATGGTCAAGTTTTGAGTGTCTCTCTCTCTGAAACCACATTGATATACTGAGAGGCGATTCCCAGATTCAAGATACCACATTAACCTTTTATTCAACATTTTTTCGAGTATCTTACAGACACAGCTGGTAAGAGAGATTGGTCTATAGCTTGTCACGTCAGGTTTATCTTTATTAGGCTTCAGTATTGGAATAACGATGCTTTCACACCAAGGTTCAGGGATATTTCCCGAGTCATAAACTGAATTCATAAGTCGTAGTAGTTTTATGAGACAATTATGTGGGAGGTGTTTTATCATACTGTAGGTAATAAGATCCTGTCCGGGTGAGCTGTCTTTTGTGTTGGAAAGTGCGTAATTGAGTTCGTCGATAGTGAATGGTTCGTCTAAGTAGTTTGATTCTCTGATTGTGTTCGAAAATGCTAATTCATTCTGTGCCATGAGGTTATCATATGTATGGTTATTTTCAGGGTTTTTTGAGATATTGCTGAAATGTTCAGCTAATGTATTTGTTACGTCTTGTCGGTTGGTCAGATTCGAGTCATGTATTTTTAGTCCACTTATAGGTGTACGGTATTTTCTGTGGGTGATTTTTTTAAGGTTGTTCCATAGGACAATTTGTGGCGTGTGTCTGTTAATTGTAGTAAGAAAGTCAATCCAGCATTGCTTTTTGCTGTCTGTGACTACGCGACGGCAGACGGCTTTGGCTTTTTTAAATTTAATTAAGAATTCAGTGGTCGGGTTTCTCCTGAATTTGTTGAGAGCAGTACGTTTTTCCTTGACTGCCTGCTTGCATTTTTCATTCCACCAAGGGACGGGGAGGTGTTTTTGTACTGTCCTGGTTTTCGGAATTGATACTTGGGCGGCTGATATTACTAGTTTGTTAAAGTCAGAGATTGTATTAATGTTTAGTTTGTTCATTTCGTTGGTAATATACTGTTGATATTTCGTCCAGTCAGCTTTCTTTGTAACGAATCTTGTAGGGACTTGGAATGCCTCAGAGTTGCTTTCAACATCAATAGCAATAGGAAAGTGATCGCTATTATAGAGATCGTTTTTTACTTTCCATTTGAATCGCATTATGATGTCTGGTGAACATGTTGTGACATCGATGTTAGATAGTGTTCCTGTTCGTGCACATAGATGTGTGGGGGAATTATTGTTGAGGGGGATCAAGTCGTTCAGGTCGAGTATGTTTTCTAAAATTCTTCCTCTTGTATTAGTCGTGTTTGAGTGCCATAAAGTGCTCATTGCGTTTAAATCACCAAGAAACATTAGTGGTCAAGGGAGTTATGTCAGTAAGTCCTGTAGGTCGGTATGTTCAAGCCTATCGCTTGGTGGAAGATAAATATTGCAGATATTCATGCGGAAGGGAGCGTACACTGTACAAGCTACTGCTTGCAATGTAGTTCTGATTCGGAGGGGTTCACTGTTCACCGTATCTTTTACGAATATAGCCACTCCTCCAGAGGCTTTACCTCCCAATGTATAGTCCTGGCTACATGATGTGAATCCTAATAGGGATGTGTCTTTGGCTGGTGATAAATGAGTTTCCTGGATTGCTAAGATTTGAATTTTTTTTTATCGCACTAGGTGCTTCAAGTCATCTAAGTGTTTTTGTAACTCGTTTATATTCCACTGTAATATCATGGAATTAGCAAATGTCATGTTATTTAGGAGGATTTAATATAAACGTGATTTGGGAACAAGTCCTCGTCATAGATAAGATCACACGATAGAGAAAAGAAAGTATAAGAGATCATTGGAAAGGGGTTTAAGTTATTGGGAGATTTTAAGTCCTTAATCAGTGCAGGAGTATTGAAAATTAGGTCGAATGAATATGGAGAAAAGAGAAAAGTCAGTCATTTTTTCCCCTTTTGTGTGCACGATCTTAGTTGTATTTTGTCCTTCCCAACAGGTTGCTTAGATTTACTACTTACGTTTTCCGAGTCGGCATCGCTGTGAGGAGAACCAATGATTTCTTGAGCTGGCGTTTTGATTACTTCTTTAGGGAGGCTTGATTCTCGCGGGCTCTTGGTCTTCTTTTCCTTGGAGTAGCCTGGAACTGGAGGATTTGTCACTTCTTCTTGAGTCGGACCTTTTCCGACTCAAGAAAAGTCGGTGTTCTTCACCAGTGCCTTTATTCGAAATTGTGTTTAAATTTTCATTGAACATTTTTGAGCAGATGATGAACAGTTGCTCTTGGAGGAAGTTAAGTTGTTCTTTAATTGACAGTACGTCCTGTTTTGTCGGCCTGAAATGATCTGAAGTCTTGTTTTCTTCAACAGGGTTTGACGCTTTTGAAGAATAGGGGTACGTTCATGGTGAGGATTCATTCTGCGATGCTACGATAGCTACTCCGATGAGCGCTGCCCCGATGTAAAACAAACATATGTATTAAGGTGGGAGTGTTCATAGTGAGGATCCTTACTTCCGATGCTATTCTCGCACTCGCGCAGTGACCGCGGGGAAGAACAAATATTTTGTTTTCTCCTCGCAGTGAGGAGGGAAGCCGCGATGTGGGCCTGACTGTGATTGGTTCCTTCAAAAGGACTCTAGTGCGCAGGTCACCTACCCTCTCTCATTATTTCATCTTGTGTGATTATTCTTTTTTGGTTATTTCGTTGTCGAGATGAAAGAATATTGGGTCTTTTTGCGAAGACATCATCCAGTTACTTTTGAAGTATTTATTTAGTTAAGTGATTTATAACAGTTACTCGTACTCGCTGATAAGCTTACAGGTTCTTTGCTGGTTATCTTTTACTACTTGACTCGTTATCTACGGTTATAATTCATATTAGATAATGGCAAGTAATATTTATTAATAAAAAGTTTAATATGATCAAAATCAATTCTCTCAACTATGAAAATAGTTATTAAGCATTAAAGTTGACTGTTTTGCAGGTTATGAAGGATAACAAACAACGATATTTGTAAACAAACATATTTTATTCCTTTTCTCTCTCCCTTTTTTGGATCTTTTACATTTATTAAGCATTACATGATGTGCGTTTCCGCTCGCTACGCTACGCTCCACTCGCTCAAGAAGATATAAGAAAACTCTAGCCAATCCAACTCGCAATTAATAGAATTATATTAATTTAAGCGACTCTACCCTATCCAACTCGCTAAAATTAATAGGATTCCATTAATTTTTCTGAGTAAGAAACCAATCCCTTTTTCTTTGTCAGGAACATCGCGAACTAATTGTAAAGGCTCATTTTTTCTCACTAACATAGCAGAGCTTTTTCATAAACAAAATATAATTCACTGTTGAAGGTTACTTTACTCCCAGCAAGAACCAATGCAATGGTGAGTCAGCATGAACACCCTCCATCGATGTAGAATACATCGGGGCAGCGCTCATGGGAGTAGCTATCGTAGCATCGCAGAATGAATCCTCACCATGAACGTACCCTTAGAGTTTCGAGGGGGCGCGTTGCTACTCTTTTCCTAGCTTCTCCATAAGACAGCCTCTCGTAGACCATCTTACGCAATATCTGGGACTCTCTTGCATATATACTGCATTTTCTATCATTTGCAGCGTGATTTTCATTGCAGTTACTGCAGTGTACTCTTGAGCATGGGACTTCGTGTTTCTCCTCTGCACAAGTTCTACACATTTCACTCTTCTTGCATCCTCTACTTGTGTGGTTATAACCCCAGCACTTGAAGCAGATAAGAGGAGGGGGTATATATGGTCTTAATGAAATTATTAAGTACCCAATCTTCATTTTTTCTGGTAGGGTTTCTTTGTTGAATGTTGCGACGAACATGACTTTTTGAGGGTTCTGTCTAGTTTTGAATCGTCTTATGTGAGTAACACCCTGGTCTTTTAATTCCTGGGTTATAGTCTTGTCGGTAAGGCAAGCAATCTCATCACATGAGAAGATCCCTCTTGAAAAGTTCAAGGTTTTATGTGGACTTACAGTTATTTCAGTTCCAAAAAACGTTTTTTCAGCGCAGATTTTTTGGCGACGTTATTGTCCGGGCAGGAGATAAGTAAGGAGCCAGATTTTCTCATTTTCTTAACATTTATTTCCACCATAAATGGACTAACTTTGTTAAACGAACTATCTTGGAGTCCATTTTTATAATAAGTTGCTTCATGTTTTGAGGCTCAGGCTTTTGATCCTCATTAATGGGTGCAATGTAACTCTTGTTGATGGCGGATGAAGAGTGTTGGTTCATTTTGGTCTTCATTTTTCTATTTCGTGGATTCCACTTTTCTTTTTCTTTTTTTTTTTTGTTTTTCTCGGCACGTAAAGTTTTCTTAGAAGATATAGATCTTTTGGTACGACTCGGCTTCTTTAGACCACACATCGAAACACTAAAAGCACACCGAAACACAAAAAGAGCACTCCGAAAGGAAATAACTTTATACCTGGTTCGGTCCTAAGCTAGCGGCACTTGTCACAAAGGAGAGAGAGCTTTTACGACACGTCCGTACTCCACGAAGGCTGAAACAAGACTCCAATTCATCATTCAAAATATGTTATAAGCTCATCGGTCTTGGAATATATTTTAAGCTCTATTATCCCATTTATGTAATATTCTGACAAATTTCATGTATTACATCATCTATCTAAGAGAAAACTAAAATAAGACATGCTAAGAAAAATAATATAAAATAAATAAATAAAAATTAAAAAAAAAAAATTATTCATTAGCCGATGTTATATAACCCAAGTGATTAGGTGCATTAATTGTAAACAGAGATATAGTTTAGTATGTATATACATATGTATATGTATTCGTAAAGTACACACTTCGAGGGAATAACTTTATCCCCTCTAAACCCATACATATCCTATCCTATCCTCTATCTAAGTAAAATTCTACATGTAAAACGTACTATCGAATAATTTTAAATGTATTACACATAAAAAAAGCGTTGTTAATTTTTATAAAGTTTCATCTGATTTAATATTATTGTTTTATTTTATTACATTACAATACCCGAATTTATTTGCATTCTATTTTACATTTTGTTTCATTAGGATGGCAGTTTTCAGTAAGTAGTTCTACGAAGCCATTTAGAATATTTATATTACAGCACTGGACTAATGGATGAGCCGGTGTCCATAGTACTTTTTTTTGTGTGTGTTTTTTTTTTTACCTCTCGACATGTAGGCTATTAGCGACGGGCTAGGTATAGCTGGCCACACTTTAATAATGCCTACATCACCCGGTTTTTACTGGTCGGGAATTCAAATATTGGTCAAACGCCCGAATTTGGTTAAAAAAAAACTTGTAATGACTTGAATCTTTTTTTTTGGTATCAACATCATCAAATATTTATTTGTGCTAATTCGAATTACCCATTATTCGATAGAATAATTATTATGGGAGATAAACGGGTTTTATATTACGAAAAACGTGAAAACCAGTAAGTCTTCAATTTAAAAAAGTCATATTTCACTCAATTGATAGAGTTATGTATACTTCCAAATGTATTTTCGAGTACTGAGTTAAATAGATTAACACCAAATGTAATACTCTTAACTCATCTCGACGTAGTAAAATTTTCACCTATAAGGAATAGATCCTGACAGTTTCACACGAGATATTAGGTGGACCTTTATGTTAATGTTTAGTTACTTAGTATCACAAACTGTTCAACAACTCTCTGAAAAAAAAAATAAAATAATAATGGTAAAATCGTTTTTCGTAAAAGATTTGCATTGCTACTTGACACATTCATTTTACTATGCTGTGCACACATACGAGCGAGTAAGGCAATGAAATTTATAGGACAGCAACTTAAAAACATGCTCTTTTAGGTTAAACTATGCGGAGAGGATAGCTAAGTTTCGCTTTTTTTCTACATCACATAAACTAAGGATAATTGAGTTTCATTACAGATATCTTCATAACCTAAATGAACCAAGTTCGTGGCAAATTTTGGCAAAAAAGAAAAGCCCATTTTTCACCAATTTTTCAGGAATAAAATAAGAAGTATAACATATTGTTTTACTTTTCACTAAAAACTGCGAGATTTCTATAAGGCGAGAAAACGGTCGCATTAGAGAAGTACTCTATAAGTAATTAGATATAATAAAATGTTAGTTCAAACGCGATTGAACAACGACGGTATTGATGGTTTTCCCCTTACCGACACCACTGTGCGGCGTTGCCCGGCGTTTCGCTTCACCTCGGTAATCTAATAATGAAATTTGTGATTGTATTATGTCGTTTAGCATAATCGTACGGCATTTAGATATATCGGTCGCCATGTGGAAAACCCACGTATTGCGGCCACCTGTAAATACCCCAGCGCTAATAGCACATCAGTTAATAAAAAAATGTAAAAAATAAAGGAAGGAAGCTTCCATTCATAAGACATTGCTTTGTATTACTTAAAATAGCTAAATTGAAATTTATTTTTAACCAAAAGGACGCTTTAAAATTGATAACACAGCTATTATAGCTGACATTAATTTGGCATTATAAACAAAAAACAACATATAATTGGCTTTATTAAGAAAAAAAAAAAAAAAAAAAAAAAAAAAATCCCTGAATTAATATAAGCCAAATGTAAAGGCAAGAGTATCATGAATTGAAATTTCGGCGCGGAGATGCTGCATTTACCACCTGTTCAGTTAAACTTTAAACTGTCCGTTTTAATCATTATGTTGTTGTTAGAGCTATTTTGGAGGTTCGCGAGTGGTGTTAGCTACTGAGATATTAATGTTTCTTCGCCCACGGGTACAGCACCTGATTAAGATAATTGGTTCAGTAATTTGTGGTTTAATAATTTGTCGGGGATTGACTCTTTGTGACAAGGGAGCTAGGGATTAGGGATACCTGAGTCCGGCTCTTAAAAATAAACCCGCCAGTTTAATCGAAAAGGAGGATGGTTTGTTATGAGGGGGGAAAAAAAAGAGGTTATGTAATTATTTAAGCTTCATTATTTAGTACCTATATCATAAAAAAATATTTTTTGTATTAAAAAATTTAATCTATACAAATATGTATTAGAGCATACAATTACATAATTCAACATAAATATTTAGGGCTAAAAGAAAAATTAAAGAAATAACAAAATTAATTAATCCTATACTCTGAAATTTTAAGGCTGGAAATTATAAAAGAATTTTCATGCACGTAGACAGAAGGATATGAATAGCTTCGTATAGGGCCCAGCCAGGTAGAGAGATAGCCTTAGGGTACGTTCATGGTGAGGATTGATTCTGCGATGCTAAGATAGCTACTCCGATGAGCGCTGCCCCGATGTATTCTACATCGATGGAGGGTGTTCATGCTGACTCACCATTGCATTGGTTCTTGCTGGAAGTAAAGTAACCTTCAACAGTGAATTAGCTTTTGCTTATGAAAAAGCTCTGCTTATGTTAGTGAGAAAAAAATGAGCCTTTACAATTAGTTCGCGATGTTCCTGACAAAGAAAAAGGGATTGGTTTCTTACTCGGAAAAATTAATGGAATCCTATTAATTTTAGCGAGTTGGATAGACTAGAGTCGCTTAAATTAATATAATTCTATTAATTGCGAGTTGGATTGGCTAGAGTTTTCTTATATCTTCTTGAGCGAGTGGAGCGTAGCGTAGCGAGAGGAAACGCATATCATGAATTGCTTAATAAATGTAAAAGATCCAAAAAAGAGAGAGAGAAAAGGAATAAAATATGTTTGTTTACAAATATCGTTGTTTGTTATCCTTCATAACCTGCAAAACAGTCAACTTTAATGCTTAATAACTTTTTTCATAGTTGAGAGAATTGATTTTGATCATATTAACCTTTTTATTAATAAATATTACTTGCCATTATCTAATATGAATTATAACCGTAGATAACGAGTCAAGTAGTAAAAGATAACCAGCAAAGAACCTGTAAGCTAATCAGTAAGCTTATCAGCGAGTACGAGTAACTGTTATAAATCACTTAACTAAATAAATACTTCAAAAGTAACTGGATGTAGTCTTCGCAAAAAGACCCAATTTTCTTTCATCTCGACAACGAAATAACCAAAAATGAATAATCACACAAGATGAAGTAATGAGAGAGGGTAGGTGACCTGTGCACTAGAGTCCTTTTGAAGGAACCAATCACAGTCAGGCCCACATCGCGGCTTCCCTCCTCACTACGAGGAGAAAACAAAATATTTGTTCTTCCCCGCGGTCACTGCCGAGTGCGAGAATAGCATCGGAAGTAACGATCCTCACTATGAACACTCCCACCTTAATACATGTGTTTGTTTTACATCGGGGCAGCGCTCATCGGAGTAGCTATCGTAGCATCGCAGAATGAATCCTCACCATGAACGTACCCTTACTGTAGACAGGTTTCAATGGGCCTGCATATCCGCATCGTACGTATCGGACATCGGCAATGCCGACGAGAATCCCATTAGTAGACAGGTTTTAATGGGCCTGCATATCCGCATCGTACGTATCGGACATCGGCAATGCCGACGAGAATCCGATTAGTAGACAGGTTTCAATGGGTCTGCATATCCACATCGTACGTATCGGACATCGGCAGTGCCGACGAGAATCCGATTAGTAGACCGGTTTCAATGGGTCTGCATATCAGCATCGTACATATCGGACATCGGCAAGGTCGACGAGACTCCGATTAGTAGACAGGTCTCAACGGGTCTGCATATCCGCATCGTACGTATCGGCATCGGTAATGCCGACGAGAATCCGAGAAGGGGCAAGGATTCGGAATCATCCGTAGGCAGTATATGCGGTCTCAGGAATTCCTGAAATATGGCGCCCCCCCCCCCTCCTCTTTCTTCTCCGTACGGATCTGATTGTTATCTTCAGTCTATTGTTACCCAATGTCCTTGCTACACCTACATTCTTATCTGAGATGGATGCAGCCGAATTAATACTGATCGTGGAGAAGTATGAGGAATTATATAATTTGAGAAATCCTCAATACCGAAACCAAAAACGCAGGGAACATTCTTGGGAAGAACCAGCCCAGTACCAATCCATTTATTTTCATATTTTCATTTATGTAGCCATACATCATACGATTCTTAAAAGGTAATAATAGAAATTGTTTTAAGTACCTTCCTCCCTGAATTGAGGCTATAAATGTTATCAGATTATTTTAAGGTCTACCAATAAATTGTAAATAAAATATTAAGATTCATAGTTTACATCGATTATATAAAAATGAATCGCTAAATGTGTTGGTACGCGCAAATCTCAATTATAATATTTTTAACAGTTAACGTATTTGGTTATTTGTGTATAAGCAAAAAAAAAATTAAATAAATAAGAACATGCAAATTACATGTTCTTATTTATTTAATTTTTAATTAATTTTAATTTAATTTTAGTAATTACATGATGTAATCACTAGGTGACATTAGAATCACATGTTAACAATCCAATTTAAATTCATTTATATTTGCATTAACGAAGTAAAAAAGACCCCACTTTTCTATATTCCCAAACAAAAGATTCGTAATAATACTTAAAGGTCAATTAGAACTATAATACCATACCATAAAGTTTAAGTGTTAGTGGAGGGATTCTGGGAAGGCAAAACTATTGAGTGACATTAGTATCGTATAAATATTAATGTCAATATTTGTCAAATTTTATACGATGGTAACGTTACTCAAAAACAACTTGTCTTTGGTCAAATGTAAATTGTCTGTGGTAAAACGTCTCTTGAAATTTAAACACCTCTTTGCTGTGCATCTATAACATTACTAAATCTAAAAGCCACAAAATTACTAAAGTGTTGTGTGTTTGTGACTTACTAAATATGCCTCCTATAAGGTCCTGCGGCGGATAAATTTAGGCAGAACAACCCGAAATTCAAAGTATCAAAAAAAAAAAAAAAAAAAAAAAAAAAAAAAAAAAAAAAAAAAAAAAAAATTATCAATCTAATTGTACTGCCGAGGAACGTGAAAATCAACGCGAATATCGAAATGAACGTGAAAGAATTCGGTTAAGACAGACCCGTGAAGCCCGACATTCGACTAATAATGGTGCAAGTTTGAATCGAGCTGCTGTCAATGGATTGCCGTGCCTACAACTGTGTTGCTATTGGACCTATGAACTCAGTTCGACTATAAAAAAATCCCAGGGGCAGTCATTATGTGTTCGTGGTATTAATCTAGAAAACCCATGTTTCTCGCATGGTCAATTGTATGTTGCCTGTTTCCGTGTTGGAAAACCATCTGCTCTGTTTGTTTACGCTTCCGGTAATGAAACAAAAAATATCGTGT
Source organism: Gonocerus acuteangulatus (assembly GCA_946811695.1). Taxonomy (NCBI): domain Eukaryota; kingdom Metazoa; phylum Arthropoda; class Insecta; order Hemiptera; family Coreidae; genus Gonocerus; species Gonocerus acuteangulatus. Next base: position 35,856,006 of record OX328129.1, read on the forward strand.
ACCATTAAGTACTACAATAAAAATGAAACTTAATTTAAAATAAGTAAAAATAAAATGAAATATAATAGTAGGATTCATAATAAGAAATATGATATTGTAATTTTCATTGTGATTTTTAGTGACTTTTAAAAGAATTTTAAGTGTTTTATCATTTTTATTTTTAGACAAAATGTAATTGTTGACTTATTAAGTTTCTTTTTTCTTTTTTTTTTTTATCTTTCTAGCTTACCCGGTGTCCCAAACAGCAGAATAAGTATTAAAAGAAAAACAAATTAAAGAATCGACTGTTAGGCGGTACGAAGTTCGTCGGGTCAGCTAGTTACAAATAAATCCGATCCGTCCGTTACGGATGCTCCGTACCTGTGCGCGCAGTCGTCAAAATAAATCCGATCCGTCCGTTGCGGATGCTCCGTACCTGTGCGCACAGTCGTCTTAATAAATCCGATCCGCCCGTTGTGAATGCTCCGTACCTGTGCGCGCAGACGTTGACACAAATCCGATCCGTCCGTTGCGGATGCTCCGTACCTGTGCGCGCAGTAGTCGAAATAAATCCGATCCGTCCGTTGCGGAAGCTCAGGCCCGATGCGGACCAGTACGCGACTACCTCAACCCGGCTGGGTGCGACGTAAGCTAAGGGATAAATCAATCGTTAATTGATAATTGTACCTAATTGTTTGTGCGGACGATTGAAGAATTAAATGAGTATTTGGGAATCGGAAAAGTCATCTTTTCTGCATGCTCTTTAGCAGCCTTCTTCAGCAAAAATTGCCTAGAGGATGGAGGAAGACCCGGTAAAAAAAAAAAAAAAAAAAAAAAAAACGGGTGAAGGTTGCAGCGAAACCAAGATAAAGCTATATTTTTAATAAAATTTAATTTATTTCAAGTGTTTTGATGTTATGGTAATGTATGAACCATTTTCTGTCAGTAAGTCATGCGGAAAAGGTAGGTGGGTTCGTAATCTGCAGTTAGTACAACAAACGAATAAAATAAATGGACCCCAACTTTTTTTTAATGAAAAGTTAAATACATTCATAAAAGCTAAAAGAGGCTGAGCCGTAAGATTTAATTTTGCTAATGTAAGACATACAACTTGTTGAAGATAGGCTGTACGGCCTCCAGACACATTACACAAATTGTTTCTTCCTTTCTCGTTGGATATGCTCCGCAAAAAGCAATCCCTCCTAATATAATTGGCTGTGCAGACAGTCCTAAGGCAGTGTTGGCGTGAACATTAATACAACAAAAGTCTCAGACTTTTTTTTTTCTTCTTTTTTTTCCATCTGGTAACATAAAGGTAAGATCATGGCAAAGCAACTCGCAAAGACAGCTGAATTTATTTGGATACCCTCCCATGTAGGCAAATCAGCACAGGTACAGATGGCTTCGAGGGCCTATACTTGTAGCTTCGACGGAAATGTGCGATTCATTTGTTTGCGATATTAAACTATGGTATAGTTCCTATAAAAAAAACCGCCGAGAACCGAGAAAAACCGCCACCACCTGATAAAGAAGAACCCCGCTCATATCGGTCACAGTTGCCAGGCACCAAAGTTGAGGAACATATTTTTAGTGTCACTAATTAGTTATATCCTCGAAGCATTCTGTTTTCAGCCATCTTCATCCACCGGTTACTCCATCAATAGCATTGATTGCATTAGCAACATCAGAGCTGCTGCTCAAAATGTAACTGATTATTATTGTAACTAATGAATGTGGTTAAATTGAATGTGCCCATGAGAGAGCGGACAGACAAATATATATATATATATATATATATATATATATATATATATATATATATATATATATATATATTTGTCTGTCCGCTCTCCCATGAGCCCAAAAATAGACCGAATTTGATGAAATTTGGTGCAAAAATCTTTCGTCTAATTTGAAAGGTCAAATTCGTTAACCAGCGGGATCCGTCGACCAGAACATGGTTTTTGGAGCGAAATTACAATCGAAAAAAATCTATACGCTATCATCATATGCTTGCAAGTACTCGTTTTATAGGCTTCTTGACCTCGGAAAACGAATGAAACCATTTTTAAGCCTATAGCTTTAAACGTTTTCAAGAAAACTGGAATAATAGTTGTTGAATCAAGTTTTTGCTTTGAATACTTACAATTATCCGATTCAGTTAAAACATTTTCTGCATGTTTGAAATTCATATAAACCTAGATGTTCAAATGTTGGGTACGTTTGGAGTTAAGGAAGAAGTAGAGTAAAATATTTTATTAATAGACATGAAAAGTTCTGGGAACTTCGTGGATTTTCCTTAATTTCTCGAGCAGGGTGTAAAAAAATCATGTTTTTTTTTTAAAAAAATCAAAAAAAATCGGATTTATTTGATTTAAATCAGATTTTTTTTATTTAAATCGGATTTTTTTTATTTAAATTGAATTTTTTTACTAAAACAGGCTTTAAAAAAGAAATCAGACTTTTTAAATGTATCTAGTCTATATAGAGAGCTGGTTATTACCTAGTTGTTCATTATATAAACCTGTAACTAAAATATTGGTTTATTTACAATGCAAATAATAAAATAACTAATCTAAAGTGGTGGGTCTTAAGTGGATAATTTTGGTAGCATTGCAGAATTGACGGATCATATATACAGGGGTTGATGTTGACCTATATTTTGAAACCGGAATTTCTGTAAATTTAAAGACTTAAATCAACAAAAATCATTAATTTTTGGCGATTAAATTTAAATGTACAGAAACTCTGGTCTCAAAATATAGGACAATTTCGACCCCTGTATATATAATGACTTAATTTTCAAATTTTAAAACAATTTTAGAAATTAAGCTTTACAGAAATATTAATCACTAGGGAACAGATGTAATTGTATTTACATATTCTTTTTTGATTCGTAAATCCTAAGTATTGATGTAATTCTGCACGTTTTAAGTGTTTTAAAAGTATTTAAACAGTTTTTTATTTTACTATTTTGTCAAAACTCTATATTTTTACATATTTTGCCATAAATACATATGTTTACTACATATTTTAATGTTCTTTTTATTTTGTAATTGAAGAAATAAAGGAAAACCGAGAAAGAAAATAAAACTTTACCCATTGAGTCTAGGTAACTGTAATTTTTCTAATTCCAAGAAGGTGGCTGTATATGTACTATGTCAAAACTAGGTACAGGTTGTCACAAAAATAATGGTCATCCGTTGGCCAGATGATTCTCCAATGCGAGATCGGAAAAAATAACCCCCAAAGTAACCCCCGCAAAATTGACCTTGAAATGTTATTCAAGGTCAACTTTTTTTATTGCATATTTCAAAACTGCGAGTCACGAAGGAAGAAAAAAGTCAACGGCACCATAGGTCAGAAATGACTCCTTATGGTCAAAGTGACCATTAACATCGTATACGTGGGCCATTCCATTACAACTGTCAAATGATGGCCGATTTTGATATTTTTTTTCTCTTTAGTATGTCCAACTAACATTGCCTTACACGAAAACACCTCGTTTGTTTTTTTTTTTTTTAAAAGCATCTTCCAGTATAAAATAATGTGAGTATATTGAACAACGGCCCTCACAGCGGCAATCATTGGAGGACCAGAACTTCCTTCGGGAAGAACGTCTTCCTTCAGATTACACTAAGTTCAGGAGTTGAGGCCCGGGATCAGGAGCAGAGAGAATTGTTTTGCAGGTGGGTGCTGGACATGCTGGAAAGTCATCCAGGCTTCCTCCAGCGGGTATTGTGGACGGAAGAAAGTTTGTTTTATAATGTTACTGTCCACAGCAGGCAAAATGGACGAGAATAACTTGGGCATTTAAAAGAATTTGGAGAAAGTCTGGCAGCTTTCCTCAGAAATGAAGTCCGAAATATTTAAGCTGGCGAACGGCCACAATTGCTACGGGCGCTGGAGTGATAATCTACTTATTAAGTGTTTTTTTTTTTTTTTTAGTTTTTTAGGAAGAAACTTTTTTTTCTGCACACGGGCAAGGACAATTATTCCATACTCTATTCTAAGAGCGACTCGAGGACTGGCTGGTTCATGAAATTCTTACATGACCTGTGAAATCCTTAATGATTAATTTCAGCGATTGGTTGAAAGCTTATGGCCAGGAGCTCTTGATAAGCTTCGAGAATAACCTCATGAAGGCATTTCTGTCAATTGTAAAATATGCGTTCTGGTCCTCCAATGATTGCCGCTGTGAGGGCTATAGTTCAATATACTTACATTTTTTTATACTGGAAGATGCTTTTTTTAAAAAACCAAACGTGGTATTTTTATGTAAGGCAACGTTAGAACATGCCAAAGAAAAACAATTATCAAAATTGGCCACCATTTGTCAATTGTAATAGAATGGCCCACGTATACGCTGTTAATGGTAATTTTGACCAAAAGGAGTCATTTCTGACCTATGGTACCGTTGACTTTTTTCTTCCTCATGCCTCGCAGTTTCGAAATATGCAATAACAAAATTTGACCTTGAATAACATTTCAAGGTCAATTTTGCGAGGGTTAATATGGGAATTATTTTTTCCGATCTCGCATTAGAGAATCATCTGGCCAACGGATGACCATTGTTTTTGTGATACCCTGTACAAAAGGCATGTGGTTAGTGGATAGCATTAGAATCATGCGAGAGTAATAGAGAAAATCCAGGTTTTAGAAGGAGCTACTGGGAATAAATTGAAAAGACAGTCTAGAATAAACCCCTGGATGGAAAAATGTCCACATTATTGGGGATATCCATAGTGGCAAAACGATTTACAGTTTAGTTGAATCCAACTCTTCAGAGCAGTTGATTGTAGCCTTCAAATACACACCAGAGGCTTTAGTAGATGTTGAAAGATAATTCAGTCGCTTCAAAAGTATACTCAGATCAGACCGGCATTATTTCACGTTTGAAAATTTCAAAATTCAAGATGTAGCAAACAATCTTCCAAAATAATGTTCATCTTTACAAATTTTCAACTTTTCCACCTTTTATAATGAGTTCCTAATTTTTATTTATGCTTTATTTTTCAATATTTTAAACAGTTTTAATCATTTTCTTCTATACTTTTGTTCTTTCCATTAATAATAACAGAGTTCCTACTTATTATTTATGCTTTTCTTTTCAATATTTTATAGTGTTTAAGGTATTTGTTACTAAATATTTTCAATTTTTTATTACATATTTTATTATAAATAGTTAAATATATATGTACATATTTTGAATTTTATATTACATGAACATCCGTTCCCTATTAATCATGTACACTAACAGTAATTTTATTTATTAAAAGCTTTGAACAAAAAACCCAGTTTGTCAGCCTTTTCACATCTAATTTGGTAGTTTCTCATTTGACTGAAAAACAAGGGTTGAACCTGCAGAAGTTGCCTTTCCTGTCATAAGCTGCTCTATTATTAACAGTTCTTTTGAGGAAATGCAATATTTTAAGGTCGACGAAGACTTCCACCAATTTAAAGCATTCACTTCGCCCTCTACCTGACAATCCCTTTTATCTTAAACTTAAAATGAGATTTATTTGCAGAATTAAAAACAAAGAAAGGGCCATAAAAGAAACAGTCTTTGAATAGATAAGAACGGTCAAGTGAGGGTAGGCCCTAGGGACAAAAATAATGACGAAATGTTGAAATGGCTGAAAAAAGGCAGAACTAGTTAGATTTAAGTTAAAAAAAATAAACTAAAGTTAAAAAAATATATAATAATAATTTTTTTAAAATCAATTGGTTTAAATAAATATTTTTTTATGAAATCAATTGATTTAAATCAAAGATTTAAAAAAAAAAAATCAAATGATTTTAATCATGATTTAAATCAATTGATTTAAATCGTTGACACCCTGATCTCGAGAACAGTTAGGAAATCATGGTAAGTGGAAGGAGACCACTCGAAAGCTCTTAAATTCTCTACAAAAAGTCCGACTCGCAGGAAGTGCGTCATCTTAGCGCGGTTCCGTTCATATCTCTAGTGTTATTAGTAGCTGTTATTGGTGGGGTTTCCCAACCGTATATAAAAAAATATACGAAATCCCAAAACGTTTCGAACCAAAATTTATCTGTCTTAGATTAGATGAATATTAAACCTCTGGGACACGTTCCACGTTTTGGAAAAGTAGGTGTATGATTGTTTCTTGAAAACGGTTACAGATATCGCTTTAAAAATGGTTTCATTCGTTTTTCTACGTTAAGTAACCTATAAATTGAGTACTAGCATGCATATGAACTCGAAAACGTAAGCGTTCCGATTTTTTTTTGCGCGAATTTCGCTCCAAAAGTTAACGAACTTGGCCTTTCAAATTAGACGAAAGATTTTTATATCACATTTCATCAAAATCGGACCATTTTTGAACCGTCAGGAGCGCGAACAGACATGCATATATATATATATATATATATATATATATATATATATATATATATATATATATATATATTTGAATCAGCTATATATTCGTGATCCATGGGGTCAAAAACGAGAAATTTTCTAGTCCGCAGTTCCGGATTGCGTCATGAGGTCAACCTCATAAGCGGGTTTCCTCCCTATGGAGGGAGTGAGGAACCACGCTAAAAAGTACTTCCGAATTCAGTATACTTAGAAGACACGATATTTTAAGGTGTACATAAACATTGAAATCATAAAATAATGTTGGGCCTACAATAGCTCATTTCATAAGACCTGGCCACCGAATGAGACTCACAGTTGGTAGGTGAACCCCCGCTTGTACGGCGAAGGTCTTGGAATTCTTGGTGCTATTATTCCTCTCCGAGGTGCAATAAATCTACGAACCCCAGCCAGTGGTTAATTGGTGGAAAACAAACCTGGGTGTTTTCCTCCCCTGTTTCTGCGGGAAGAACTCTTGAAAACAAAGACCACGTCAGGCGGTGCGGAGAGAACAAAATATTTGTGGTCCTGGAGAGGTTTGGTGTTTTCCAAGCACTGGACACTCGACCGGTGATAGATCACGGGTATTTACGGAGCTTTACGTTGCCCGGTGAACGCCCTTAAAAGGTTCTACGATATCTTAACTACCAAATACCTTAAATAGAATAGGTTTCTCTAATTCCCAAAGAGTGCACCGCACATTAGTTCTATTCAGAGATGGGCAAAATTTTATTTATAAATAAAAATACGAATTTATTCGTACTTCATATATTTGTGAATACGAATATAAATAAATTCGTATTCATAAGTGTGAATACGAATTTATTTTTATTCACATATATTAAATATAAAAATACAAATAAAATTTTATTCGCAAATTTTCCTGCGAATACAAATAAATTCACAGAAAAAATTAAAATAATCACAAAAAATGTGAATATTTACAAAAAATCAAGTGATTAAAAAACATCACATTAAAATATACGAATACAAATTTATTCACATTATAATTTGTAAATAAAAATTTATTCACAATAAAATTCGCAAATAAATTATGAATTTATTCGTATTAAGATGAAATTACGAAAGTTATTGAAGCGCCTGGATTTTTTTTTCTTTTACCCAGAGTCCACCAGCCATGCTGCAGTGGCCCATCAAGAAAAATTAAAACAAAATAAAAATAAAATAAATAAAAAACCTTCAATAACTTTTTTTTAACGGCGCATTGACAAATCTTGGCCATTAGTGCCGACATTCAGGGTTCAGGAACTTTCTCAGCGAGCCCTGAGATGAGAAAATTCATAATTTATTTGCGAATTTTATTGTGAATAAATTTTTATTCACAAATTATAATGTGAATACATTTTTATTCGTATATTTTAATGTGATTTTTTTTTGCAATCACTTGATTTTTTGTAAATATTCACATTTTTTTTCACAATTTTTTTCTGTGAATTTATGTGTATTCGCAGGAAAATTTGTGAATAAAATTTTATTTGTATTTTTATATTTAATATATGTGAATAAAAATAAATTCTTATTCACACTTATGAATACGAATTTATTTATATTCGTATTTACAAATAAATGAAGTAAGAATAAATTCGTATTTTTATTTATAAATAAAATTATGCCCATCTCTGGTTCTATTCTATCGCGCACGTCTGATATTATCGAATACTCCTGAAACAATTGGAAGCAATCCAGTGATATAGTAACTTGCTTACCCATAAGTTCTTCTTTTAGCCTCCGTGGAGGATTTAAATACCAGCCGAAACGTTGGCAATGATGACTCATTTGAAAATAAAAAAAAGGTACTTTTATTACCTAACTATTGCAAAAGAACCCCTTGGCAATCTTCCATGCGGTTTTATTTTGCATTTTGTTATTTATGTAAAGATAAACAACACAATTCGCACGCTTGATGTTAAGGTCAAACTAAATTTATAACAGGAAACCAAATAATCACATAATCAAACAAGGTGCAAATTCACGATATCGAATACAGATCGTTAGATAGAGAGTCTCAGAAATTTTTAATTTTTTTTTTTTTTTTTTTTTTTTTATTCATTTTTTTTTTTACGGAAAATCTGCTTCCGGCTATCTATAGTTAGGCGTCCTTATTAATTCGACAATTATTTCGTTAATTAAAATGTTAAAATGTGCTTTATTTTCCCTATTTGAAAATGTCCAAAAAATGAACTCGAAGTTATGTGCGACGTAATACTAATCGTCAAATATCTTAATATAATACAAAAGCAATGAAGGAAATGGCAGCCATAGTATATATATATATATATATATATATATATATATATATATATATATATATATATATACTAACAAAAGTCTATGCAGACCCATATGCAAGTGTTTTCATTGCGGAAAAAAGAGGCATTCCACAAGATATTGGAAATAAAATTCACACTTTTTGTTAAAAAATTTAATTTCAATAAACAAGAATTAAATATAATATTATTTATTTTCTTTTTAATTTATTTTGATAAATGCATTCCCCTAGCTAATCCTGACAACTTAGTGCTAATTCTGTGCCAAACCAGTTATTGATTTTTTTTTTAAATGGAATTTCCAACTATGATGTATGAATAAATCATAAATTTGGGAAGACGTGGCCGTTTGTACAGAAAAATGGGACAAACCGTCAATAGAGGTTCTTCTACGGTAAGTTTCTTCCTAATAAGGCATGAAAAACTGGATTCTGTTGAAAATAGACACCAAACTGGCCGCCGCACAGTGGTATTTTTAACTGATCTAGCTGGAAAAAAATTATTTTATCACGGATTCTTATAGAAAATGACTTGCTGATCACGAATATGCCCTATTTTAGGGGTCGGAAATAAAGTCTTATCGTTGTTTTCTAACGTTTTCAGCAGAAAAAGCCGTTTTTTATTACGTTTTAAGTGTTAAACAAAATGAAAATAAATAATAATTGAAAACACAACCAAACAACAAAAAATATAATCAAAATTAAGTTGCCAAAATTGAATAATCATTCTTGGTCAAGTAACGTTTCATTAAACAATTATTTCTCCTGGGAAAAAATGCAACTCTTTCTTATGTCATCAAATTTCCGCAGTCAAACTAGAAATATACGGATCGCTCGAGTATAGCAAACAATGAAATACATCTTCAATATTCGATAGCCTCCCACTACTGGCAGATCCTCTTAAATCTTCTTCTACATCTTATTGTTTATCGTTATCCAAACTTGTATCAAGCCATTCACCAAAACGTTTCTCAATAACAAGTTTTGTTCGGTTTGATGTTTGCCACTTATCACGGAAATGTCTTAAGAATGTCTCCATTATTTTTTAAATTTTTCCTTCGCCTCTGGTAAACCAAACTGTTGGTTTACATTTGTTATACCTTCCTGTTTTTATTATTTCTTTATTTTTATGGACTTTGTAAGGTCCAAATTTCAAAAAGTTCCCTTTTCGATATGAGCATTTTTTTTCAGAAAATCAGTTAAAATTATTAAATTGGCGGATTTTGGCATCTAATTCTTGCTTTTCCAAGTCAATACTCAATTGACAAATAAGAAAAAATTATAACTAGACCGGACGAAGCCGGACAGCAAAAGTTCTGTCCCATAATTACGTACCAATAAGAGTATTACAAATCGCACCGCGTAAAGCAAACATTAATGGTAAGATATTATGATAAATAATGAAAGAAGGTCATACATATCTTTCTGAAACCTGAAATAAATTTGTACGACTGACAAAGCAGTTTTTTAATTGCAGTATAAATTTAAAGATGGAGTAATCAACTTTGCAGCATGACATACCCTAATATAAACAATCCTTAATCCCTAAATGTTGACCTATTTGGGCCGACTTATTCTTGTTTTGTAATCTATATACTATCTAGGAAGATCCTGCAAGGTCCAATTAGGGATTTGTTTTCATGAATTTTTCGAATTTTGTCCAGCTAGATCAGTTAAAAATACCACTGTGCGCCGGTATCTATTGATCGTGGGCCATTGCAATAAGAGTAGGCAAAGAAGCACACACCAGTGCTTCAAATTTAGCAGGTATGGTTCAGGCTGATAACAATAACGAGGTGTTTTCAAAGACTATAAGGAGCTTTCTGAAAAATGCAGACTATAATGGACATAAGCCTAGGTGCAAGCCATTTCACCGGGCACTGAGACTTCAATTTGCTAAACAGCACTTACATAAACCATTATTGTTCTAGGGGCGTGTGTCTATGTACAGACGAAGGTAAATGTAACATCTGTGGGTCGGATGGAAGAGGAAGAAGTTGAAGAAAAAAAAATACCTCTTGAGAAGGAACCTAATTGGGGCAGTAATATGGTGGTGGAGGTGTCTTGTCGTGGGTGTGCATGGCGCTTCAGGAGCTGGGAACTTACAATTTATAGGTAGAGTAATAGATCAGCACGTTTGTATAGAAATTATGAAAGCAAATTTGCAGCAATGTTTATTCTCCATTGAATATTTATTATCCAACTGGATAAGGATCCTAAACATGCAGCATGAAGAGTTCGGGATTTGTTGCTCTACAATGCTCCACAGCAGCTCAGTGGGATTAATTGGGTTGGCAGAAAGCCAAATTTGAAAGTAATAATAAAAACTACTTAAAAAAGGGGGGAAATTACTACCAAAACGATAACAAAAAAAAACCTTTTTTACTCAATATCATATAGATGTGTTTAGAAATAACGAAGCATCAACAAGATATTGAATTAAAATTTGATATCAGTTGATGTGATTTAAGTTTCGGAAAATATGGTGTGCAGAGACTTTCGTGAGTTCAGAATTCATCAAATTATTCGTTAATTGATATAAAAAAAAAATTATACGGACCTAATTTAATAACTTTAACAATTATTTACAATTCTAAAATAAATTTTGTTCTAAATTACATGAATTTTATGTCGAACCTGTTTTTTTGTTAGTTTGTATACAATGGAAAAATTGCTTGGGGGTGTGCAGAGACTTTTGTTAGTAAATGTATATTAAAGAAGAAATGGATTAAACTAAGATTATTGATATATATATCCAAATGCCATACCTTGCACTCAAAATTTCACTCAAAGACTTTTTTGTATTTTGATCCCGACGTTTAATGAAAAAGGTAATGGGCTGTTAATATTAATATTCTTCCTATTGTAGGATTAACTGAAAATCAGACAACAAAACACATTTACATTTACATTTTAAAACAAAATTTTAAATGGTCTTAGGTTATGAATCGATTAACATATTACAAAGAAACCTCGAATGTGCAAATGAAATAATTAAAATGATGGATAATATAATAATGACAATGATAATGGCGGCGATAAGGATAAGCTTGATGCGTAAAGATAGTAATAATGAATTAAAAATATAGGAATTATAAAAATTATATATCACCCCTTTACGTTAATCGACGATGAATTTAGGAGGGATAGAACGCAGAAACACCTACAACCCATCATAAAACCAGATGTATTCATAAAAACAGTGTAAAAAAACAATAATAAAATTAATATAAAAAATAATGTATATATATATATATATATAGATTTGCCTAAAGTAATTAAGTAGCAGAATAAAGTGTGCGTTGTCCCACCAGATAATTGAAATAAAACAATTTCTGTCTTAATGCATATTATATGAAGATTTTCTAATGCTTTAAGGTATTTTAAAATGTAAACAAATCACCAATAAGGCTCTAATTGAGCAAACCTTTACGCTATTAGCGTGTTCAACAAGAGTTAAACCGTTCATAAAAATTTCAATATACCTAAATGCAAATCGTTTTGATCATTTTCACTCCTTTATTGCAGAATTTTCCCTAGCCAGGAAGCAAACAGTAGGTCAGTAATGTGATTGCCTACACAAAAAGAAAAAATTAATAAAACAAAATTGCTGACTCCAAAAAAGGAATAAAAAAATCCAATGTCAACATGTAATGAAGGAATTGACTGTAGGCAACCAACAGCTGACAGGTGGTTTGCTCAGCGGTGTACCGATGGAAGTACAAGAGCAAACACTGTCCTGTTTGCACAACCTAAGCCAGTTCTCAACAACTCAATCCAAATCTGGCAAAAATTGGCAAATACTCACCGGGCCTTCGGCTTACCCAAACCAATTCAATTTCTCATTAATTACAATCAGAAAGCAGTATTTATGAGAAATTCGTTACCACTTTATCAAAACTCTTGATTGGATATTACATGAACATTAAATATTACATGGATATATAATTCCCAGCCTATATATATATATATATATATATATATATATATATATATATATATATATATATAGGCTCCTCCAGCCGGTCTAGCTCCGGCGAGTTCCGAGATCCGTCCACTCTTCTCGGAGACCGCCGGATTAAGGAGAGCGACGGATACGAGAACTACGGATAAGGGAGAGTCTACTGTGTATATATATATATATATATATATATAGACGGATCTCGGAACTCACCGGAGCTAGACCGGCTGGAGGGTTCCTAGAAAACCTTCCTTTCCTAGGCAAACATTGGTTTAGTGGTATTTCATTGAATGGAAGTCAAAGAAGGCATATATGTTTCGTATTTGAAGGAGGAACTTTTTTGTAGGAACTTTGTGTTTCTAGTAAGAAAATAAATATTTCTAGTAAGGCACATGTGGCTGTAACGCCTGATATAGACCAGCAAGGATTTACATTTTTTGAATTTATTTTATAATTCGGTACCTATATTTTACTTAAATATGAGATATTCAAAATTGTAAATATTATTATATCCTCAAATAATAAGGTTTTTTTTTTCTCGGAAGCATAAGTGATGAGATTCTAACTGAATTCTCTAATCCGACTGTCCCCGGTCCCGATGACGCCAGATTAGAGAGAGTCTACTGTATATATATTGTGATTTTACGGTAAGAAAAGTCTTGTTTTTACCCCTTTTCTGCAAAACCGTTATAGATAGAGATAGACTTAATATGGTTTCATTTGATTCCCCATTTTCCATTACATATAAAAAGTAGGCAACCTGAAACCCCCTTTTTTTACGTAGGTAATTAATACAATTTCTCCGGGGAAAACTGACGGTTCGTAAACGAACTTGTCCTCGGATTATGGGTTCTTATATTTTAGAGTTTAATTATCAGGCTGTACCGTATGAAATGTCAGTTGTGGACTTGCCGATTTCCTTCAAATGTCTTGAAACTGTCGAGGCTCCTACTCCGAGTTCTTTGGCATATTCCCTAGTGCTTTTTGAGGGACAAGCTTCAACCCTTTCTTTCAGGTGGTCATTGTCGAGCTTGGTTTCTGGCCTTCCTCCAAGGTCAAAATTTCCACTTCGAATCTTGGAAATCCACCGGGAAACAGTTCGTTCATTCACCGTTCCCTCCCCGAACGCCGTGTTAATGTTAATGACCGAGCTTAAATTCACAACGAAAAATAATACGGATTTCCGTTGGTCATAATTTAAGTTTTAGTTTTATCTCAGAGGATCGTTCTCACAACACAGTACGGAAGTTACTGATTAAATAATAGGAATAAAAGAGCTTTAATTCTATATGAATAACAATGATGTTTGTAAATAATGAAATAAAAAAGGGAAAGTATTAAATCGCAAAGTAAACAAAACTGACATTTCATACGGTACAGCCTGATATAAGTTCCGTTTTTTTTTCTATGATAGCTCACTTTATCAGCATTATCTCCGCAGATTTTATCAATAATGTCTGATAACTTTGACTCTTGTCTACTTGACTCTTATACTCAGCTTTCTGTTAATCAATGTGAAACATTAACGCTATTTAAACGTTTCATAATTCCCAGACAGGAGGAGGTTCTTTAGAAAAGAGGATTGAATGTATCTTGTGCGTCCCATGCATAATCGAATTAAGTCAACTTCCTGTTTTCTAATAAGGTTGAGTGGTGTCTTCCAAACTTTAAGTGTTGATTTAATTTATCATAATTTGTTGCAGTCTATTGTCTGCTATGCAGTATGCCAGTTTTTCCAGACTATTTGCTTCAGGTAGTTAATAATATTTTTTTTTTATATACTCTTTGATAGAGCATTCCTTCGTTCGTGGGCGTATATAGAAAATAAATTCGGGGGGCTAGGAGAATTTTGGAGGGGGCTTGGAGCATTTGGGGGGTATGGAATATTAACAATCTAGAAATTGGAATAGTTTGCCAACTAAAACGCTATTACACCCATAAAAAAGCTTTTTACCGATTAAACGAAAATGTCGGGGGGGCTACAACCCCCACAGCCTGCCTTATATACGCTTATTTTTATATTGCAGCTATTTTCGCTAAGGCTTTAATTTCGCAGTGGCCGGGTACCCATATAAAAAAAAAAAGAAAAAAATGTTTTACTATTGCTTTGGATTTCTGCTATGGTTTCAAGAGTGTGATTAGTGCATGGATTCCTCTCAAACTGCTTTCTTGCTCTCCAAGAGCAAGAAAAACAGACAAAGCATCCTTAAAAAATTATTATTTAATTGGAATTAGTAGTTATATTTAAGGCCTTTACTATGGTCAACAGTTCGGCAGTAAACTACTGCTTTTAGTATTTTTTTTCTTTACTGTCACACTTTATTAAATTATATCTCCTTTTGCCTTACATTAATTTTCGTAAAATATTATAATTTAATCTGAGTGTATTCTTATATATTTCAAGAAATACATTATGTATTCATTCTAGAATTAAACAATTTCAGAGCTACAGTTATTACATTATGACCCTAAAATGACAAGAAAATTATGCACCATTCGTGTATATTACAGAAGAAATATCTCACTGAACATATTGTGGGTAAAGTTTTTGTTATTGATCTTCCAACTAATTGATGTCTGTATGTATATTTTGCGGCCATAGAGATGTAAAACATAATATATTTGCAGTGTTTTAGTTTGGAACGTATAATTTTCTTAATAGTAAGCATATTACCGCTGGACGGTGAGTTATGGCAGTAAAAAACCTAACAACACTATAAAACAGAGGTTTATTACCGTCCATAAAGCATTCGTGAGGAAATAATTTAGAGTAATTTTAAATGAATATTTTATCTGGGGGGGGGGCTCTTCGTGACTTAGTAGATTTTTACGTTAGTAATTTTTGAAGTTTTAGTATACTTGCAAACAGGGCTTTCTCGGTAACAGTAGTAAATTAAAAATAGATGAAAATTACCGATGAATTCGCATACAAATTTTAGTAGCAAAGTTTGGGATAGTCAAATTAATTTAAGACCATATTTTGAGATTAAAAATGTTGATGAATAATATTACTATTTCGTAAAAAAATTATTTTATTTATTAATATACATTTTATAGTCAATGAAATATTTTTGTTTTATTATAATTTTTTTTTGTTCACCTATTTTTTCCAGAAAATAATGAAATAAATGAGATTTTCTTATCATTATTTAGCTTCAATTTGCATATTTCTATTAATTGTTTTTAATTTTATTTTATTTTTACAGGTATGAAGTTCTGAGGACGATGTTTTGCAAAATTGGTAATATAATTTTTTTTTTATTTTAATTAAAGATTATTTGGTTGCAATTTACCTTAACGTTTTAGTAATTTACTTCGTATATGAGTAAATAGTAGATAGTTATAATGAATATATTTATGTTTGGGAAATCTTCTTACACAGTTTAGAACCAAATACGAATGATTTTTTAACATAAATTTACCGATGAATAAACTGAAAAAAAAAGTTTCAGAAAAGCGTTACAAAAAAGTGTCCGCTGGCGTTGCGCAAGCGCGGTTGCCATGTACAAAAAATAAGAATGTATGTTATACAGTACATTATTACATAGATTTGTCGGGTGGACCTAAAGCATATTTATGTTCCTGAATTTGAGCAGAAGGCTCTAAACAAAATTATTATTGTTGGAGATTGATGTATAATTCGAATAAAATAATTCTTAAATAAATTATTATTATTTTTTTTATTATTATTTTGGTATATAACACATGTTTCGCAATAATTGACTATTCAGCACCAGGGAACTTCAGTGTAACTATAAGAAGTCGAACCTTTAGCTGTGAGAGCCATGTCAAAATTAATGCTTCTATTGATATGGAACAGGTAAAAAAGTATCAATATAGAATGAAAATAATATTAACGGGGAAAATGTTATATTTACCGACATGCTGCCTACATAATACAAAAAATCGTTAGTATATTGTGTCACCTTTAAAATGAAATCAAATTTGTAATTGAAAACAATTAACCCTGCAGCGCTCGCGTCCATTTGACATCACCAGCGCACAGTGGGACGAATGACCAATCTAGGCGGAAAAAAATCATGTTCGAAATTGATGAAACTGTTGTATTTAGTGTATAGGGAAGTAGTTCTTGGAACCGTATTCGAGGTTGTTTTGATTTTAGCAGGCGAATTCCAAAGTAAACACAACGCTGTAAATAGTATTTGATTCGACGGGTTACTTTTGGTTTAAACTATTCAATCTTTTAATTGAGCTTCGTACATCATCGTACTGATATTTTTTTCATTTTTAGTTTTTTATTAGTGAATACATACTACTGTTATTCAATCAAGTGATTCTCCAAATAATTAGTTTATATTTTGACCCATTATTGTAATTTTTTTTAATATGCTTTAAAATAAGGCATTTTTAAAACTTAAAAGGACTTTTACTAAAAAGTACCCCAAAGTACCTCTGTGAAATTTATGGTACAGGTTACTTAGGAGCTATATGAGAGAAAATTGAAACATTCAGCTGTTTTCGTCTGCTTATGTGTTTTGTGGGAAATAAATTCCATTTCCGCGAAGGAATGTATTTAGTATTTGGTGAAATTGTAAGGATGTAGATTCAATATATATTGCCATATTTGGAAACGTTTGAGATAGTAAATATTATTCCAACGTTTTCAGCTACATTAAAGACTCATTTAAAACAAAAAATGGCGAAAATGAAAAAGAAATGGCACGAGGCTGGAAGATATCCGGACAGATTTTTTATTGAAAATAATGATAGGCTAGACAGTATGTTCATGTTGGAATACTTGTTTCAAGAAATTTTGCCATCTACTTGTCTGTCGCTTTCGGTCGCTCTATTAAACGATTCGATGACTGCTTTGTCCGGGGAAAGTTAAATAAAGTTAAAGTTATTATAAAGTCACCCAGTACGAAAAAATTAGCAATCGCCATAGAAGAATCTGTTAGGAATTCGGTGAAGATTCGATGCTAAATCTTATCAAAAAAATAGTTCAATCTCCCTCAGAATTTGCAATTGAAAAGAATGATTTAGTAAAACTAATCATATGTGTCTTTTTTCTAATAAAGAGGCCCTTGCTTTGATGGTAGACTACAAATTAACATAGCATACTAATCTTAAAGCTTGAAATCTAAATCTAAGAATAGCCCATTGTATTTACAAATCATCCGCCCCCCCCCCTCTCCTCAAGAATCCAAACCCAAGGGTAATTGTCATCCTTCATCGTGTGATATGACCGTTACTGAAACATTCGAAACCATAAACCTCCAGGTTAGTTGAGTGTTTTTTATTTCAAGTCTATTGTTTAACAAAGACAAAGATGTAGCTGCTAATTTGTTAATATGTGTATTTATTACGAATTGATTGCAAAGTGCCTTAAACATTTTGTTAGTTCATCTTCGTTTTTTTTCTTTGTCTTTTTAGTACGGTGCGCCAACATCTGGGCGATTAGCGCCGACATCCATGGTGGAATGGGAAATTTTTTCATCGAACCGTGAGATCCTGCTGCAGACAGGACTCGAACCCACCATCTCCCGCATTAGAATCCAAGGCGTTAGCCTCTAGACCTCGGGGAGACTCTCTTAAGTACCTATTCTTTATTTAAATGAGACGACCGTATCCATTTAAGTAATACAGAATTTTTTCCTCCTAGATTGCTCATTCGTCCCACTGTGCAGCGGTCGCGTGGTGTCTGACAGACACCACATGCCTTTTGTCATTTTAAAACACAATATTAAACTAATAGCATCCATTGTTTATTATTAAAAAGATATTACTGTCACAGTCCCGGGCTCTGGAGATTGTGGACGCCTTCCCGGGGGAGGGGGCGAGCACAACTCCCAGTAGAGCCTTGCATGATTAAGTTTCCCCTGTTAAAGCATATTTACAAGGAGAGCAGTGCAGCGGTGTCGCGGTGGTTCTGGGCTTGGACGGTGCCCTTTCCGCGGTGTGGGCTGGAGGCTTTTTTTCTTTCCTTTTGAATTCAATTATTCATTTTCCATATAATAAAATTAAAACAATGTATTTAAGATTTATTTAAAAGGTTCCTTCCTTTCGTTGGGTGCCCATGATCTCCCACGGTTGAATACACCCTTCACAACGATATAAAAAAAAAAGAAAATATATTAACGTTTATTTCTACAATGAAGAAATAATATTTAAAGACTTTTCTTAACTGAAAATAGGAAAATGAAACGAAACAATACTATACATTTTATGCTTAACGGTTGTATTTTCCCCACCATTTTTGGAAGTTTCCGACAAGTTTTTTTAAGGTATTGACCTCACTGCTGTGATTTTTTTCTACTTTCCTTTTCTTCCCGGGTACCTACCTTTATTATCGAATCTAAGATTTCTTGACAGGTATCAGCTGCACACATTTCACCTAAATTGGTGCACTGTAGTTTTTTCATTCCGAACATACAAAACAAACATAAAATGATTGATTTAAGGATATATATATATATATATATATATATATATATATATATATATATATATATATATATATATATATACATGCACATATGTGTTTACAGGTTGCGGGTGAGTTTGATTGACTGGTAGAGCACTTTTCTAATGTTTTAAAGGGCCAGAGCTCGGACCCGCATGTAGGTTTTATCTTCTAGTATCGTCGATGGAAAGTCAATTGGGGAAGGATTGGTACCTACATACGGAAAAATATTTACGCCGCAGCACAGATTATCTTTGACTCGGGGCTACCTTCTTAGCGGGTTTCCTCCATCTCGGTTGTGAGGAAACACGGAAACAATTATCTGAAGAACATAACAACAGGGCTTTCGTTTTACACGCCCTCGTGAAAATTGTATATTAGAAACCCATTTATTTTCCATAGCGATTAAATTTAAAATCATCAAGCTGATGAAAACCCTTTCTCCGGCCGATATTAATTTCAAACAACCTTGAACTTCCAGAACAAAACCTATATGGGAGAGAATTAATATTACGCCCCAGGAATAGGTTAAAGGTAGTGTTGAAGACATGCACCATACATCATGGCTGGTGGAAATTAGTTACGTTATGAGTTTTACTCAATAATGGTTCAGAGCTGTGGCTAAAGCTATTAAACAAGACTAACCAAATATTGAAAAGGACAAGAAATATGGAGAAGCGCTTCAAGCAGAAAATAACAGGCCACTAGGAGATTGGGGGCATAATGAAATCTCTCTTTAGTTGCATGCTTATCATGTTTGGTTGGCTTAGTTTACGCTGTACTATCGAAAAAATGTCATTTGAACAAGATTACTTTTTTATGTATAACAAGAGTTTTAGCGGCAGTTCAAACGATAAAATTAAACACTTTTACCAAAATTCTTTTTATTAAAAACATTTCTGGTGACTCTTAATTTATAAAGGTGGCATCCAAAAATCATGGTTCCTTAAAATCGAGACTGTGCAATGCCAAGGAAAACGTTCCAATGGGGGAGAAGTCTGGTATTTACAAAATCAAATGCACAACTTGTGAGGCTTCATATATTGGACAATGTGGTCGAAAATTGAAGAAAAGGTGTTATGAGAAGATGACATATAACTCTTCGGAAATGTTCGCTCACTTACAGAAAGAAGACCACAATAAAGAGGCCCTAGATGTAACATTATTACAGAATGTAAAGAAGGGGTATAAGGTCGTAATTTCTCTTGTTGTTCTAATAAGAAAGTAGTGATATGAAAATGAAATAAATCGGTCTATCGGAAGGGGGGGGGGGTACTTTGTACTATGTTTGAATTGAATTCTTCCGCTAAACGTAGGTTCGCGAAACTCATCAAGATCAATATCAAAATGTTAAGCTTTGTGTATTTATTACGTAGTGTAGTATTCCGCATAAAAAAAACTCTGGAATGAAATTAATAATTGAAACAGCTGCTCATAACAAATTCAAAAGAGCAGACCAATTTATGTTTTTATTTTATTTATCTATATAGGTTATTTTAAGCAAATTATTCAGGAATGCACTCGACACTACCCAATTCTGAGGAAAGTGCTTAGTTATCCAGCTCCTGCGGGACGGACTTTTATTAATTGTAACTTTTTGTTGTTGTTTTTTTGTAATGTTTTATGAGCATTCTAATGGTTTTATGGCTTGATAAAATTGTCTCCTTGTTAAAAATGATATATTTTGTGTTTTTTCTATGCTGTAGAAGCACTGATGATAGAGCTGAAGTCTCTGAAAGCATGCTTTGACAATAAAATAAATCATTTGTGGTAGAGGCCTGGAGTTGTTGGTGTTTCTATTTGATGCAGTACCACCACCGTCCAGCCAAAACAATACGTATCAAGATATATGTACATACTCCGAATCTTATTTTACATGAACATCCGTCACAAGGTTCGATTTTTCTATTAGTGAGTAATAGAGAATCCCATGCTTGCTTATAATGCGTTAGAACGTATTGACTGGCCTAATACTATAATTGCTTAAGATTCTGTATAAATAACAACAGGATTCGAAATTATCTACTCAATTCCTTCCAATTCTTCTCTTAAGATTCTTCTCGCCAGAAGATGAAGCAGTTCAATAGCGCAACTTCAGATAGACCCCGCACTTATCGTCGTCATACGGAGCATGCGCAACGGACGTATCGGATTTTTTTCGACGACTGCATGCACAGGTGGAATCCGGTCACAGTGGAAACCAAACGATTTTGTAGACATGTTGGGCCTTTAAACCATATTATTCGCCGAAGTATGTCCTTAGTTAGTGAGCTGTATAGAGCGCAACTTTCAAAAGGTATAGTACTCAGTGGGCACAGATGGCTGAGGACAGGGTCGTTATTAAAGGCATCATGGATTTTATTACACGAATAGAAAGCTCGCTTTAGTGGTCACAACCAACCAACGAAGCGACCCCGTTTATGTAGAGATATACTTAAAACCCTGTCCACAAACCAAAACTTCGTTCGGATCATAATGGTCCCATTCTACTTCCGGACTTTAACGACCCACTAGAGGAGATACTGCAACCATTTCGTTCCGATTCGCTTCGTGATCTACTTCCGTAAGGATTTGATGAAACATTCGTATAATTAGAAACACTCATTCCTGAAATAAGTTAGTTTTTAGTTGCAATGAGGTGCAATTGTGTTCTTATAAAACTATAAATCCGTCATACTAAAACCATTTAACTCTAGTTTCTATAGAACTAGTCTAGGGTATTCCTTTGTAACCATTTTTGGACGTTGAGAGGGAGCAAGCTAGTTTTTTTGGGATTATCTCCGGAATAACTCAGATAACAATGCGTAAATTGAAAAATCCGTGGAACATCGTAATTTTTGCTCAAATAAATGTTGTTTGTACGTACATATCAAGCAAATAGGCAAAACGGCTAATTTAACTCTTATTGTCATAAATATGTTCACCTCATTGTTCAATAACTATAAAATAATCTCCAATCATTTTTTTTTCGTAATTATATTTAAAATGTCACTTTAATAAGTAAAATAATGATAATCGTCGTTACACAGGTTCCAAGAATGTCCACAGTATATTTTTTTTTTTTTTTTTTTTTTTTTTTTTTTTTTTTTTTTTTTTTTTTTTTTTTTTTTTTTTTTTTTTTTTTTACGGCGCATCTACATCTAGGTCATTAGCGCCGACATTTTACCAGCGAGCCGTGGGATGATAAAATTCCTGCCGGAGGTTGGGAATCGAACCCACCATCTCCCGCTTATGAAACCAAGGCGCTAGCCATTAGACCACGGGAGACCCCTCCACAGTATATTAAACACATTTGTGATAGGTTATTCTTTTTTGGCCACTTATTTCTCAGGTTCATTATAACTTTCGAATTCAATATTACCCACTACTGGCTGGAGTTTGGCTAAAATAATCTCTTGGTAAGAAGAATCTCAAACAGGACGACCACAGTTAACTTCCAGACGTTCGACGAAGTCTATGTTTTAGATACAGCTGTTTTTATATCGTCCCAATCACAAAACATGTTTGGAGAATTGGTGAAAATGGCAATTCGCGTTCGAGCGACAGAGGTGATGATTTCTAAGAGCTCGACTCAACAGAGATTTGTTCGACTCATTTAATGATTTGACTTGTCGAAGTTCGACACATTGAGTTGGCTCGGCTAATGCTAAGCCTTGGAATGTAGGCTTCCAGAATGGGTAACGCTGTATAGGCAGAGGATAAACCACAGACTGCGTCTGAGACCTATTCTCTCTAATAGTAACCACAAATCTCCTCAACTTCCGCCACTCCCTTAGCCCGTACAGTTAGATGGAATATTTCTAATCCCGCATGCCCGAAATCTGTGGAAACTATTCCCGACGGTTCCACTATTTGCATTTCCATTACAATGAACTACACCGCTACTTTGAACTGAATAAAAACTGATTATGTCTCGTTTAGGACCAGGGAAGACTTTGAGAGGTTAGACAAGGAAGGTAGTGTTTAATATTTATCAATACTTAGCCAAAGCCATGCCTAAAAACAGTTTCAACTATAGCCTGTTCAAATAGTTGGTTCAGTTGGAGCGAAAAGGCGTGGCGTATATTCTCTCTGTTATAACCTTATCACTTGGGGTTTGAAACCGTTTTTAGTATTAGCTTTGGCTAAGTATTGATAAATATTAAACAATATTTCCTTCTTCTGACCTCTTAAAGCCTTTCCTAGTCTTACACGAAACATAATTTAGTTTTGTTATTACGTTTCACGTATCGTGTTGCTCCTTGGAATGGGAGTTTGCAAATGGTGGAACCGTCTGAAATATTTCCCACAAAATTTTGCTCTTGCGGAAATCAACTTTTCCGTCCACTAATAAAGGTAGGCTTCCCTAATAATTAGTTCCTTCTAGGCTGAGGATAAACCACAAACAGCGTCTGACTAGTAGTAACTACAGACTTCCTCAACCTGCGCATTATATGCGCCTCCCTATACTACCCTCTTCCTACATAATAAAGCTAGATTTCCTCAATTAGTAGTTCTGTATAAGCCAAGCAAAAACCATAGACTGCCCTTGAGACTTAGCCTGGGTTTTAGTAACCACAGGTATGCTGAAACAGCGCGTTATACTCCCCCACCCCCTATACTAGCCAATTCCTACACTAATAAAGCTAAAAAACCTGAATAAGCAATTCTGTACAGACAGAGCAAAAACCGCAACTAGTATCTGAGACTTAGTTGGCTTCCTGAGTAAGTAGTTCTGTATAGACAGAGCAGAAACCAAAACTAGCACCTGAGACTTAGTTGGCTTCTGAGTAAGTAGTTTTGTATAGACAGAGCAGAAACCAAAACTAGCACCTGAGGCTTAGTTGGCTTCTGAGTAAGTAGTTCTGTATAGACACAGCAGAAACCAGAACTTGCACCTGAGACTTAGTTGGCTTCTGAGTAAGTAGTTCTGTATTGAGAGAGCATAAACCACAACCAACGCCAGAGACTTAGTTGCCTTCTGAGTAAGTAGTTCTGTATAGACACAGCAGAAACCAAAACTAGCACCTGAGACTTAGTTGGCTTCTGAGTAAGTAGTTCTGTATAGACAGAGCAAAAACCACAACCAACGCCAGAGACTTAGTTGGCTTCCTGAATAAATAGTTCTCTATAAACAGAGCAGAAACCACAACCAGCGCCTGGGACTCAGTTTGCGTTTCAGTAACCACAGATATGCTCAAACAGCGCGTTATATGTAACCAATTGGCGCAACAAATTCCTACACTAATAAAGCTAGACACCCTGAATAAGTAGTCCTATGTATGCTGGGGATTGGCCACACCTGAGCCCAGACCTGACTATCAGCGTCCATGGATCTCCTCAAATACCCTAGTATTAGTGGCCTGTGCTGGTATACTGCTGGATTGCATGTCTACAGCTACTGCCCGCTCTCACATCCAGATACCTATCTCTCTATCACTAATTCAATATTACACTCTTCCGATACAGTCCTTCATTTTATATAAATTACCCAGCTTATTTGGGTTTTATTTGATGCTTTATTACAATTAATGGGGGCCGAGGTTAGCTCAGTGGTAGAGCACTGGACTAATAAGTTGGAGGACCTGAGTTCAAATCCCGAGCAAGCACTAACGATTTTTTCTTCTGGTCGAATTCGGCCTCCCTGACCGTCCCTAGGCCAACCCAGCCTTTAATAATTTATCAATTTATTTTTTTATTTTTTTTACAATTAATGTAACTTATCGAAATTAATCTCTATGATTATTGAGAATTGGTTTACTGTTCTTTCCTGTCAAAATAAAATTTCCCTATAATAAACGACCACTGAAATATAACACCATGGCAAAACATAATTATAACAATATTACAGCAAATCTAATGATCTCAGCTGTAGTAAATAATTTACACGATCATTAAAGCAATTTTCATCAAGTTTCCTATTAACGCATCGTTGGGAGTACGATATACGTTTTACATTTTGTGCAATTTGGCTCTTCCGGCTTATTGAAAGATTTATCAATTCGAAACATTATTCTTCAATGAAAATGACACCTACAAAAATCATAGGGAACAGCGTAGGGCTACTCTATAAATACTGATGTAAACGGTATAAAACAAATATAAAGTAGATAATGGTAAAAAAACTAACTGCCTTTGATTCTGTCTCTTTAATGTGCTCCTCGCCTCCATTGCGATACTCACAATAAATAAATAGTGGTAAAACATTAATCATATAAATGTACTAGCAGAATGCCCGTGCTTCGTCACGGCAGATAAGTAGTTATTTTGTTACGTTAAATAATGTATCATCAAAATTAACGTTACTATATAATTTTTTGCAGTTTATTATAGCATTGGTTTTGCAGTTTACTATTTGTTATACATCAATTGATAAGTAATCAAAGTATAATGTTTCTTGATAACCCGTTAATGTGATTTATATGCACAGGCAATGAATGTGATTTATATGCACAGGCGGTATTCCCAAGCTTTCAAAACAATGTCTTTCAGTCATCCCTGCCCTAGGACACACATGGTAGTGTGTATATATATATTTGTCTGTTCGCGCTGTAGCTTCCAGAAAAATGGTCCAGGGTTGATCATTGATAACCCGTTCTCTACAGCAGTGTAACCAATACAGGTTAAATTTCGTTGTCAGTATTAAATATGCTTTAAAATTTAAAGATTTATGTTTCTCAGATGTCATTTTGAATACCCATTATATTTAGGAGCATTACCAACAAGTGTTCTAACTGGGGATGCTGATGGATGAGGAGGCTGTGCAAGGGCTCGGGATATGATTACCTCGGATGGACCATCGCCAGGTATAGCGTAAACTCTATGGGCGACAAAACCACAGTTTATTTCTCTTCTTCTAGTTCTTTATTAATGGGTACCTTGGTGCTAATGGCCCTAGCAGTCGAAGCAGCATGGGGAAAATCAGGTGGTCGGAGTATAGTACTGACAACACTATCTCCCTAGTGTGCCGTATGGTCATGAATCAGATACCTCTCTAGTATCGGCCCCTCAGGGCCCTCGTGGCCTGTTACGGGACTGATTTTTTTTTCTGATTAATAATGCAATATATGAAATAAATATCTAAAAATATTTACTATTCTGCATATCATAGAAAGATTAAATATGTCAAAAATATCATCATTTCTTTTTTCTCTCTCTTCAAAGTAAAAATAGGAAGATTCCATTTACTAGATTACATCTTCCATTTTCTTATTTAACATATTACATAAATGATAATTTAAAGTAAAACGGACGTTATTGTAGAGTAGGATTAGACATCTAATGATAATAGTATATACAAATTAATATATGCAGACAGTCATTTTTTTATTGTTATGAGCTTATCACTTAAGTCACAAAATTCACTAGAAAATTAAAATAAATAAAAAACAATAATCCATATATCTTAGAAGCATAATATATATTAGTCTCAGTCAGAATCCACATCCAAAACCCCAGCCATCAGTCATGAAGGGTTAGAAAAGGATTTGTGTTTTATGTATATTTGTCTAGACCCTCATCTATCAAAGCTAATATGTAGTTTAAAAAAATGAGGGAAAAATTATGTTCTCATGTTCAGAAAGTTGAGAAAAAATTCAAATAATAGATGATATTTTAAAATCTTTTAAATATTTTTTAAACATTGTGTTTGAACTTGACAAATTTTTAGCATTAACTCATAAATAAAGCTTGAAAATGTGTATTTTTCTTGTGCATGTTTAGTGGATATGTGGTGAATGTGATTTATATGCACAGGCGGTATGCCTAAGCTTTCAAAACAATGTCTTTCAGTCATCCCTGCCCTAGGATACACTTGGTAGTGTGTATATATATATTTGTCTGTTCGCCCTGTAGCTTCCAGAAAAATGGTCCAATTTTGAAGAAATTAGGTGCAAAAATCTTTCGTCTAATTTGAAAGGTCATTTTCGTTAACCAGCAAAATCCGTCTACCTGAACTTGGTTTTTGGAGCAAAATTTGCACGAAAAAAACGTCGTTGAGCTTACATTATATGCTTGCAAGTACTCGTTTTATAGGCTTCTTGGCCAAGGAAAAAGAATGAAACCATTTTTAAGGCGATAGCTTTAACCGTTTTCTAGAAAAGTGGAAACATAGTTGTTGAATAACGTTTTTGGTTTGGGTTATTAGAATGATGGTATTCAGTTAAATTATTTTCTGCATGTTTAAAATTCATATAAACGAAGATGTTTAAATTTTCGTTACCTACGTTTGGAGTTAAGGAAGGATTAGAATATTATATTTTATTAATAAACATAGAAAATTTTGGAAACATCGTATATTTTCCTTTATATGTCGAAACCGGTTAGGAAATCGTGGTAAGTGGAAGGTGACTATTCGAAAGCTCACTACATTTTCTAAAAAAAAAAAAAAAAATTCTAAAGCAATTTTTGACTAGGCAATGTCAGTCGAAGAAATAAGTGCTTAAACCTTCAAATGTATTTGTTTGGTTCTTTTGAAGATGTTTTTGTAGTTCTTTAGCTCACTTTGTGATTGGTTGTTTTTTGTTTTAAATTGTATTTATTTGTTAAATTAGTATTATAGTAGAATAACACAAGAAAATGTGAAACGTTTTGATATGCATATGATAATGCACTGTGAAATAAGTACCTCCAGAAGTGGATGGTGGGGACTAACCGACCCTGCCAGGTAAGGGTACGGTGCCCTTTGTTACTTATCTGTGGCCATAAAATCATTTCAAGAAATACCTCTTTATACCATTAAAAGAACCTTTTAGCGCGGTTCCTCCCTCCCCCATAGGGAGGAACCCCGCTTATAAGGTTGATACAATGAAACAATCCGGAAGTGCCGACAAGAAAATTTCGCGTTTCAGAACCCCTAGAGACCGAAAATAACGGTGGTTCAAATTTGTATATATATATATATATATATATATATATATATATATGTATATATTTATATATATATATATATATATATATATATATATATATTTGTCTGTTCGCTCATTTCTGGCTTCCCTGATGGTCCGATTTTGGTGAAATTTGGTACAAAAATCTGTCGTCCAATTTGAAAGGTCAAGTTCGTTAACCAGCAAAATCCGCCCACTGAAAGATGGCGTTTGGGGCGAAATTCGCGCAAAAAAAATCGTAACGCTTACGTTTTTGAGTTCATAAGCTTGTAAGTACTCGTTTTATAGGCTTCTTGGGCTAGGAAAACGAATGAAACCATTTTCAAGGCGATAGCTTTAACCGTTTTCGAGAAAACTGAAAAAATAATTTTTGAATGCCGTTTTTGGTTTGGGTACTTAGAATCATGGGATTCAGTTGAAACATTTACTGCATCTTCTACTTTCATTAAAACTAATATGTTGAAATTTTGGTTGCGTTTGGAGTTAAGGAAGGGTTAGAATAAAATATTTTATTAACAGACATAAAAAAGTTTTGGTAACTTTGTATACTTTCCCTAATATCTCGAAAAAGGTTAAGAATCTTGGGAAACGGAAGAATACCATTGGAAAGCTTACTAAATGCTCTACAAAAAAGGCTCTAATGAAAGTTTTGATTAGGTGATGTCAATCGGAGAAATAAGTGCTTAAAACTTTAAAGTAATTGATTTCGCTTATTCGAACTGTTCTTTTTGTCTTTGATTTTGATACTTAAAATTATGGGATTCAGTTGAAACATTTTCTGCATGTTTGAATTTAATCAACACTAATATGTTAAAATTTCGGTTACGTTTGGAGCTAAGGAAGGATTAGAATAACATATTTTATTAACAGACATGAAATGTTTTGGGAACTTCGTATACATTCCCTGATATCTCGAAGACGGTTAGGAATATTGTTAAACGGAGGGTTACCATGCGAAAGCTTACTAAATGTTCTACAAAAAAGATTCTGAAACAATTTTTGATTAGGCTATGTCAATCGGAGAAATAAGTGCTTAAACTTTGAAGTAATTGATTTCGTTTATTGAACGGTTCTTCTTGTTTGTTTTTATTCCTTGTTGTTTTTTCATTGGTTATAGTAGGATAATGTATTTGACAATAAAACAGATTAATTAAAATAAGAAAAGCAATTCATTGTTAAAAATATATCAGGCTGTACCGTATGAAATGTCAGTTTTGGATTTGTCGATTTCCTTCAAATGTCTTGAAACTGTCGAGGCTCCTATTCCGAGTTCTTTGGCATATTCCCTAGTGTTTTTAATTGCTTATAGTAGTCAAATGTATTTGTCAATAAAACAGGATACGTATAATTAGAATCAATATTTTGTTTGTTAGAATTCGAAGATGCCGTATGAATATCTAGATTACAGTACTGGTGTTGATTTCGTTCTTTAGAATTATTCTTGGTATTCCCTATTTTCATCTGTTACCCATAGTTTTTTATTGTTAGTAGGTTTTTCTTATTGATTATAGAATATAAACCTATTTGGCTATAAAACAGGATACGTAAAATTAGTGACAATATTTCGGAGCGAAATACTTTTAAGATTTTCTACCACCAAGAACGGCTTTTTTCCTCTATTTTTATCCACTAGATAGGCTTTATTTTGCATATTATTCTATATAAGTTTTATTCAGCAGGGGATTCTGATGAAATGTCGTGTTTTTGCTGTGGATTTTAAATACGATGTATCTAAGATTGGATAACATAGTCTACATAGTTAAGAACCGACGACGGAGGATTACTTCTTGCTATGATTTAGTCTACATATGTATATTAAGTCCTAAATCCAAAAAATAAACTTCACAACGGTTAGATACTATGAGCGAATATGGGGTTCAATGCCCGTAGAAACAAGGGGCCGCAGGAAATTTACCTGCTAAGAGTTAATCCTCAAGAGCTGTAAATATACCCCAGGTATCTGCCGACACAAATACAAAGCCTAGGCGGAGAGCACCCCAAAAACACAGATCCAAACATAGGTTATATACTAAATATTCATAAAGACTACTTAGTTGTAAACCGATTCATCAATTAGCAATCAATAGTTTTCAACAAATGTTATATACTAAATATTGATAAAAAGTATTTAATTAGAAAAAAAAACAATATTCCACAAGACTTGTTTTTGGTCCATTTGTGTCTACTCCATAGACTTAATTAGGTATATTATTCTATTTTAGTTGGGCAACTAAACTTTGTTTTATTTTGTTAAACAAAGTTTTTTTTCTTGACTTGTTATTCGTCAAGACTTTTATTTGTCCTTGTGTATTAACTAGATAGGTTTTATTCGGCATATTATTCTATATAGGCTATATTAGGCAGGGTATTCTACTCAATCTTGTGTACTTCTTCTTGATCCTTCTGTACATGGGCGTATATAAAAACAATTTCGGGGGGGGGGGGGCTGAGACCATTTCCAGGGTATGGAATACTAAATATTTAGAGCTTGAAATAGTTTTAGGCAACTAAAACGCTATTACACGTAAAATAAAATATGTTTTATGAACTAAGTGATCTTATTTAATTTATTTTTAAGGGTTTTACGAGAAGTTTTTATCATCAATTCAAAATTTCGGGAGGGGCTGCAGCCCCCCCCCCCTCATATACGCCCATGCTTCTGTATCCACTAGAAAGGCTTTATTAGGCATATTTTGTATTGATTTATAGACCTTTGCTTTAGAATGAGAGCCAGATTCTGTAATTTCTGCTTCTGTGTAAAAGTTAGCTACTGTCGGTGTCCCTGACGCCTTAATATCACTTTTATTCGAGATGTTCGAGAGGATTTTGACAATTTTCACGAGATATATAAAAAAAAAAAAAAGTTTATTTCTTTTCTAAGCTTATCAAATGGCACTAGGGACATGAACGGAACCGCGCTAAGATGCTGCAGTTCCTGCGAGTCGGACTTTTTCTTTTTAGCGCGGTTCCTCCCTCCCCCATAGGGAGGAACCCCGCTTATAGGGTTGATACAATGAAACAATCTGGAAGTGCCGACTAGAAAAGTTCGCGTTTCAGAACCCCTAGAGACCGAAAATAACTGTGGTTCAAATTTGTATATATATATATATATATATATATATATATATATATATATATGTATATATTTATTTATATATATATATATATATATATATATATATATATATATATATATATATATATATATATTTGTCTGTTCGCTCTCTAGATAGAAGACGAATGGTCCGATTTTGATGAAATTTGGTACAAAAATCCATCGTCCAATTTGAAAGGTCAAGTTCGTTAACCAGCAAAATCCGCCTCCTGGAAGATGGCGTTTGGGGCGAAATTCGCGCAAAAAAAATCGTAACGCTTACGTTTTTGAGTTCATAAGCTTCTAAGTACTCGTTTTATATGATTCCTGGGCTAGGAAAACGAATGAAACCATTTTCGAGAAAATTGGAAAAATATTTTTTGAATACCGTTTTTGGTTTGGGTACTTAGAATCATGGGATTCAGTTGAAACATTTTCTGCATGTTCTACTTTCATCAAAATTAATATGTTGAAATTTTGGTTACGTTTGGAGTTAAGGAAGGGTTAGAATAAAATATTTTATTAACAGACATAAAAAGTTTTAGTAACTTTGTTTACTTTCCTTAATATCTCGAAAAAGGTTGAGAATCTTGGTAAACGGAAGAATACCATTAGAAAGGTTATTAAATGCTCTAAAAAAAAGGTTCTAATGAAAGTTTTGATTAGGCGATGTCAATCGGAGAAATAAGAGCTTAAAACTTTAAAGTAATTGATTTCGCTTATTCGAACTGTTCTTTTTGTCTGTTTTTTATTCCTTGTTATTTTTTAATTGCTTATTGTTGGATAATGTATTTGAAAATAAAACAGGTTAAGAAAAATAAGAACAACAATTTAATGTTAGAGACATGGATTTCCAAGATATATAGCTTTTCAACTGCCTAGCGTCCTTCCTAGGGAGGGTTCTTTGTCTTTGATTTTGGTACTTAGAATTATGGGATACAGTTTAAACATTTTCTGCATGTTGGAGTTTCATCAACACTAATATGTTGAAATTTTTGTTACGTTTAGAGTAAAGGAAGGGTTAGAATAAAATATTTTATTAACAGACAAAAAAAGTTTTGGTAACTTTGTATAATTTCGTTAGTATCTCGAAAAAGGTTGACAATCTTGTGAAGCGGAAGATTACCATTCGGAAGCTTACTAAATGCTCTACAAAAAAGGTTCTGAAGAAAGTTTTAATCAGGCGATGTCAATCGGAGAAAAAAGTGCTTAAAGCTTTAAATTAATTGATTTCGTTTATTCCAATGGTTCTTTTTGTCTGTTTTATTTCTTGTTATTTTTTAATTGCTTATAGTTGGATAATGTATTTGACAATAAAACTGGTTAAGTAAAATAACAAAAACAATTTATTGTTAGAAATATAGATTTCCAAGATTCCAAGACCTTGTCACTAGCGGGTCTGTTTCTAGTGTAGCGGACCCTTCCAGGTAAGATTGTAAATCATGTATGTTACCTTTCAAGACTTTACTACTCACAGGAATGGCGTTAGTGACCTTAAGGGTTGACACGCCATTATAATAATTAATTTAAAAAAAAAGACTGGTGGAACCAAAATAATAACTGCTTCTATTTTAATCTTTCCAAATTAGACTAGGGATATGAACGGAACCGCGCTAAGATGATGCAGTCCTGCGAGACGGACTTTTTTACTTATTTCATTTATTTCATAGCTTAATTTTATTCCTTGGAAAAATAAATTCTCTCATCATTTTCTTTTTATTTAAACAATCAAAATTTTGTATATTATTGTACTACTAGGGTCACTACAAACTACAAACAATAGTAAATTGTGGAACCGGTAACATTGTTTCCTGGATAAGCTTCTAGAAAGACGTTAGGAGATTGATACAACATTAGGCTCAATCTTTTATTTTGTATAGTATTGTACTACTAGGGTCACCACAAACTACAAACAATAGTAAATTGTGGAACCGGTAACATTGTTTCCTGGATAAGCTTCTAGAAAGACGTTAGGAGATTGATACAACATTAGGCTCAATCTTTTATTTTTGATAACATTTAGGAAGGGGGCAGAAATCGCCAAAAACATATGACAGCTCATGAAATCTTTATTTAAACAAAAATATATTCATTATTGGGGACGAGGTTAGCTCAGTGGTAGAGCACTCGACTAATGAACTGGAGGACCAGGTTCAAAACCCGAGCGCGCACTAAAGATTTTTTCTTCTAGTGCTGCCGTTCCGGGTTGGATATCCGGGTTGGATATGGGTTCCCAGATCGTCCCTAGGCTCACCCAGCCTTTAATTAATTTATTTAATAATGGGTACCTTGGGTGCTAATGACTCTAGCAGTCGAAGCAGCCAAGGGGAAAATCAGGCGGCCGGAGCATAGTGTTGACCACACTATCTCCCTAGCGTGCCGTATGGTCAAGAATCAGATACCTCTACAGTATCTGCCCCTCTGGGCCCTTGTGGCCTGTTACGGGACTGATTTTTTTTTTTTTTTATATTCATTATTAATTAAATCACAATATATAAGGTAGAATACAAACCAGATGTACGAGTACGTGCGCCCTTAACGTTCCGTCCAAATTAGTTATCCGGAAGTTCGGCAGTACGTTTTTGGGCGAGCCACCGTCCAGGGGGAGTTCTCCCCCACGTTTTGTGATTCGAATATAATCCCCTGCTCGTTAGGAGAACAGCTGAGCTGCCCATCAGACTCAAATTAGCCTGGCTCAGGATTGGCCACAGTACTTCTGTCCGACTCTTGGTGTTCCCTCAGACCTCAGTTCCGCCAGCACATCTTGCTTAGGTCAGTCTGAGATAATTTAACCATCGATCCCTGCTTGTAGTTTGGTAAAATCGTTTCCGATATTTAATCTATGTTCAAATAAATACATAAATAAAAATAAAAATTTCGAGATTTCTTTGAATGACATTCGAGCTTAAGATTTCAATTAATAACACTAATCCGACAGTGAAAATTTATCACTTCCAAGTTAGAGCTCACTTATCAATAAAGTCAATGTTTAAAAAAATCAATGATGAACTAAATAGAAAGAAGAAAATGACAATAAATTAACACACTTTACACTAGATCGTTTACACATACACTGTCATTCAAAATTAGACAAAATTCTAAGTTTTAGCGCATTTTCTGACTTTCTCCATAGGGGGGAAACCCGTTTATGTTGACCCCATAACGCAATCCTAAAGTGCCGACTAGACAATTTCACTTTTAATGGGATTTGTGTGTAAATATATATATATATATATATATATATATATATATATATATATATAGTATATATATATATATATATTGGCTCCTTTGCTGGCTCAAAATTCTTCTTACACTGTGAGCCTTGTAAGCGTTCGTTTCAATTCATTTTATAATGTAGTGAAACGAATGAAACCATTTTAAAGAAAAGTAGATTAAACTAGTCTCCCTTAGTAATTTTCAATTTGGCTATTTTGGAATTATGGATTAAACTGAAACTTGTTTTGATATTTATCAAAACTAAGATACTGAAATTATGGTTACTTTTGAAGTTAGTGGAAATATTGTATTATCAGACATGAACAGTTTTAGGATATTCAAATATTTTCACGAATATCTTGAAAACGGCTGGGAAATCACGGAAGGATAAAGAAGGTCGAATGTATTAGAAAGGATATGGAAAGTCAAATAAGAAAGGATATCGAAGGTGGTATTAAAAACGATATGGAAAGTTGAATTAGGATGGATATTGAAGGAGGTTATGAAAAGGAAATAGCAGGTCGAATTAGGAACGATATTGAAGGTTGTTATGAAAAGGAAATTGCAGGTCGAATTAGGAAGGATATTGAAGGTGGTATTAGATAGGATATGGAAAGTCAAATTAGGAAGGATATAGAAGGTGGTTATAAAAAGGAAATAGCAGGTCGAATAAGGAAGGATATTGAAGGTGGTATTAAAAAGGATATGGAAAGTCGAATTAGAAAGGATATTGATGGTGGTATAAGAAAGGAAATACCAGGTCGAATTAGGAAGGATATTGAAGGTGGTATTAGAAAGGATATGGAAAGTCAAATTAGGAAGGATATTGAAGGTGATTATAAAAAGGAAATAACAGGTCTTATGAGGAAGGATATTGAAGTGGTATTAGAAAGTATATGGAAAGTCGAATTGGGAAGGGTATTGAAGATGGTATTAGAAAGGAAATAGCAGGTCGATTAGGAAGGATATTGAAGGTGGTATTAGATAGGATATGGAAAGTCAAATTAGGAAGGATATAGGAGGTGCTATTAGAAAGGATATTGAAGGTCGAATTATGAAGGAAATCGAAGGTTGTATTAGGAAGGATATAGAATGTCTTATTAAGAAGGATATGGAAGATCGAATAAAGGAGAATGATGAGAATGGTATAAGGAAGGATATAGAATGTAGAATTGGGAAGGATATGGAGGGTTGAATTAGTAAGAATATTAAGGTGGTACTAGAAAAGATAGAGCATGTGGAATTAGGATGGATATAGAAGGTCGAATTTGGAAGAATATTGAAGGTGGCATTAGAAAGGATCTAGAAGGTCCAGGAACCCCGTAGGGTATTAGGAATGACATAGAAAGAGGTTATATTATACTGAATTCCAGAACGCATATTTGTTCTAACGCACATCAAATTTCCATAGGCAAGTTAATGCAGTTCCTCCTTCCCTCCATAGGAAGGAACCCCACTTATAAGGCTGACCTCATGACGCAATCCGGAAATGCCGACTAGAAAATCTTACGTTTCAGAACACCTAGGGAACGAAAATAACGGTGGTTCAAATTTGTATGTCTTTAAATATATATATATATATATATATATATATATATATATATATATATATATATATAAAAGAATATAGATATATACATATATATATATATATATATATATATATATATATATATATATATATATATATATATATATATATATATATATATATATATATATAAAAGAATATAGATATATACATATATATATATATATATATATATATATATATATATATATATATATATATATATTATTTTTTATCCTAGGAGGCATTGGGTCATTAAAGCAGTCTTCCCTTTTTTATACTACTTTATTTATTGGGCCCGACATGTTTCGTGCGTCTTTTCTTCGCACCTCTTCAGGGGCACTTCTTGCATGGAAGTCCTCTCGTTACCCAGTACTCCCTCTGGAGTCCCGCTTATATATATATATATACGTCCAACTATAATTAAATCAAAATTCTAGGACGGGTTATCTATAGGTAGGGGTGATGTTATCCCCAGGATAGGGGTGATGCATTTTCTTTTTCCCAAATAGGACCCATCACCCCTAGTGGGAATCGAGCCCGCGACCCTTGCCACGGAGTGCATATGTCTTAGCCCTCACGGCTACCGGGCCTCCTATATAAATTATATAACATAATATAAAATTTAATAAATTTAAAATATAAACTTATACATTCCAACAATTCTCTAGTTTATTTATTTTACCTAAGTGTGGAAAATCCACTTTTCTTTACAGATGTCTTATCGGACCTCAGTATTACTTCATTGAACCGAAT
The DNA here is from genome assembly GCA_946811695.1 of Gonocerus acuteangulatus. Classification (NCBI taxonomy): domain Eukaryota; kingdom Metazoa; phylum Arthropoda; class Insecta; order Hemiptera; family Coreidae; genus Gonocerus; species Gonocerus acuteangulatus. The sequence goes on from OX328129.1 coordinate 35,892,545, forward strand.
ACCATCTTCAAAGCGCAGGCTCCAAAATTAAAGAATCGCTGCATTCTCCAACGACAAACCTTTCTCGACTCTTCAGGTTCTCAAGTTCATCATTAAAGAAACCTTAAGAACCTTTGATAAATATATTTAAAATAAAATTGAATTCCATGTCGCACACATCCATTGATAAGACCTAAGGAAAAAACAGCGCGTGAATGAGAGAGAAGCTGATAGTAGAATGTGGTTCATGATTTAAGAAGCTCCTTGATTTCCCACTGGAATACATGCCCTAGAATCAGAACATTATATCATGACATTTTATTTTCACGCTTATATATATTTTTTACTTTCAACATTTCGGAAATGTATTTTTTATTTTTAATTCTTCTAGTATAGTACTTCTTTTTACTCATATGTATGTAGGTAACATATATGACAGACGATGGTGGTTTGTTACTCACTGTATCAGGAAAATATTGGAATCTGGATATTGTACATTTTCTACAAAATGGGTATTGTGATGTTTATAGAGGTTGAAAAAAAAATCTACTATATATTTGTCAAATACCACTCACTCACTCACTGACTTATCATCGCCCAGCCCAAACCAGTTGACAGAAAAAATTTAAGATTTACGATGTCAACACTTACTAAGAAAGGTTTTTTTGATATTCACATTTTTAAGTGTTTTTAGAAAGGTATGAATTTTTAGTTTTAAACAGACCATGCTCGCCTAGTTGCGTTGCTAGGACGATAACAGAACAGCTGTTCCCGTACTGTATCTATTTCATAGTGTTATTAGCGCGATTCCTCCCTCCCCCATAGTGAGGGACCCCACTTATAATGTTGATCTCATGACGCAATCCAGAAGTGCCGACTAGAAAAGTTTGCGTTTCAGAACCCCTAAAAACCGAAAATGATGGTGGTTCAAATTTATATATATATATATATATATATATATATATATATATATATATATATATATATATATATATATATATGTCTGTTCGCTCTCTAGGTCGAAGACGAATGGTCCGATTTTGATAAAATTTGGTACAAAAATCTTTCGTCTAATTTGAAAGGTCAAGTTCGTTAACCTGGAAAATGGCGTTTGGGGCGAAATTCGCACAAAAAACTCGTAACGCTTACGTTTTTGAGTTTATAAGCTTGTAAGTACTCATTTTATAGGCTTCCTGGGCTAGGAAAACGAATGAAACCATTTTCAAGGCGATAGCTTTAACCGTTTTCGAGAAAATTGGAAAAATAGTTTTTGAATACCGTTTTTGGTTTGGGTACTTAGAATCATGGGATTCAGTTGAAACATTTTCTGCATGTTCGAATTTCATTAACACTAATATGTTGAAATTTTGGTTACGTTTGGAGTAAAGGAAGGTTTAGAATAAAATATTTTATTAACAGACAAGAAAATTTTTGGTAACTTTGTATACATTCGTTAGTATCTCGAAAACTGTTGACAATCTTGGGAAGCGGACGGTTACCGCGGTAGGTTCTGAAGATTTTAATTAGGCGATGTCAATCGGAGAACAAAGTGCTTAAAACTTTAAAGTAATTGATTTCGTTTATTCGAACGGCTCTTTTTGTTTTATTCCTTGTTATTTTTTAATTGCTTATAGTCGGATAATGTATTTGACAATAAAATAGATTAAGTAAAATAAGAAGATCAATTTATTGTTAAAAATGTAGCGTTCAAAGAGAGAGATCCCAAGGCTTTCCAAATGCCTCTGAGCGGAGGCCTTTCTGGCCGACTTATGGGTTAGCCGACCCATACAGGTTAGATCGTAAATCAAGACCTTTCAAGACAGGTGGAACCAAAATAATAACTGATTCTATTTTCATCTTTCAAAATTAGACTAGGGATAAAAACGGAACCGCGCTAAGATGATGCAGTTCCTGCGTGTCGGACTTTTTTTTAATTGCGGTTTATTTAAACTATGATTGACATTCCTTGAATTACTTGAAAAAAACTCTCCCTCGCAGAGTTTGCCCTATGAGGGACAATCGCCATTTTAATTGCGGTTAATTTAAACTATGATTGACATTCCTTGAATTACTAGAAAAAAACTCTCCCTCGCAGAGTTTGCCCTATGAGGGACAATCGCCATTTTAATTGAGGTCCATTTATTTATTTATTTATGTGGGTTTAGGGCTAGCAACTGGGCGTGAGGTTCATTTCAAATTGTCCCCCATTGAGTTTTCCTGGTGATGGTCCATCCCCTTGATCCTGGTAAGGTAGTAATATCCCGAACCCTTGCACAGCCTCCTCGACATTCAGCATCCCCAGTCACAACACTTCGTAATGCTCGCAAATATATTATGCGTGTTTTCAAATAACATCTGAGAAACATCAATTTTTAAGTTTTAACGTACATTTATTATTGACAACGAATTTTAACCTGCACTGGTATATTTCCTGTTACTTGTAACCTATAGATAACGGGTTATCTCTAGGTTACCTGTTTGTTGGTACTGGTCCGGAGCGCCCCAGTGCCAAGAAACATTACACTTTGATTACTTATCAATTGCTGAATAACATATAGTATGACGGGAACCAAGCTATAATGAACTGCACAAAATTATGTAGTAGCGTTAATTTTGATGATACATTATTTAACGCAATAAAAAAACTACTTATCTGCCGTGAAGAAGCACGGGCATTCAGCTAAATAAAAATATTTCCTAAGATATATTTTACCGATAGTTGACTTGTCCTAGCCTACCTCTGCAATGTCTGGATACTGCCGGCGTATCTATATTAAAACGGGACTCCTCAGCATGGCCCTTCTGTGATACGTGACCTGACTATCTCGTCTTCAACCTCACTTTACCTCTCATTGCTTCCCTCACGGGACATCTTGGAGCTTTTACAATTCATGAAAACTACTTAGGAGGAACGGGGATGCCGAAGGTCTTCAATAAAACATTTAGTAGAAATGCGGCTCTCGCATAATCTTCTCCAAACGCATTAAACATGAAAAATCTCAGGTGTTTAACGGACATCCAACAGCACAATAATGTTATCACAAATGCTTAATCTCGGAGTTAATTAAAAAGGAACAGGTCCAATAACTGCGACTATTACAGCGTTAATCTTTTCATCGATACATTCAACAACCGGTTGCTATTTTTTATTTCTCTTTGCACCTTTCATCATTAGTGAATTTAGTCCTAGTAGATGAGGCAGGAACACGCAATATATATTGGCGAACTAGTGAAACTACTATAATAACACGAAAAAGCCCCTAGGCAGCGCGGGAATTTAGTTTTATGAAAAAAAAACAAAAAAAAAAAAAAAAAAAAAAAGAAAAAAGTATCTTTGTCAGCTCAGAGAGGCTGTCAATGCCCCTTCAGAAATTTAAATACTAGTGCCTGCGCTACTAGTAGATTCCATATCAGCCTCCTTGGCTCAGTGGCAGCGTCCAACTCTCCCAGCTGAATAGCCCGAGTTCGTAGCTCGCCACGGACACTTATATTTTTTTTTCTTTTCTTTTTATTTATTTTTTTTATTATTTTTTTTTTTTTTTTATAAATCATTAAAAGCCACGGACGATGTCATCAATTGAGGTTAGCGAACAAAACATGACCGTTATCGAGTCTACGTCAGCTCACGATTTTGAAAATGTTGCGACTGGAAGACGCAAGAGATTACGTAAAAGAACCAGCGACGTCCTAACACCTCCTAAGACAAAACAAAAAAAGTCGTCTCCAAATAAGAATTCCTCGACACACCCTCGGACTTCGGAACACACCCAAGTGTGCCAGGATTCACCTCGAGATCCCGTGAAACCTCCTAACATCTATCTCAGGAAAGTTACCGACTTCAAAAAACTCTGCAGCAGTCTGACTGAAATAGTTGGGGAAAAGAATTTCGAATGCCGAGCTAGATTTAACGACATCGTTATAAAGCCATCTGACAGTGACTCCTACAGACAAATTATTCGGTACTTGGAAAGTAAGGAAGCAGACTTTCACTGCTACCAGTTACCCGAGGACAAATCCTACAGGGTGGTTATTCGCAACCTCCACTATTCAACTCCACCGGCAGACATTATAGAAGAACTCACAAAGAAAGGCTACTCCGTCAAGAGAGCCCACAATGTGCGGCATCCTGTCACGAAGGCGCAGTTACCACTTTTCTTCATAGATTTGGAAAAAAATGAAAAAAGCAAGGAAATATTCCGGGAACAGTATTTACTCTACACAAAAATCAAAGTAGAGGAACCACGTCGCCGAAGCGATGTAATACAGTGCCAAAACTGTCAGGAGTTCAATCACTCCCGCGCGTACTGCCATCACTCATCAAAATGTGTCAAATGCGGTTCCGAACACTCCTCTAGAGACTGCCCCAAGCCACTTGACGTCCCACCGAGCTGCGCGAACTGCGGCGAGAATCACACTGCCAGCTACAAAGGGTGTGAAGTATATAAAGCACTCAAAACCATAAGAATGCAACGGCAGAGAATCCAGCTCAGCCATCAAAAAGATGCCAAGAAACCATCACCACCCAGCGGACCATCCCACTTCCCCAGCCTTCAGCCCGTTCCAGCAGCACAAGAATCGTCCCATCGCCGGCCGAACGTCACCTACTCCTCCCTGCTAACCACGCTCGAGAAAAAGAAGCCGCCTGTCCCTAAACCAGCTCAGAAACCACATGAACCATCTTCCCTTCCTACCTCTTCTACTACTCCTCCGCAACCCCAAACCTTGCCTACCTTCCCATCTACTCCCGCCCCGTCTAGGCAAACCACACAGCACCAGGCTCAAGATCCAATGATGCTTTTCTCCTCTTTCCTAAATAAACTCGAAACCCTTCTTACTCCTTTAATTAACCTGATGACCACCCTTATAGCACACTTCCTTCCTAAATCCCAGAATGCAACGCTTCCATAATTCCCATCTCTCAATTCTTTTGTGGAATGCCAACGGACTCACAACAAGAAGACAAGAACTCACACTTTTACTAACTGACAAAAACATTGACATTGCACTTATAACTGAAACACACCTGAAAGAATCCATGTCATTCGGTGTTAAGGGTTACTCCTGTTATCGAACCGACCATCCATCTCTGGCGCAGCATGGCACTCTGATTCTAATCAAGAGCAACATCAAGCATCATCAAGAGTCCAGCATCGCATCAGCAAGCCTGCAGGTAACATCCATATCCCTTTCCCTTTCTCCCTTCGATATCATACTGTCCGCAGTGTATTGTTCTCCCAACCATTCCATTTACCATCCTGAATTCCTGTCAATATTCCAATCCTTTGGTCCCCGCTTCCTCACCGGGGGTGATTTCAACGCGAAACACCCCATGTGGGGAAGCCGTTCAGCTAACTCCCGTGGCAGAATCCTTTATGATATCCTTAACTCCCAGAATTATCTCCCTATATCGCCAAACACACCAACATACTGGCCAACCGATCCATCCCGTAGTCCTGACCTAGTCGACTTCTTCATCTCGTCTGGCTTGGGAGGTATAGCGACTTCTGTTGATTCGCTCCTCGACCTATCGTCGGACCATTCTGCGATCCTTCTAACCCTCTTCTCATCCGCTGTACCCCGTCCTCTACAACCAACCCTCACACCCGGTCCTATCAACTGGCAATCATTTCAGTTTAACCTAGAGCACTCCATAGACCTAACCGTTTCCCTAAAAACCCCTTCAGACTTAGACAAAGCCACTGAATTGTTTACTAAAGCCATTCAGGACAGTGCCCGCAATTCATGCCGACCAAGGACAGGGTTACCTCCTCCACCCAAAATGCAACTCCCAAACCACATCCAAGAACTCCTTGCAGCCAAGCGACGAGCCAGGGCTTTATGGCAAAGATCCCGTTATCCCTCGGACAGAAACGCATACAACAGACTGACACGCCAACTGAAATCTTCCCTATCCCAATTCCGTACAGAATCCTTTAACGAATACCTTTCATCCCTCTCTACACAAGACTGTTCTTTGTGGACAGTCACTCGTAGAATCCTTAAGTTCCACTCAATCCCTTCCCCTCTCAAACGCAACGATGGGACCTGGGCCAGAAGTGATGAAGAAAAGGCGCTCCTCCTCTCCACACACCTAACCACAGTATTTTCCCCTAATCCTCAAATGAGCCCTTCCCATGATGCAGATATCGAACATTACCTGAATTCTCCTTTACCTTTGTCCTTCCCTCCCAAAGCTTTCCATCCATCCGATGTTAAATACATCATCAAACACCTTCCTAGGAAATCTCCCGGTTATGATCTTATCACCTCCACAATACTCAAAAACCTCCCCCAGAAGGCCATTATATTCCTTACATACCTCTATAACTCAATCCTAAGAACAACCCATTTCCCGAATCCCTGGAAACACTCAGTCGTCGTCGTTATCCCCAAACCCTTTAAACCTCCAGATTGCCCCTCTTCCTATCGGCCCATCAGCCTTCTCCCATTAATGTCCAAAATATTCGAAAAACTCCTGTACAAAAGAATCCTCCCTATCATAGAATCCTCGAATACAATTCCCAACCATCAATTTGGTTTCCGCTTCCAGCATTCCACTATACAACAGTGCTTACGAGTCGTAGACTCAATTTCCTCCTCGCTTGAACGTAAGAGTTTTTGCACGAGTGCCTTTCTCGACGTTGCTCAAGCATTCGATCGGGTTTGGCACCCGGGATTACTTTACAAAGTAAAGCTTATACTTCCACACACCTATTTCCTTATCCTCAAATCCTATCTGTCAAACAGATCCTTCCAAGTCAAATACGGTACAACTCTTTCCCCGACCTGCCCCATAAATGCTGGAGTCCCTCAAGGGAGTATTATTGGTCCTCTCCTTTTCCTCCTTTACACTGCGGATATTCCCACACACCCCCAAACCCTACTAACAACCTACGCAGATGATACTGCCATCCTGTCAACTTCCCCTGATCCCTCAGTAGCATCCCAACACCTGCAGGAACATCTTACCGCCATACAACATTGGAGTGACATGTGGAGAGTAAAAATCAACCCGGAAAAATGTAAGCAGGTTACATTCACTCTCAACCGGAGATCATGCCCTTCTGTACATCTCAAAAACACTCCACTACCAGTATCCAGCGAGGTTCGATATCTAGGATTATACCTTGACAGCCGACTGACGTGGAACCCTCACACGAGACTGAAAAGACAAGAACTGAACAAAAGATACGGACTACTTAGACGACTCCTTGGACCCTCATCTAAATTATCAATACAGAACAAACTAACGATATACAAAACAATCATTCGACCAATATGGACATACGGACTTGAACTCTGGGGGTCTGCAAAACCATCCAACATCAACAGAATACAGGCATTCTAGTCAAAAGTGCTCCGTAAAATTGTAAATGCCCCTTTCTACGTCTCAAACAAAACCCTTCACAATGACCTTAACATTCCATTTGTCCTTGACCTTGCTAAAACCCGTTTCCAAATGTTCCACTCCAAATTGTCCTACCATCCTAACCCGGAAGGTCTATCCCTATCGTCCCAATCCCATCCAGACAATCCTCCCAGGCGGCTCAAGAGACAGTGGCCCCGAGACAATTTACTCTTCTGATCATATAGGGATCATTAAAATATTTATTTGGACAGCTTTGAAAGTGCCAACAATGGCTGGCTTCTTTCACATTTTGTATTGTTTTTATTTTATTTTACTTTTTCCATTTTTTTCAACTTGTTCATAATATCTGCATCATCAAACTTGATTATTGTACTGTTTATAATTTGTACAGATTTCAAATAAACAAATAAATAAATAAAAAAAAAAAAAAAAAATCTTTGTCAGCTCACAACAGTACAGAGATGGGGTGAATAGTTTAACACTGAGTTGCTTGATATGTGTGGTAGCCACCGAATAGCCGGCCATACACGAGCATTCTTTCCTGCAGGAAAGATGAATCCTCACGGAAAGAACGCCAGTGTATGGGTAAGGGTGGGTTTACACTTGCTAGTTATTGCAGGAAATTTATATCAGACAGAAATTGCGACTAGTGTAAACCATGAGCAATTTATGTCTGAGCTATATATTTCTATCACGAGCAATAAGTGTCGACACTTCTATACCGTCAGGTGAATACGCTGATTATAAAGAGAGAAATAAATGTCAGACAGAAATATCTTGGTTTCTAGCTATATTGCCGAAACTTCTATACCAAGCAGAATGGACTAGACAGGACATACATGTCTGAGTGTAAACAGGCCGGACTTTTATTGCAAAGCGAGAACTGTCCTATACATATCCATGACATAAATGTCTAGCTATTTCTGTCCGTATGTAAACTTGCAAGAGAATATCTATCCGACACTTATATCCTGACACATATCGTGACATATATTTCCTGCCAGAAATATCAAGTGTAAACGCACCCTAAGGAAGGAAAGCGTGCCGGTCGGGTTATCCCTTCAGTCGGCTCCCATTGATATAATCCGTTTAGTTTTCCTCTCGTTAGTAAGCGCTCGTCTTTCCTCTCAGATTCCACTGTATCCTGCAGGATTGCGTGTCAGTCCTTACTTCTTAGCTATCAGCTTTTTAACTTTGCTTATAGCTATGGAGACACTGCGTCAAATATTTCTATGGCTTTAAATCTTATATATAAAGCAATATATTTCCATTCACGATTGAATGCTGAACCATTAAAAAAAAAAAAAATTAACTCACTATCATTAAAATTAACAGTGTTATAGGAAAAGTTGTAAAAGTATAGCTTGTTGCCAGATGTACTATCAATGATATTTTGCACATTTTTAAGAATTTTTAAAGTGCTGCGTTTCAAAAACTAATGAACATAACAACATAAAGTTGGTACTTTTACTCATGTCCATTACTACAATATAGTCACCTAGTTTCATCAAAATTTGACAACCTTGGAGGAGGAACGGGAACCAAGCAATATATATATATATATATATATATATATATATATATATATATATATATATATAGATATATATATATATATATATATATAGATATATATATATATATATATATATATATATATATATATATATATATATATATGTAATATAAATATATATACACCAACTGACATGGCAGCTATTGCTACCACTTTCCTTCGGTCCATCTTTAATCCTGCGGGATTGGATGAGAGGACACGCTTTCCCTTCAAAGGACAGCAATCCTTCTGAAGGCGAGAGGAAAGCCCCCATACACGAACACTCTTTCCTGCCGGATAGATTTCAGTCAACAATCCTCACGGATTGCTATTTCTCGTTAGTGGGCACGAGAGGATTATATTCCTCTCGCTGTTCCTTACGGAGGGAACGGCGGGATAACTTGAGAGGAAAAAAGTCCGTCACGCAGGAGCTGCATAACTAAGCACTTTCCTCAGAATTTGGGTAGTGTAGACTGCTTTCCAGAACAATTTGCTTAAAATATCCTACATAAATAAAATAAAAACATGAATAGTTCTCTTTTAAATTTGTAATGAGTAACTGATCAATTATTAATTTGCTTCCAGAGTTATGTTTACACATGGTACCTACTACACTACGTAATAAATACAAAAAACCTCATATTATCGTATTTTGATCTAACGCAAGAACAGGATACAGTCACTCTAGTGGTAGAAAGCCCTCCTTGCGGCGGCTTTGTGAACCTACGTTTGGCGGGCTTTTCTATTGAAATATATTACAAATTAAACCCCCGCTTTACGATTGACCGATTCAGCTCATTTTTACAACACTTCTTTCTCATGAGTTACCCACGACGTATACCGCGTTTCGTTACAATACAGCAGAAATTACGACCGGTATGAGTATATTAGGAATTTGGGTCCGGAGTAAACCCCCCCCCCTTCTAATGAACCGATTTAGTTTATTTTTACAACACATATTTAACTGTAGATTACCACTACGAATACCGGTTTCGTCGAAATATACCAAAAATCACGGCTGGTAGTGGTGAATTGGTATTGTGGGTCTGGAGTAAACCCCCCCTCCTAATGAACCGATTTAGTTTATTTTTACAACACATATTTACCTGTGGATTACCACTACGAATACCGAGTTTCGTCGAAATATACCAAAAATCACGGCTGGTAGTGGCGAATTGGTATTGTGGGTCCGGAGTAAACCCCCCCTTCTAATGAACCGATTTAGTTCATTTTTATATCTCACTTTTCTCTCTATATTACCATTACGAATACCAAGTTTCGTTGAAATATAACAAATATTACGGCTGACATAGTCAAATTAGTGTTTTGGGTTCGGGGTAAACCCCCCCCCCTTCCGGTGGACCGACTTTGGTGGTTAACGAACTCGTTCAATCGTTTGCTAATTGAATGCTATATACCAAGTTTCGTGACGAAAAAACAAAAACTCTGGCCGCTATCGTGTTAACAGACACACATATATATATATATATATATATATATATATATATATATATATATATATGCATATATATATATATATATATAGGTATATATAAATTTTAACGGGGGTCATTTTCGGTGTCTACTAGGTAGGATCGATAAAGATTTGAAGAAATTTTTCAAAAATTCCGTCATGAGTCCAACCTCAATAGCTACTTTCCTTCGGAGGAAAGTGCTAAAATGCAGGAAAATCTTGCCGTTAGTGGGCACGAGAGGAATATAATCCTCTCGGCCTTTCCGTAAGGATTACACTGAAAGGAAAGAACGTAGGGAAAGAATGCTCGTGTATGGGGGGGGGGGTATTGTCGGAAGAAAAAGAAACACATGCGTCTCAATGGAGGACCTGACCCGATGTGGCCATTAATGAACCCCAACCACACATTAACCTCAAAAATTATTATTTTTATCTAGATCAAGCATTTGAACACATTTTTAAAGGTTATCTAGATCAAGCATTTGAAACACATTTTTAAAGGTATTTAAAATTAAAAAACAAAGAATTTACCTAGAATTGATACAGATGGCCAGGCTTGTGAACCTTCCTGGGATTCTCGTGAGCCCATGTGTGTTTGTATGTGGTAAATAATTAAATATCTCATCCCCAAATAAATAAGATGTAGAATTCTAGGTTAAATCATTTGATTTTTAATTTTAAATACCTGTAAAAATGTGTTCAAATGCTTGATCTAGATAAAAATAATAATTTTTGAGGTTAATGTGTGGTTGGGGGTTCATTAATGGCCACCTCCTGGACCCAGTATTAGTTCCTGTAATTAATAAATTCAAAATAAATGTGTATTTTATTTATTTACTGTTTTAGGAAATATTTTTTATTTTCGTGAAAGCAATTTTTTTATTGTTTTAAGTAAATATTTACTTAATATTTAAGAAAATATTTATAAAAAATAAAATAGTTTTTTTTAAGATTTTTCAATAAACTGAAGAAAAAAATTTAATTTTCTTTTCATAGATCCATGTTTTTTCTTACACTTTTGTTCCTAAATCGTTCACATACTTCAATAGACATAGGATTGTGATACATGAATGGAAAAGCTGGTTAAATGAGGAAGTTTTTCTAAAACCCGGAAATCTCAGATCCTGCCCATTGAGGAGTAACGCTGGTAAAAAAATATCAAGAAAATGTCAGGAAATTTTAGAATAGCTTTCTTTTGGTAGGATAGACATACACACATTCATCTCATTTTTACGTTTACTATCAACTAGTCTTATAGTAAAATTTACTCAGCTTTCGATTGGTTTCACTCCTTTCTAGTAGAACCACCTGGGCTGGAGCTATAACGATTATTCTTCTAAAACCCACGTTTGTCTCGATAAAGGAATAAAACGACGTTTTCTCCCCTCTTATCTGTGAGAATTCGGAGAATCGTCATAGAATATTTTTTGTTCCCATAAACGTCCTCTATCACCTCCCACATATGACTAGACATTTACGGGACACCCTGTATATATATATATATATTTGATTACTGGGTTTTTCCTGACCTGTGAATTACATAATGTCAACATATCTTGGCAGAATATTCGGATCATTAACGTCATTATGAAGGTTTTCTCGCTATAGGATGTAGAAAAAGAAGCTAAAATGAATAATCCACAGAAACAAATATGGCAGACCCCTTCAAAAACAAAACAAAAAAAATAATCTTCACTTTCTGACAAAATAAATAAAACGCCTCCACAGGGTTATGGACTCAAATTGTCAGACAGGTCTAGAGCTTCGCGGGGAGAACTTTGACAAAGGGCAAGAATGGAGGGGAGGGGGGGGGGGGGGTGAAGTCTTGCCAGAATCAACTTTCGGCTAGGGATTTGATTTAGGTCTGGGGAGTGGAAGTTTTGTCGTCAATTCAAAAGACAGAGAAAGGCCTCTGAAGCTCAACTTGGTCAAGTTGGAAGTCCATCACTTCCTTCGTGGGTCCCCGGTAAAACTTACCCAGACAAGTATAAATAAACCTGCCAAGTCGTCGAAAGAAGAAACACCCGCACCTTTACCATAGAATATTATATTTTACTCATGACTTCCCGGAAAATGTTAAATTTGCACATCCCATCGTTACAAAAATTTATTCTATTCTAAAAATTTGCCCCAATAGTAGTGAGTAGATTCGTTCTGTAGTGTCGTTTATCAACAAATTTATTAAAGGTTTTTTTAACACCAGAGAAAAATACGTAGGTAAATACCTACGTATTTTTCTCTGGTGTTAATGTTTAGAACCCTACTAGGTACTAAATATTAAATACCAGCTGAATACCCGTGCTTCGTCACGGCAAATAAGTAGTTATTTTATTGCGTTAAATAGTGTATCATCAAAATTAACTCTAATACATAATTTTTGTGCTGTTTATTATAGCAAGATTCCCGTCATACAAGATTCCCGTTATTCATCAATTGATAAGTATGTTTCTTGACACTGGGGCGGCCTCCGGACCAGATGTCAACAAACAGATAGCCCTATAGATAACCCGTTATCTATAGGTAACACGTAACAGAAGTTTGACCAGTTCAGGTTTAAAATTCGTTGAGAAAAATAATAAATTAACGTTAAAATTTAAATTTTACGTTTCCATGATGTCATTTGGAAACTCCCATTATATTTGCAAGCATTACGAAGAAGTTGTTCTGACTGGGGATGCTGATGGGCGAGGAGGCCGTGCAAGGGCTCGGGATATTATTACCTCGGAATGAACCATCACCAGGTTATAGCGTAAAACCTCTATGAGGGACAAAATCACAGTTTATTTCTAGTAAAGGTCTGTCATCATAGTTGAAATGAACCGCAAATACAAACAATACTATGAAATAGATACAGTACGGTAACTGCTTACCTGTTGTCGTCCTTGCAACGCATGCTGCCTAGGTCGTGCCTGCTCTAACCAATTATAAAATTCAAACCCCCTCTAAAAATACTTAAAAAAATTGAATATCAAAAAGTGTTTACGTACTAAAAGAAAGTGTCCATGCAGAAATTTCAAATTTTTCTGTCAAGTGGTTTTGGGCTGGGCGTTGATAGGTCAGTGAGTGAGGTGGTATTTGACAAATATATAGAAGAATTAAATTTTTAGGAAAAACTAACTCGTCGAAAAGATTTAATATTCTTGAGACTGATTACCGGAGCCAAAGTATTTCACACAACTGTAATTTAAAGAGCCTATCAATTCAATACAAATTTCTAGTGACACCTCATCCTCAATCTGGTGTGTCTTCAAGTATTATTTAAATGGTTTATGCATAAAAAAAAATGTTTTTTAAATTTCATATTTTATAGCAATAAAAGTGTTTTTATTGTATTCCTGGATTCTGTATTACTGGGAACTGTTTTCTTGTTGAATAATGCTTTTATTTTATCTTAGAACGCCATAAATTCATTTTAACACCACTAACCAGAATGTCAGCCATATGATTCTGTAATTTTTGGGTTTCTGAGAAGCTATACCAGATCTTAAGACAATACGTTAACAGCGGTTCTCCCTGTGGTTCAGTGGCTAACAACTTGGATTCTCATGCGGGAGATGCCAGTTAATTTAATTTCGGGGCCTGAGGAATAAATTCTCAGCTGAACCATGGATGTTGAGGAATGGAAGCAACCCATACATCAAAATTGTCCCTACCATGTCAAACTATCGAATATGCAAATCAGGGCAAACTAGAGAACTAACATTCTCCATCCATTGACGAAATAATATATTGAAAAATGGTCTTATGCGGCATTAAGGGCTATTCTAAAGGAGTTGGAGTTGCGACAAGCCGTATCGTCCACAATCCAAGAGCCCCCAAGTCTCGAATCTGAAAAACGAGATTTTCAAATTCCATAATTTGACATGGTAGGGATGATAAAAATTGGTTTCTTATTCTTACATACTTACGGATTTTTCCCATCTTTAATTAAAATTATAGTAGTTTGTTACTGGCATCAACTCAGAGAGAATTTCACACTTTATATTACCCTTCTGCGATTACGCTTTTTGTTTGGCGGCGCTTCTTGAGGTTATTCAGGCTTAAAACAAGAATAGAGGCTCACTTTGAGATTCTAAGATGTCCTTATATCGTCGATGCAAAAGCAAACTAACGGATATGAAAATCACCACTTTTCAGAGTGGAAAAGTATTCATTCGTAACTTTTTTTTGGACGGTCAAATATTCGGCAGATTTGACCTTTTGATAGTGGAATACTTTCCCTTTAATAGAGTGAAATCAGATTCAAGAATTTGCCGCACATACGTCCAGCAGTAATTAGTAAAGATTGACAATGAAAGATGCATTTTTTCATATTCGTTAGTTTGCTTTTGTATCGACGATATCTAGTTTCAAGAGGCAATGAAGGCTGGCCAAATTTTATCATCCCAGTTTCTTAAGCACAATCGCAGGCTTCCATCTCGTGTTCATTTATATCTTCAAGAGATGATACAAATTTTGGAACTCATTTACCAGCCTACCAAGCATAAAGAAGTTTAATTTTCAAAAACGCCTACTGAGAATTCAAATGAGGAAGTAATGTCAGATAACAACTTCAAAACAGTCCTGATTATCATAACTTTTCTGTTCGCAACTTGGAATCCACATAAAACATTATTGTGAATAGAACATTGCCGAGTGATTGTAAACCAGAAAACAAGACAGCACAAAAGAGAACGTTTACTGTTGAGGATTTCGGGATCCTAAGGCGAGTCTACAGAAATGTTTATAAAATTTCTTCTGTAACTGCCCTCTATAATTAACTATCTTTCTCCGTGCTGTTCCTGGGTTCCGCTTGCTAATTATTCCTACTTTTAGTGTGTTTTGTCTCTTCGTAGGGAAGAAACCCTGCATATCGTATATCCGAGACTATGTCGACGTTTCGTAACCATCAGATTTATAAAACCTTTCGTAAAGACTACGTACTAAAATTAAGTATAATTGAAACTTTACACTTAGTCCTTAATTTCTTATCTAATTCATATTATTTACAGTAAAAACAAATACTAGTTTTTTTTATAGTCAATTAGTTGCATAACCATAACCAAAAGTCTTTTTCTGCGAACAATTATTCGGCTTACACTCCTAACAAAGTAATACGAGTATTTACTTTTACAAATTTAAGTTTAGGAAGATGTTCTAAAGAAATTACAATTTTAATGCAATAAGTTAAATTAAAATATATCAAAAAACATTGTTCGAAGTGAATTAATATTCAGTAAAGATGCTGTTCTCCGGAGGGAGAAAACCCATAAAGGAAGCATTTAAATGAATGAAAAGAAGCCATTACATTCGTGTAATTGCTGCATTAAGCACATTCATAAAAAGAGAGCTTCTCCTAAATTCCAGTAAAGCCTTATTCTCGGGGTGACTGTTCTTTATTCTCCTTTAATACCGGGGTAACCCTAATTGGTGTATAGACGGGATAAGGAGGATCTTACGTACGTATGGTGCTCCAAAGGATTACTTTTTGATTTTGTTTGTTTGTTTGAGAGAGAGAGAGAGAGAGAGAGATGAGAGAGAGAGAGAGAGAGAGAGAGAGAGAGAAGAGAGAGAGAGAGAGAGATAAAGAGGGAGAGATTAAGAGAGAGACAGAGGGAGAGAGAGGCACCTAGACTGAAAGGCAGAGAAAAATGAGAGTGAGAGCTGAGTGACAAAGAGAGAGGGGAGAGCGAGACAGGGAGGGAGAGAGAGAGGTGAATATAGACAGAAAGGTGGCGAAAAATGACTCAGAGAGAGAGAGAGAGAGGAGAGAGAGAGAGAGAAGAGAGAGAGAGAGAGAGAGAGAGAGAGAGAGAAGGAAGAAAAGGATAAACAGAAAGAGAGGGACGAGGTCACAGTAGATTGGATAAAGAGGGAGGTGGAGAGACGGAGTGAGAAAGGGAGGGAGAGGATATTAAGATATATTAGGACATCATAAAATATTTTCTGTCGGTAAAATAGTTTTCAGGTCCCTCTTAATGGCAGAGATCTTTTTATAGGGTGTCATCTCAAGTAAATAGACCTATAAAACTGAGCGAAGCTTCGCCAAAATGAAAAAAAAATTAATTAAATAGGCTGGTATTTTCTTTTCTCTAGTTTACACGTAGACATAATAACATATAATTATCTGCACAATTATCAAAAAATAAATACTCTTTTACAAACTATCTCGATTGCGTCATGAGGTGACCTCACAAGCAGATTTCCTGCTAATGTAGGGAAGGAGGAGCCACGCTAAACTGGAGTGTGTGTGTGTGTGTGTGGAGTGAGAGAGAGAGAGAGAGAGAGAGAGAGAGAGAAGAGAGAGAGAGAGAGAGAGAGAGAGAGAGAGAATATGACCTTCTATGAAGCTACCTAATTTTTTTTTTTTTTTTTTTTTTTTTTTTTTTTTTTTACGGCGCATCAAACAAATCTTGGCTATTAGCGCCGACATCTAGGGTGCAGCCAGGAATTTTCTCAGCGGGCCCTGAGATGAGAACATTTCTGGCGCCGGTCGGGATCGAACCCACCATCTCCCGCTTATGAGTCTAGCACGCTAAAGCTACCTAATTTAGCAAACATGTGCAGTAAGTGCTTTAGCGATTATAGGAATGAGTGAGAGATGAGAGAGAAGGAAATGATAAAATAGTGGATACGGTCGACTGGAGAAGAACGAATGATAAAATATATAAATAATATAATGTGAGGAATAGAGAAATAGAGAGAGAGAGAGAGAGAGTGGTGGAGAGAGAAATGAATGAAAGTGAGATCGTAAAGCTAGTTTTATCGCTGCGCCTATTCTCTCCGGCCATTATGGTGGCGAACTACCAATGAGATGGTCCCCTATACCATCTACAATTCCACTCAGCTTTGTTCAATACACTCCCCCCCCCCCCGTCCAATGTTTCAAGGAAATTCGATATTGTATAATTGGAACACTTGGGAATCCTCATCAGATATTTAGATGTGATAATCGTCCATTTGTAACATCCATAAGTTATTGCAAGTGATTGGAGTGATTTTATGTTTGTACTAAATGAGACTTAATAAGGAGAGAGGGTGCGATTAAGGATAGGAAAGAGATATACAGAATGGGTGATCAACGATTTGCTGTTGGCATTATAAAAGGGTGGTAAACTATAGATAGCCCGGCGTTAATAGCACAATTTTTGATAATCTACAGCTTATCAACAGCTTTTTGTTTTGTTTTGGTTTCTACTCCTTTTTTTAGCACTAACTATGAGCATATTTATTATTTAACAGGTTTTTTTATTCTGTGAATATATATCTGTACCTTGGAGATAAAGGGCACCATGCCCATTTTTTTATTAAATTGACTTAGCGACATGTTCAATATGTGGATTTTTCGATCCATATAATGGTATAGGGCACAAATTTCCTGTTCCCATAAATAACGAAGATAAGACAGGGATAAAATAAAATCATGTCCGTTTTCATTAGAGGTAAAAGATACCAAGTGGGAGGACTTGGTTTTGTTTTGACTATTATCAATACTGTCAATTACCTATCAATGACAATAAAATTTGAAAAATTCCCTTTAAACTTTAAACAAAATTTAAAGTAGGTTTAGTATGCCAAGCCAGCTAATAGGTATTCAATATAAATTAATTATAGCATGGCACACCGATTAATAAATAGTAATAATTCCATTTAAAATATTAAAATTGGATCAAACTTAGTTATTATTGCTATTTCAAATAATAAGATGGATTGTGGTTTCCATCTCAACACTTGTTTTGCCCATCTCTGGATTACCTGCTAAAAAAAAAACATCATTGGATGTCTCAAACGTCCATTCCATTAGTAGAATGGCCATTTACAACAAGTACATTTCCATTCCTTTATTATCCCTAGAATCTTCTGGTCTTAGCTCTATGACTTTATTTAAGCACTGAACTTCCATTTTCAGTTTAATTCTAGAAATCTTGAAGGAAAACACCATTATCTCGGCAGTATGGAGTACTAAGTCTTTCTTCGACGCTACCGTTAATCTCACTTTCAGACAGAGTTGAGTATAGTAGTGCATTGGGGTTTCTATCACGGTAGATTATTTACAATGAAATCAAAACAATAACTTCATACAACGAATTAAATGTGTACTAATAATCCCATTATGGCGCTAATCATCTGAGTAGTAGATACGCTTTCGCAAATTAATCATATTTACAAGGTAAAATGACACTTTTCACACAAATTTTTACTGAATGATGAAAAAAAAATATATTTTTTACACGTATTCAATTAGTTTTAAGGGATCCCAGAAAAAAAAACACCTATTACTAAAAAAAAAAAAAAAAAAAAACAGGTTAACAATGCAAAAATTTATTATTCAAAAACCTCTTCATAAACATGTTCATCTTATTCGTAAGCGCTAGCCTAGAAGGTAAGCCTAGCTGAATTCTAGTGCCACTGACAATACTCCTCGACAACGGAAGCGCCCTGCACTTATAAAGAAATAAATGTGTTTCAATTGCAGGTTTTTTTTTTTTTTTTAAATATTTGAATGGCTTACTCCCTCCATGAACCCACGCCATCCAGCTTGATTACACAACTCACAGAATTGTTTTTACTCATTTCGAATGAACGAAATATGAAGCATCGTCTGAAAAAACATGTTACTATGGAAGAGTTATAAAAAAACAATAACAATAGCAGAATATGATCATTAAACATACGAAGAGTTTAAATGTATCGCTCGTGGAAATGAAAAACGTCAGAACTAAAAATAAAATAAAATGTAGTTACAGCTTCTCAAACTTATCATCGCCATGAGGAACAGCTGGTTGAAATGAGACATGGGTGCTACAAGTTTAGTTTTCCAACTGCACTTATAACTATTCTCCATGTAAAATATCAAACCTCTGGCAAATGTTACTACGATACAATGATACGAGGAATATTTTGAGCTACAAGGCCTTGTACACGAGCCTATACATGGGAAAAAATGCTTATTCATATATTATTCGGGACGTCACCAAATATAAACGTGAATTTATACAAATGCTGTATTAATATTCGCCCCCTGGAACTAAACTTTAGACTGTTTACAGCCAAATTAGACAAGTACAACGATTCTGAAGACGTTATGATGAGTTAATAAGTGTATTTCAGTAAGTGTGAAAAAGTCTTATTTACACACATACTTATATTCTTATTCAACAAGTGTAAGATGAAACAGGCAGTAAATTATAATGTACCAAAAAAAAAATAAAAAAAAACGTAACAGGCCATGGGGTCCTTCTGTACAGGTAGATTCTTGAACATACAGCTCACTTGGGAGATAGTGTGGCTAGTACTATGCTCCAGCCGCCTGATTTTCACCTTTGAGGGTACCCAGTAAATAAATAAAAGGTTATAGGGTCTAGTTATTGTCTGGGCCTCCGATTTCCGAGCCTCGAATGATGACACTTACTGGACTATAAAATCTTCAGTGCCCGTCTAAGCTCTTCGTCGTTACAAGAGGGCAACGCATGCTATAAAAATTAGAGTTCCAAAGTACCCTGAATAAGGAAGGTTCCAATGTACGTATAAGGAGATGTTTATGAGTGGTGTAAAGATCTTATGAATTGAGGACGTAAAGTTGTTGACTATAAAGGTTTAAGATCATTTTGTGGGCATCAGGCAGTTACCGAAGAAGACTGACGACGCTAACTGGTGACGTAGACATATTTAAGCTTGACAACGAGACTAAAGTTGTGACCAAGAAAGAATTAGGCGCGCAAAATACTAGTTTTACTCTCATTAATGGTTGTCATCCAAAAAAGGATGCTCAGCGACAAGAATAAATTCGGCAAGCTTCAAGGCTTCTATTTACCAACCGACAAGTAAGCTTTCTCACAACGATTCTATCACGCAGTTGTCCTTTGTAATGTCGTGGAAACAACCTTAGTGTTTGGTAGGAACCTATTTCTTATATATTTCTTATAGAGAAAACGTCTAGTTATTTTAAAGGTTAAAACACCTTCAACGTTTTATAAATTGAAAAGGTAGAATACTCAAACCAGAATTCGATTCATTCAAAGACTCCATTCAGAAGAATAGTGTACCTTATGTACTCCTTTTGATCCTTTTAATTAACATCTAGTATTTCTTCTCTAATTGTAGAAAAAACAATGCTTTAAAATTTCTTAAACCTTTTTTCAGCATACCACAGCGATAATGCTGCATTCCTGAACGGATTTCTTCCTAGTGATGAGATTAAAAAAATATAGCAACGTGGACACAAAAGGATTCTCGATTTAAGAAAGAGATCCTAGTCCTGCAAGTTTCCTTTGCAGGCGATGATGTAACTTACTAAAAGGAGGTAAAAGCAGAAAAGTAAAAAATTAAATATATCTCTATAAGATTATCTCATTTGTGTTCTGAAATCATATTAAAGTAGTGGAAATCAAACTGAGCCTTTCTAAATATTTTGCTAAATCAAAAATCAAAACAACGGCGGCCTAAGTACGACTTTCGGAAATTTGCGCTAGAATATAGGAATTGAGATGACATCACATGACAGAATTACACAAAACTTTATTCAAATCTTCATAATTTCTGTAGTATATATTTGATGTTGGATGGCCAATGTCTAGCATGCAAGAGAAGAGCGTCAGCGGATTCTGGACACTCTAAGCGGGCGGAAGCATGAACAATATCGGCGGGAAAAGATGTAAAAGGTTCTCTACCAGATCGTTCGGGCACCATCTGAGGGGGGAATAAAACTTTGTACAACATAAGGTCCGTTCTGTTTTCTTGGTCCAGAATGTGGCTGGTGAAAGTAGGCCGTCAAGTGGAACGCCATGTGCAAGTTACTAGCGTTAGCCTCTCCCCTCAATCTCTCTCTCTCTCTCTCCATCTCTCTCTCTCTCTCTCTCTCTCTCTCTCTCTCTCTCTCTCTCTCTCTCTCTCTCCCTCCCTCCTCTCTCTCTCTCTCTCTCTCTCTCTCTCTCTCTCTCTCTCTCTCTCTCTCTCTCTCTCTCTCCCCCCCCTCTCTCCCTCTCTCCCTCTCTCCCTCCCTCCCTCTCTCCCTCCCTCCCTCCCTCCGTCTCTCTCTCTCTCTCTCTCTCTCTCTCTCTCTCTCTCTCTCTCTCTCTCTCTCTCTCTGTGTGTGTGTGTGTGTGTTTGCGTCCGAGCAGTTCCGAAAAAATTTAACATTTTCCATAGTACAAAATTGTGTAAGACACAAAGTAAGTTAAAATATCTTGGGTCAATGTTCGAGGGGGGGGGGGCTCTTAAATGCTTTCCATATTGTTTTGTAGCGTTTTGTGAGCCATAAGTGGTCTTGCATTGTCAGGATAAAACAACACTTTATTGGCAGTCTCGAGCTCTTTTTAATGAAATGAATGAACCTGAAAGGCATTCCAGGGTATTTAGGCTGTCCTTAAATTCCTGGGCTTTATTATATTCACGGATTCAAAAGGTTTGAAATATTATTTGACTAGTACTGAGTCACAGCGACTCCCATGTATAATTTTAATGCGCACAAACGTATTGACTGGCCGACTATTTCAGAACCTTTTGCACCTAAATGATTACAACAGCGGAAAAAAAATATTTTTTTTTGTTATATGTATGTATGTATCTATCATGTTCATACTACGTTTGAGTCCACAAGAACGCCCGAGTGTGTGCGGCGGAATGAAGCATATAAATGTGTATTATTATTCATAGTCCAAGAGCAGATGGTTTCTCTCATTGCTATGCTAGGAAGATATCTCTCCATCCCCTGGGTATCAGGCATGCCACAGCTGGTGGGCATCGTTTCAGGGCACCGCCGCTTTTTAACATGGATACGCTCGGGCTTCATGGCTTTAAATAAAGCAATGGGGCCGTTTTTCATTCCACCGTATGGTTCAATGATTCCGTCAGACCCGTTATGGAGGCACATGGAGAAAATGACTTTTCATGAGGTTACAGTTTTTTTTTTTTTTTTTTTTAGAGAAGAATTAGACTATTTTAATTTTGAGCAGATTTAGTTTTACTTATCGACTTAATGAAAAAGTGTTATGCTAAAACCATTAAGTATAATGAGCATCATAACTGAGGATAATCCTTAAATAGCGAACCATATTTGTCGGATATACATTATGTATAATCTTCTTGTATTTAGACCTGATAAGGGACTTAAGATGAAAATCTTTCTATGTCAATCTTTGTTTCCTTGACCACACAATTATAGTCCAACTTTTGATCTACATATGTATAGCATTATCATGCTCTTCCCATGAACTCTCCTTTTAGTATTCCTTAAACTTTTAAAAAAATCCAAAGAGCCCAAGCATCTAATTTTGAATTCCTTTAAATACGGTGCCAATAAAAGTGCCTCAAACGAGCTTCAATTTATATTTCGAAGTCCACCCCAGCTATAATTTAAACAGGCACACACACAAAAAAAAGTGGTATTTTCCATACACACCATACATATATTATTATATATTTCGACACGCTGAATCCTAATCCGGAGTGACCCCAGCACGTCAGGTTTAAGAGCATTTGAAGGTCAAATGTCGTATGAAGTCGTTGAAGAAGAAATAACTAGAGATTTCATGGTTTTGAGCGTCGCTGAATTCGATTCTTAGGTCTGAACAGGACGATAACTGGTAACTTCCTCATCTGGTTTAGTACTCTCAAACATTTTAATAATAATGGCAAGCTTCAAGAGGTGTAGAAATTCACTTTTTGAATATATCCGGCTGAAAAAATTAAAAAAAATATATAATTTTCGTAAGACCCTGTGAGTTTGAAACTTTTTGGCATGTAGGACTTCTGCATTTTTCATTGAGTAATGACCTGTTCTATCACTCTAATCGTCTCTTTGTAAGACCTAAAGGTCAATTAAGATAAAAATCATTCTTTAATGCGTCCAGAATAGAAGGTCAATATTTCCATGTTATTCAATCATGGAAATATTGACCTATAAGGGCTCACGAAGAGAATATAATTTTTAAACGTAACATTTTTTTTTCTGTTCTAAAAAGATTTAATAAAATAATGTATTTGAGGTCATTAATGTATTCTATTCAACGGGCACATTGCACTAAGTCATGCCAACCTGTCGTACTGTGGAACACTATGTTTGAATGAAAAACACATGAGCTGTCTGAGCTGTAGTGGTTTGGCGTAGCGCCGCTGTCAAGGAAACACTAAAACCTCTGTTACTATTCATAGCGTTGATGCAGATGGTCTTAGTCATTGCTATGCATCAAGGCATTTGTACCCCGTGGAATATGTTAGCAGGTAGTCAACCTTCTTAGTGGAATAAGCTGGCATTTTGGAATATATGCAAGAAACATTGAATATGGCTTTTCTTCGAAAATCTCTGAAACTACTCAAATTTTGGAGTATATGCAAGAAACATTGAATATGGCTTTTCTTCGAAAATCTCTGAAACTACCCAAATTTTGGAATATATGCAAGAAACATTGAATATGGCTTTTCTTCGAAAATCTCTGAAACTACTCAAATTTTCGAATATATGCAAGAAACATTGAATATGGCTTTTCTTCGAAAATCTCTGAATCTACTCAAAGTTTGGAATATATGCAAGAAACATTGAATATGGCTTTTCTTCGAAAATCTCTGAAACTACTCAAATTTTGGAATATATGCAAGAAACATTGAATATGACTAACCATTTGAATTAGCTGAAACTACTCAAATTTCGAAATTAATTCTTAATGGTATGAAAATAGTTAGCCGTTGAGGTGATAGAAGTCAAGGAATGGTTGGGGTTTGCGAAGACAAAACGTCAAATTTAAAAAATAAAACTGTACTTCGAACATACATGCTCTTTGGCAGCCTTCTTCAGCAATGAATGCCTAGGTAAGGGATAAAGACCACTCCTTATAACTTTGAGGTGCCTACAGATAAGTGTTAGAGAGGGTTCCAACTCTTATCCGTTGCCACCTAAAAGTAATCGTGGTATTCCTTCCTCGTCTAGACATTTACCGCTGAAGAAGGTTACCAAAGTGAAGCCGAAACGTTTAAATTTTAGATTTATGCTTGAAGATCAGATGTTTTAGTGCCGTTCCTCCCTCCCTCCATAGGGAGGAACCCCGCTTATAAGGTTGATCTCATGACGCAATCCGCAAGTGCCAACTAGAAAAGTTTACTTTTCACAACCCCTAGGGAAGGAATATAACGGTGGTTCAAATTTGTATATATATGTATATATATATATATATCTATATATATATATATATATATATATATATATATATGTATTTGTCTGTTCGCTCTCTCCTGGGCTCAGAAATGGTCCGATTTTGATAAAATTCAATACAATACTCTGTCCATTAGAATACGGTTTTTGGGGCGAAATTCGCGCGAAAAGAATGGTTAGGCCTACTTCATGTGCAAGCAAGCCCTCGTTTTATATATTTATGGCCAAGAAAAACAAATAAAACCGTTTTTTAAGGCGATAGCGTTAACCATTTCTGAGAAGAATGGAAAAATACTTGTCGAATAAAGTTTTTGGTTAGGGTACCTAGAATCAGAGGATTCAGTTGAAATATTTTCTACATGTTTGAAATTCATATGAACAAAGATGTTTAAATGTTGGCCACGTTTGGTGTTCAGGAAGGATAATCGTGGTAAGAAAATCGGTGTTGGTGGGTTAGAAAATCGTGGTACGTTTAAGGTGACCATTCGAAATCTTACTAAATTTTCTACAAAAAATTTTCTAAAGCTATTTTCGATTTGGCGATGTCAATCGGAGAAATAAGTACTTAAAACTGCAAACACGTTCGTTTTGTTCCTTTGAACGGTTTTTTGTAGTTGTTTAGCTCACTTTTTAATTAGTTTTTTTTAATGCATTTATTTGTAGAAGTAGTATTATAGTAGAAGAACACTGCATTGAACAGTGAGATAAGTATTTCCAGAAGTGAATGAAGGGGGCTGGCTGAGCCTGCCAGGTAAGGCCATAAAATCATTTCAAGAGAGGTGGAACCAAAATAATAACTGTTTTTATTTTAATCTTTCAAAATGAGACTACGGATACGAGATGAACCGCTCTAAGATGACGCAGTTCCTGCGAGTCGCCCCTTTTTTCTCCCGGCCGAATCCCAACCTTGATTTCGCATCACCTAACTACTTCATCTGAATTAGTATCTAAATAAAAAGATACCTCAGTGAACTTCCGATGCTTCGAACTAAAACAGCTATAAGGTTCACCGTTCACTAATACAGCACGTCATATCGACTTTACCTCCGAAAGCAGTCATAGTTTAACCAGATAAGTACTACAATAACACATTAGATTATTTCTTACCTATAATTCTTCACACCTCAGGGACTTCAAACGCCTCATATAGTCAACCTATGGCATTATATGACAGAACTCAGCCAAAACCGCATCGGTAATGCGCACATGATTCAATCCCAGTTAGTCCGGTATATATATACAATGGAACATGGATAATTCGTGCTTCGATAATTCGAAATCGTGGTAAATTCGAATATTTCTCTCGTTCCCTAGAATTTAGGCCATAAACAATGTAAAAAAATCGAGGTTAATTCGAATAAAATTTTGGATAATTGGAATTTTTTACGAGTCTATACCTCCAATGGGAGATGTTCGATCTTATTTTTTTTTTTTTTTTTAAATATTGTCCCCTCAGTTAAGAAGGATAGTACGATATGGTTCCGGGACAAGAAGCGCGGCGGACCCATAGTCTAGTTCTTGGAGTCTAGGAGTTCTACAAAGTGGTGGGTCGCGCTTCCTCCCTTCCAGGGGTTGTAGTTACATACACCATCCTGTCGTTTTATCCTAGAATTCCCTTCCACCATCCCTCCCATCTTCATTTCTCATTCAGTTATAAGTGAGTCAGCGTCTAGATCTGTTGTTGTTGAAAGAAAAAATCTGAAATTGCCAAGGACTTTAGAAGTCCTCCTAACACTTTATCAGGTTACCTGAAAAATAATGAAAAAATTCTTGCCCATGAAAATGACTTTTTTCAAAACAATAGACATTTATTTTTACTTTTTTTATAAATTATTTATTACATATGTACGTAATCATCAATTTATGAAATATTTGTTATTGTTTAAATAAAATGGGAGAAAATATGAAATTGGAGTTTTTACTCCTTTATTTTCAAAAACTTTTGTAATTCGAATTTTGGATAGTTCGAACTTTTTTATCGGTCCCTAGAGGTTCGAATTATCCGAGTTCTACTGTATATACAAGTTTTTTTTTTTTTTTTTTTTTTTTTTTTTTTATTATTTATTTATGAGCATCCATGCGCATCTAAGGCGTTTCGCTCCAAACAGTTATTGCATATATACATCTAAAAACAAATGGTATACATCCAAATATATATACACATACATACATATACACACACACATATATATATATATATATATATATATATATATATATACATATACATATATACACATATACATACATACACACACACACATTTATATATATTACATCTATCATTATACATCTATAAACAAATTATATGTAGAAATGACAATATATTCACATCTAAAAACGAATAGTATATACAAATTACAATATATATACATCTAAACATCTAAAGACAAATGGTATACATATATACATTTAAAAACAAACAATCATATATACATTTAAAAACAATGTATATACAAGTACATGAGAAGATAAATCTGGTCCTGCTTTTATGCACACTCTCTTTTTTGCTTCCCCGTTGAAATGTTATTTGTACTAATGGATTCATGAGGATTCCGCAATAGTTCTAAAATAAACTAGTTTTAATGGGAGAAACTCACCAAATTATCGACGCGAATCCCCAGCGTAATTGGTCATGTTGTTTTAATGCGACATGACTAATTATTTATTACACGTCCTTCGTCATGAGCTCATCACTAAAATTGCGAAGCTCAAAATAAAATAAATAAATAAATAATTATTTATTATCCAGAATTAATTAATAACGAGAATATAAGCAAATTTCATCAATCAGGCCGAACTAAAATAAAACATTTCTTCACGTAGGAGATGCATAACTTAGCACATTCCTTAGGTGGTTAATATACACATATAAATAATTTGCTTCAAATAGCATATATAAATAAATAAAAAAAAAAAAAAAAAAAAAAAAAAAAAAACAGAATACTTTTGATGTTTTATTTTTTAAATGAACTGCTGACTGAATTACTACTTTTTGAATTAATTTTTTTCCGGATTGTTGTGTGTGCGCGATACTACGCAATTTAATAAACACAAATAAACTTACATTTTTTTTTATTGATTTTGATGAATAATAAGTAAGTAAGTAATTTAAACAATCCGTCTAGATAAAAGAAATAAACGAAAACGTTAGTGAATTCGACATAACAATGGAGGATTTAAGAAAAAAATCAAACCAAATGCATAAATTGAAGAATAGAAAGATTAGACTCTTACCGAAAATTTACAGCTGATTTCTGTGAAACATATTTTCGAGAACTGCTCTCGAGTTGGGTTTACCAAGGAACTTGACGGAAGCTCTGCGGGACGATGGCAAAGCAGTTGACCTAGTTGTGGAATTCTTAAAAAAGGCGCAAATATATCTCATGATATAAAATAATAATTTAATAATAAATAAATATATGTATGTATACGTGGACGGGTATATACACATGTGCGTGGTGTATGTATGTATATATGTGGGGGTATGTTTGTATGAACGTAGGCGTATGTGTATATACGTGTGCTAGTTAAGAATAGACGTGTGTTAATTTAGAATTGGCATTATTACAAATTTTGTTATGTAGTATAGTTTTAGTATTAATATTGCTTACATTAGCATTATTTTTAGTACAAATAGTTGTATTAGTTATGTTTAGTTTGTATTAGTTAGTTAGTGCATTAGTAAAAAAAAAATTGATATATATATATATATATATATATATATATATATACATAAAGAAATATATATGTACTAAAAAAGATAACAAATAAAATTATACATAAAGGGGAAAAAAATAAAAAAAAATAAAAAAAAAATAAATAAATAAATAAATAAAAAAACTATACAAGAGGGGGAAAAATAAATAAGTAAATATTAATATGGTTATGTAGTCTATTATTTGTTATGTAGTCTATTATTTGTATTGATAGTGCTATAGCGTATATTAGTATTACTTTTAGTACAAATAGTTCCATTACCTAGTAAATTAGTAGTAAGCAATGATATTAGTTAAAAAAGAAAATTGAATACAAGTTATCAAAATAACATTGTCCCCACACAAATAAATTGTCATGCACTGTCCTAAACACAAATTCCAAACCCTTTCACGACATAAACACGACTCTCTAACACTACACTCCAGGGCGGTGAGGACCTAGACGTTTTCTGCCCTTAAACACCCAATCCATTCATCCATCCTTACCGAAAATTGATAAAAGAGGAATGACTAAAAGAGTATTTTTAAAAGAAGAAAGAAAGCGAAAACCTGAGAAAATGAAGGAATATTGGAAGAACAGAAAGGTGAAAAACATGAGACATCTTAGAAGACTGGACAGAAACTGACTAAAGTAGCCCAATGCGACCGTGAAAGTACAATAATATCTGTACCCCGGAGGTAAAAGACACAATGTCCCATATTTGTTATTGTTCAGGAGAAACAATTTTCCATAACTTTGAACTATTAAAATTTGTTCCTTCGTTGCTTATAGATACGGTTTGAAGAAAACGTTTTACCTTGTTATTGACATTGACAGGTAATGGTGGTGTCTTTTAACTCTAATGAAAACGGACATTATTTTATTTTTCGATGTCTTATCTTCCTTATTTATGGGAACAGGACATAGAGTCCCCTTTCCCACTATATGGATCGAAAAATTCACATCAAGAAAATTAATTCAATTTTATAAAAAAATGCACCTCGTATCCTTTCCCTCCGGGATACAAATATATATATATATATATATATATATATATATATATATATATATATATATATATATATATATATGTGTGTTAAAAGGACATCAGAACAGACACTAGACAAACTGGATACATGGATCAAAAGAAATAAATTAAAACTTAATATAGAAAAAACAAAATATATACATTTTTCAGCAATAGGAACAAATGAAAAATCTTTAGATATAGCTATTGATCAAACAAAAATAGAAGAAGCAAGCAGTATAAAATTTCTGGGGCTAATACTGGATAATAATCTCAGCTGGCAGAGGCATATAGACAAGATTAAAAAAAAGCTTAACACCTCATGCTTCATAATAAAAAATCTTTCAAAGATATTGGACATAAAGGTTTTAATAAATGTGTATTATGGGACTTTCGAATCACAATTATATGGCATTGAATTGTGGGGTAACAAATTGCAAGCCATCCAAATCTTCAAGATTCAAAAGAGAATTGTAAGGCACATTATGAAACTAAAAAGAAGATCATCAGCCAGGAAATACTTTGAGCAATTAGGAATTTTAACACTGCCGTCGCTGTATATTCTGGCAATAGTAAAATATGTAAAAAAAAACTTATCCAAATTTAAAATTCATGGAGATGACCACTACTACTCTACACGCCGAAAAGGAAAAATCAAAATTCAGAAACATACGACAACGTTTTATAGGAAAGGTGTGGAGTTTTGTGGAGGATTTCTGTTCAATTTCCTGCCTGAGGAATTAAGAAACATCCAGCCGACCACAAGACTTATCCAGAAACTGAAAAGAATACTCCGACAAAGAACTGGTTATACAACGGAAGAATTTTTTGAAATAGATTTAACATCCGGACTGGCATCTTGACTTAAATTTGCAAAAGTAGTGTTAAATGTATTATAATATTATTATATGACTTGTCCACATCTCGAAAACGAGTTATTGGAAATAAATATTATTCTATTCTATTCTATATTTGTATATCACACGTCTGTCTGCTTATCTGTCTGTCTGTTTGTTTGTTCCTTATACAAATCCACACAGTTCCACCGATTTTGTTCAAATTTGGCACATATGCAGGTCATGATTCTTGGAGAGTCATAGGCAAGGTCAAAATCGTCTTGGACTTAACAGTTCTGAGGTCACGGGTTCGAAACTATGAACCGAAATAGTAACAGATTTGCGTTATTAGATTTTAATATTACTTATTTGGTTTCTAATATATTATTGCTTTTCTATATATATATATATATATATATATATATATATATATATATATATATATAAATAAACAATATACTGTGTTTGGAAAGTACTGAGCTCAATTGTCGTCTCAGAATACCAACAAGAAAACTCTGGTATTTCTCACAGCGAATATTCGACAGAGAAAAAAAAATTATTTTGGGAAAAATAACTTCGATGAAGGGATAGGTAGTACAGATATAAATTGTATAAGGGAATCGATTGTAGCCGAACGATAAATCAAGTTGAACGAATGGCGTTGCCTTCCATTTAATCGTTGGCAGCGTAGTGGTTTAGTGTGATTCAACCAAGCCACCATCACGCTACCTATTCAACACATACACACACATAGAATCAAACGAATATTGAAATATATGTTTATATTAAATAGGAAACTACTTTGTTCCATATAAAGAATTTCTAACCCGTAAGAACGTAATTGATATTTATATATATACAGGGTGTCCCAGTATATGTGTCCACTCCCTTTCCCTCCTAGAGTTGTTGGAATTTCGAAATGAAACTTGGTAGGTCTTAGTTATGTTGCATGAGGTTACTTTTGAAGGTTTAGTTGACTTTGTAACATTCTCCAGTTTTTCTCCAGCGCATCTAACCCTTGATTTTACAATGGCGGCAGGTATTTTTTATGACGAATTCTGATAGAAAATTCAATTTTAAGACTAATTTATTCCAAAACATCTTTTGATCCGACGCGCCGTTTGCGCGTAAAACTCAAAAAACTGAAAAATATCGCCCTTTTGTAGACAAATTCCTATTTATCACTGAAACCAAGCCTTGTACGTAAAAACACCTCAATGTAAACGTTGTAGCCTATTAATTTTCATTTCAGATGATACCAAGATCAAAGTTGTAGATTAAATATTTAACGCGGTATTATGAATGAAAACAAAGGCAATTTTTTTTTTTTAGTTTTATGATATAATAATTTCATATGGAAAGAGAAATTTATTCTGTTCTGTTTTATAATAATTTGTATTTACTTTTTTTTCATTAAGTAAATAAGTACATACTTTTTTTTTATTGTTTATGACAGCTATTTTTTTTTCTATTCATATCGATTTTCTGAATTGTTATTTTTTAAAACTTTTAAGGTATATTTTTCATTCATAAATATTCAATCTACAACTTTGATCTTGGTATCATCTGAAAGGAAACTGAATAGGCTACAACGTTTTTATAGAGGTGTTTTTACGTACAAGGCATGGTTTCAGTGATAAATAGGAATTTGTCTACAAAAGGGCGATATTTTTCAGTTTTTTGCGTTTTACGCAGAAACGGTGCGTCGGATCGAAAGATGTCTCGGAATAAATTAGTCTCAAAATTAAATTTTCTATCAGAATTCGTCATAAAAAATACCCACCGCCATTAGAAAATCAAGAGTTACATGCACTGGAGAAAAACGAGAATTTTACAAAATCAACTAAACCTTTAAAAGAAACCTCATGCAACATAACTAAGACCTACCAAGTTTTATTTCGAAATTCTAACAACTCTAGGAGGAAAAGGGGGTGGACACATATACTGGGACAGCCAGTATATGTGTGTGTGTGTGTGTGCGTGTGTGTGTGTGTGTGTGTGTGTGTATATATATATATACGTAGGGAAAAATTATATATGTTCAACAAAAAAAAATAAATTAATTATAATTGCAGGATTTGCCAACGACTATAGGCACGTTGAATGTACCGATTCCCGTTGATCAAGTTAGGCAACTTCGGGCGTGGCCAGTAGCTGAATGGGAGATCGACTAAGTGCATATATATATATATATATATATATATATATATATATATATATATATATATATAAAAGCGATAAAATATTAAGTTTTTATTGTATTTTTTAGGTTTTTATTTTGAATTTTAAACTTGCTCAGTTTCTATGTTTTTTTGTTATATTTTTTAAATTTTATAATCTATATTTTACTTATATTTAATTTTTTTATTTGCACCTAGACTTTGGTTTCTTTAGTTTTGATGGATTTTAATTTTGCTTGTGCCCTACTCATTTAATGAAGAAAATCGCCCAGGTTGTGATTATAAAAAATATTATGAATATTTACTAAATTTATTTTGTTTATTATGTTTTTAATAGAAACCTTTTATACTTATTATACGAGCAAATCGCCTTATTTTATGTAGCTCGATAAATACATTTAAGCATGTTTATCAATTTTAAAGATAAGAGCCAATATATTATTTCCTTGCTATAAGTCTGATGATTTACTAGATTAGATGGTAAGTTAATTGAATGTATTGCCGGTTTGCAAAAACATCCAGCAAAACAGCAGAGTGAATCAATTTTACAGCACAATGGAAGAGTTTATTCAATGAACTATTACCCGAGTTAGAAAGCGTTTATTGGATGATCCATTACTTTTGAATGGCATTTTTCGTTGTCATATAACTACCTTATCAATCAATTAACGCTTGCAGAGGTTGTAAACGTTTTTTTTTCTTCTTCTTTTAGTTCTCTCAGGTTTTTTTTTTTTTTTTTTTTTTTTTTTTTTTTTTTTTTTTTTTTTTTTTAGAACTTTTTAAAAGTTTTTCTTTTAAAACTTGTTCTACGTGGAAAGCAGACCTTTTTATGTAAAAGTTTTTTGAGAGAGTTTTTTGAGCCCTAGTCAAAAAGTTTTCTCATTTTTGCTTCCCCCATTTCTTCCGTCGATTCAACAAACAACTTTCCTTAGTGTCGTTTCTTTCTTGACTTTATTCGATTGAGACGTCATGAAATTCATCTGTTTTCTGATGGTCATTTCAGTTAAATCAGGTTTAGTCTAATTATAACAAGACAAAACGGCTTAAAAAAAATATTTATTATAATTTTTTAATATTTTTTTTTTAGTTTAAATTTCTGGTAATTCGTCATTTTGGGTACTTTACTCTTTTAAGGAAAAATCTTACTTTCGTTATCTTTTTTTTTTTCACACACACACACATATATGTGTGTATATATATATATATATATATATATATATATATATATATATATATATATATATGCATTCATGTAGCCAAATAGGATATGAAGAAAGTTCTTCTCTACTTCATATGATTTATTAGAGCAGGCCATTTTTAAACAGTTCTGCTCCTCCTCAAAATATAATTCCTACAAATTTGCATTAATATACGTATTTCTATTGTTCAATAAATATAGTAAACACTGCATTACACTTACACTGCATTTTGTACATTAATTACGCTACCTCTAATCTCATTCAATCAAAACCAAATCAAACACTTAACTAACTACAAACATTAAATGTGTATATGTGAAGAAAACGTCATACCTAGCTGACGGCTTAACAAAATCAGCTTTCAAAAACAATTATATACCAGGAATACAATACAAAATATCTAAAACACACATGATAAATGTATTGTCACATAAAACGATAGAACGTTAGAAAATTAAACAAAAGGATGAAAACAATTTTGATGGAAGCCTAACAAACAAACATGTTGACACAATTATGAAAACGACACAATAATGAACTGAACTTGGAACGATAAGCACTTACACAGGTTAAATATACAAACAGCTTGGCTTGCCATTTGACACGGGAACACCTCAAACAATACCTTTACAGAAACGTGATTTACCTTTAGAAAAAAGAAAAACAATAAAACAAAAATAATAAAAAAATGGTCCATTACATAAAATGATCTTG
The DNA here is from genome assembly GCA_946811695.1 of Gonocerus acuteangulatus. Classification (NCBI taxonomy): domain Eukaryota; kingdom Metazoa; phylum Arthropoda; class Insecta; order Hemiptera; family Coreidae; genus Gonocerus; species Gonocerus acuteangulatus. Next base: position 35,926,702 of record OX328129.1, read on the forward strand.
TATTACAACATTTGGCAATATCAAACTGACGTTTTTAGTTTAAATTCTCGTCACTTGTCACTCTGTGAAATTGGTAATCATATTTGAAAAATTTTATGAATTGAATGAATTATTGTAATATGTACTGTATTTTTGTATATTTAGATGTATAATGAATGGCATTACAAATGTACATTTATAATTCCATTTGGATGTATATATGTAATAATTCTTTCTGAGTGAATCGCTGTAGTTTCGGATTTTCATAAATAAATATATATTGAAAACAAAAAATAAAGCGTCTATTCGAAAGCTTATTAAATTCCCAACGAATACGATTTTTGATGGAGTGATCTAGCTTGGATAGTGTAATTTCAGCTTAGGATGCTGCAAGTTTCCTGTTGTGACACCTGAGATCCTCCCCTCTTTTAGATATTTTATTTTACATTTTTACATGTCCATATTTTTTGATGAAATAATAAACAGTAGGTAACTGATGTTATTCTGTGCTATTCATATGACACTAGAGAAAACAACGAAGTCGGAATTTGATTTCACTGTGCATTTTTCTATTGCGTGTTAGGTGACATAAATGGGTTCCTGGACACATGGGCATCACTGGGAACGTAGAAGCCTATAAGCGTTCCCAAAAAGCCACTTCAAATTGTACAAAGAGTTAGTTCTAATGTATGAATTTAAATATCTGATAATGATTGCCTGAATTTTGTTTGATATTCACAATAGAAGGAAACAAGCCACAATTGGCCATTTGTTAAAGCCAATCTCTCCTGATATATGGCTTCTAGGGAATCAATAACCTCATTAGGCTTGTATTGATGTCCTCCATTTGGAGCCGGTCCCCCTTTATACACCTTATAAAGGATCTAGTTATATTAAACGGATCCAATTCCTTCAAGTTTTGATTAATGAATGACTTAAGCGCTTATTTATGTTCCCTTTTGTACCTATAAACCACTCTGGGGTAGTATGTTCTAGGTCAGTAGTTACTAATGGACCTAGAATGTTCGCATGTAAAGGAAAACAAGAAATTTTTGGTGGAAGGAAACAAAACTTAAAATCTCTCATAGGCGTATATAGAAAATAATTTCGGGAGGGGCTGGGAAAATTTCGGGGGGGGCTGAGACCATTTCCGGGGTATGGAATACTAAAAATTTAGAGCTTGGAATAGTTTTAGGCAACTAAAATGCTATTACACGTAAAATAAAATATTTTTCATTAACTATGTGATCTTATTTAATTTATTTTTAAGGGTTTTACGACAAGTTTTTACCATCAAATCAAAATTTCGGGAGGGGCTGCAGCCCCCTCAGCCCCCCCCTTATATACGCCCATGAAATCTCTACCGGCAAATTGATAATCTAGGCGCATGGTGGTCAGTTCATTTGTCGGAACTATTTTTTTAAGATTACATATTTTATTTGAAATGGGAAAAAAAAAAGATCTCATAACTTTTGTAATCAGAAAACGTAACCTCCAGCAACTTACATGTTCAGGTTGTCGTACTGAAGAAACGAGACTAAAAGTTTGTCGGACTATCATTTTAAGGCCATTTCGAGTAAATCAATTTAGTGACATGTTTAGGGCACCCTATTTTCTGTTGGACAAAATATTTTTCGGTTGATTTCATATATAATCTTCAGAATAAAATAAAGAATTTGAGATTTGTAATATCAAAAAGGAACCGCGTTAGACAGGTTTAGGTCCTATGTGTGTTGCAAAGCGCCCATCTCACACATGTAAGGGTTTACAGTGCGACTAGTCTACATGAAGTCACTAAGGCCATTTTTACCACTTTTGTAATTTATTTTTTTGTTTTTTCTCCTGTGTATGAATCTTAAGCGTTAGCCACTAGACCACAGGGAGACCTCACTTTTGTAATAAACATAAAAAGAGGACGCTGTACTGGGAACTATTACTTTGTGGGCGTATTATTGATTATAAGACATGAGTTCTTAATATCAAAATAAGGCAAATTAAATTATCATTTTAATATATATATATATATATATATATATATATATATATATATAACAAGATATTTAAAACAATAAATAAATAACAAAACGAAGAAATGCCCCTAAAACATGATATATTTACAAAATTGGCTGATGTCAAGTTGAGAAGCTAAAAGCGACGAATATTTTCATCCCACTTGACATAAGCCGATCATACTCCGTTATTACTTATATCGGTTCCATTCAGCACTCTTTTCTCGCTTTCCATTCTCACAATACACAGGAAAATCTACTTTTCCGTGTTACTTCTTCCACATAATATAAGAACGTAACTTTTATTTTTGTCTTGAAAATGACGACAGCATTCAATGGATTTTTTTTTTTTTTTGTCATTAGAAAATATTTGAAATTATTATTTTCATTTCGACAGCTTATGAGGCTACGTTTCAAATCCGGAATGTTTTTTCTTTATATATTATGTATTAAGATTTAATAAAAATTCCGTCACGCAGGAGCTGCATAACTAAGCACTTTCCTTAGAATTGGGTAGTATCGAGTGCATTCCTGAACAATTTGCTTAAAATAACCTAGATAGATAAATAAAATAAAAACATAAATAGTTCTGCTCTTTTGAATTTATTATGAGCACCTGTTTTAATTATTACTTTTGTAAATAATTTACTTCCAGAGTTTTGTATATGTGGGGTACTACACTGCATAATAAATACTTAAAGCTTCACATTTTCGACTACAGATCTTGAACAATAAAATATAATAAAAATAACTACTTTGGCTCCAAGGTAAACCCCCCTCCTAATGAACCAATTTAGTTTATTTTTGCAACTCATTTTTCTCTTCAGTTGACCACAACTTCATATTTCGTTGAAATATAACAAAAATTACGACTGTTGTTTGCAAATAACTACTTTGGCTCCGGAGTAAACCCCCCCCCCCCCCCTCCAGATGGACCGATTTTGATGGTTAACGAACTCGTTTAATCGTTTCGTGGCGGAAAAACAAAAACTCTGACCAAAAACTCTCGTGTATATGCATATATATATATATATATATATATATATATATATATATATATATATATATATATTTTAACTGGGGTCATTTTTGGTGTCTACTAGGTAGGATCGATAAAGATTCAAAGAATTTTTCAAAAATTTCGTCATGAGTGCAACCTCAATAGCTACTTTCCTTCGGAGGAAAGTGCTAAAACTATGGAACAACTTCAATACAAAAATCGTTTAAAATATATATAAAGTCGTATGGCTCATACACATAACAAGCCTTTGCACATGGTTAATGTTAAGGAAACAAAATACACACATATATATATATATATATATATATATATATATATATATATATATATACTTCTAAATATATATGCTAGGGCTGTTCACGCCCTAGCATCTACAAAAATGGATGGATTTTAATATATTAAACCAAAAGGTACACACTTTTTTCACCGAAATTGTTGAGAAAAAATTACATTCTTTTGTGTCTTTTTGAAGGATTTGGGTCAATAAATTACTTTCAGTTTCAAATTATTTTATTTTTTACGGCTGATATGTTTCGTGCTTTTACGGCAACTCCCAGTGACTTCCCTACAAGAAATTATTACTTACGTACATCTTCATTAATTAATTAATTATTTTTAAAATATTTCGGATATTCTCTAGATAAATCTTAACAGGTTGGGTGAAAAATAACCCCATTGGTCCCATTAGATAAAACGGTATTCTGGGCCACGGGACTGTTTGCCGAGGTTCATTTCAAGTCTTATGGGATCCCTTTGACCCGAAACTATTCATTTCAGTAATCGGCCAGATTTTGTTATGCTACGTTTTACATACGTACTGACTGGCCAACAAAAAGAGCCTAATGTCAAAATTTGATTTCTTCAGTTCTTTATTTTATTGTATAAATGTTATGCTAAATATTTTAATGCCATATTTGAAGAAAAAAATTGGCTGGCGTCTTTCAACTTACTTTCATGACACTAATCGTGTTAAAGAGTATTTTTTTTTTTTTTTTTTTTTTTATCTTTTAGCTAAGATCGATATACAGATGATAAAAGGAGTACTTTCAATTAGCCATTCATAATTGCTTTGGAATATGCTGGAAATAATAGAGGAAAAAAATGGAAAAGAACAATATTCTCTCAAAGCAATTACTAAGCCATGTTCAGTGTTGGGCAAAACTAACGTTAGTTAACTAAACTAACGTTAGTTTTCTCTAACTAAAACTAAACTAATGTTGTATTTTTAGTTTTAGTTTTAGTTTAGTTTTAGATTTGTATAATTATTAATCATGTGGACTCCGTTTTTAGTATGGTAATAAGTTTAGTAATAGAGACCTAAATTTGTGATTTTAGTTTAGTTTTAGTTTTTAGTTTACTAATTTAGTTCATCAAAGAACATATGTTTGCAAATTAAGAGAAAAAGCCACAATTTCTTATTTTTAAACAAGTTCGGTTAGTTTTAATAATTCATTTAATTATCAAAATAACATATGATTTATATTAATTCATGTTTTTTAGTAAAACTAAACTAAACTAAAGCTTTAATTTAGTTTTTAGTCAATTCCCAAAGATTTAGTTTTAGTTTAGTTAAAATCCATTAATTAGTATAATTTTAGTTTTAGTTTTGTTTTAGGTTGCAATTTTTAGTTTAGTTTTAGTTTATTCCAAAAAGTGAATTTAGTTTTAATTTTAGTTTTAGTTTTTAGTTTTGCCCAACATTGGCCATGTTGTAAATTATTAATTCCGTTATGAGCTTTAGTACTCCTTGAAAAGCCTATCTAACATACAGAAAGGGTAAATACCAATATAAGAGTACATAACAAATTGTCTAAAAGGCCCAACAATGAGAAACAGATTTTCCTTTATATTGCAATCCATTACTAAGCCATGTTGTAAATTATTAATCCCATTATGAGCATTAGTACTCCCTGAAAAGCCTATCTTGCTCTACTAACATACAGAAAGGGTTAATACCAATATAAGAGTACATATGAAATTGTCTAAAAGGCCCAACAAAGAGAAACAGATTTTCCTGCATACTGCAATTCATTACTAAGCCATGTTGTAAGTTATTAATTCCATTGTAAGCATTAGTACTCCCTGAAAAGCCTATCTTGCTCTACTAACATACAGAAAAGGGTAAATACCAATATAAGAGTACATATCAAATTGACTAAAAGGCCCAACAATGAGAAACAGATTTTCCTTTTTATTGCAATCCATACCAGGGGAGAGTACTTCGGGTAAACGGTCTAGAATTGGATTCAAATAGAATTAAAGGATTAAGCCTTGTTATAGAATGAATTTAGCTCGGTTCAATCAACCTTTTTTTGTATTCAAAGGAAGGAAGGTAATCTTTATTACGTTGGCGGGCCTGATTTATTTATCGTTAACTTTGTCATTTAAAGTTCACTCTGTATTTTATTCTGTATATCGATTACTAATTTCATGTATATCAGCCTTAAAAGCTTTTATTTACTTCAGTTTTCCATTATTCTTTCAATCTCATGTACAACCATATTCTATAGGAAGAGTTTTATGCATTTATAATTTGTCATTTTATCACAATAAAAAGAAGTATTTTCTCCTTAGTTTTATAACTTCCAAATATTCAAGCACTTCAAATAAAGAAGGCTCATTATTTTCCATTTCAAGAGCATGCCGCAAGATTTCCACGATCACTGGTTCTCTAATATCCAGAAAATGCCATATATGTATAATAAAATTGGCTGTTATGATGTCTTTTCGAGGACTAGCAACAATTACAAGGGAACATCCCCAAGTGTCCGGAGCCGATTTTGATGGAACATTGTATATTTATTAAACACGTGAAAATAATCCATACGTATTTTTTTATATAGGCCCAATCGCACGTTTAAGGAGTGAAAGCACCCTTTCAAAGTATACTTCAAATATTCTAACAAGGTAAGTACACAGTGGTGGGGTAACCGATTTGGTCCATTTTTTCCGGTGATTCTACATCAAAAAATAGTCGACATGTGTCCGAGCGTTCCGTCCAATAAGCCTTAGGAGCTGAGAAATAAAATAAAATAGGTTGAAAATACTTTATTTTATTATTTACTAGCTGTTACCCAGTGTGCCATACTATACCTACTTTCTGTCTATGGCTGTCTCCGTATCAAGATCTACTTGATACCTAGTTGTCTATACCCAGGTACGAAAATCGGTCAAACGATTTGAATTTATTTTAGATCATAATGATACCGGCAGAGGCCAGCACAACAGCACTTCATCTAACAGCCGACAGAGGCCAGTAGTAGTCGATTCAAAATGGCCGTCACAATCTGAATGGTTCAGTGCAGCCAATTTTTCTTGAACAAAACTTTTGACCAAATTTTGAAATTTGACTATTTTGACCTAGCCTAGGAGATTTCTCGTATCAAGACCTACCTGTGTGCCAAGTTTGGTCAATATCGGTCAAACGGTGTAGATTTGTATAAGGAAAAAATAAATAAATAAAATAAAGCTTTTTGATCATAGGAGGCATGAGGTCGTTAATGTAGTCTTCCTGTCTTCATATTAGTTTATTTAATAGGCCCAACATGTTTCGTGCATATTTTCGCACTTCTTCAGGGGCACTTCCTAGAGAGAACTTCCTAGCAAGTGCCCTTGAAGAGGTGCGAAAATATGCACGAAACATGTCGGGCCTATTAAATAAAGTAGTATGAAGACAGGAAGACTACATTAACGACCTCATGCCTCCTAAGATCAAAAAGCTTTATTTTATATATTGAGTTTAGAAAATGATATTGGCATGATTATTTCACCAATTCATTTGTTTTATAGAGTAGATTAAAGAACATATACAATCGTTGAACAATAATTTATTTTTCGTCAAATAAATGGACCAAATCGGTGACCGCACCACTGTATATTCCCCTTGTTAGAATATTTGAAGTTTACTTTGGAAGGGTGCTTTCACCTTCTAAAACGTGCGATTGGGCCGATATAAAAAAAAAATACGCATTTTCACTCAAAATACTCAAAGTTTCAAAAAAATCTGCACCGGGCACTTGGGGGTGTTCCTTGTTAGTTAATGCTGCAGAAGGATATGGGCTAAAAATTGTTTGTTTTGACCAAAATTATCAACTTGCTATGTATGTGGGTCGACTTACCAATAACCCCATTTACGCCCTGTATGTACATTTCCTCTATGAAACCAGTTCACTCCCAACGCTCAAACATATTATACTTACTGTGGAAGAAGTAGAGCTACGACGATTCAGAATAAGACACACCTACTTCAGTCAGTGTAATGTGTCTCTATTAGTTAAAAACTACTCATGACATACTGAATGTACATGACATGTCCTACAAATACACCAAGACAGAACATTTGGCAGAGGATAGCCATTTTTTATCATTGGAATAACTTTTCAACATTTAAAGCAAACGCAGTTATACCGCAAGCCTCTAAAATAACTCCAGAGGGGAAAAAATTAATATTAAAGTTCATTGACATGTAATTTAATCTTTTTGTAGTTTCATTTAATTATTTATTATTATTTTTTTTTTCTTTGTCCAAATCTATCTGTCATGCTAAACGCTCAGTATTTCTCATATATAATACAATTTCTTCATTCCTATGTATACTTCCTTTTTTGTGTTAATATATAGTTCCTTTTTTATTCCCTCTGATGACGTTTTGTCCAATTGTTCCTCCACATTTACCCGAAATGGATGTAGCTGTGATGAAATATGATTAATTTCCCATATAAAATTGTTTCGGTATTAACAACCATAAAACCACTTCCTAAATCCATGTAATATCCAAAAAGCCCGGGAAATTCCCTCCGGACTACATTCGACAATTAACAAGGCAGTAATTATTGGAAATGAGCCCATTCACAAATTGCCTTGAATAGGACCGGAGGTACGGTGGTATCTTCGGGGCACAATTAAAAATCCCCCCCCCCCGTCGTTCCTGCGGAGCAATAATTCATTTAAAATTAAGCACGGGATAGCAGAAAAACGCAAAATGGTCCGGTTTTGCGCAACCAGGGGAGGAGGTGCGGGGGAGGGGGTGGTTTTCAGTGAAGTGACTTTTCTGGAATTAAACACATAAATTATGTTCCACCAGTGCGGAAGCGCACATGAATTAATCTGCCACACATTCATACAGCACAACCAGAAATTAGAAATCTCTCACCTGCAAAGGGCATTTTTAATTTCCCTTTGGGCATTGTTCCCAAAAACAAAAAAAAAAAAAAAAAAAAAAAAAAATGCACAGAAAAAGAAACAATTGTCTGTTCCTTGAATAGCTGAAGACAAACGGACCAAATAAAAATAATAAATACAACAAAAAAAATTTAATAAAGTGTTTTATATTAAATTATAACATACCTACTGATACGTTCATCAGACCATTGATGCCTATTTAATTTCTTTTAAATTAGTAACTAGAAAAAACATTAAAACTGAAATTTCCTAAAAAAAAAATAAGAGAACAAAATAAAAATCAGATCTTCAATAAAAATAAAATTATATAAATTCATATGAATAAAATATACTTAACGATAATAAAACCAACTTTTTTAAAGCCTATTAAACCCGGGCTATCTAGAGTTTGCCACCCTTTTATATTACCAACAGCACGCGGTCGGCCACTCATTCAGGTAATACCAACGCTCGACGTTGCTTAACGTCGGTCATCAACTGGAACCGGTGCATTGTACGTGGCTAATAAACCCAACTTTAATCTTTTAGATGTCGCCTACTATTTCAAGTAGAATTTTTTTTCTGTAATATTGGATTCAATAAGGTTTAGTTTAGATAATTCTTAAAAAAAAAAAAAAAAAAAAAAAAAAAATCTAGAAAACAAATCTTCATTATGGCTTTGTAACATGTTCCAGAAGTGGAACAATGGCACGTTCATGTTATAATAAGAAAAACGAAGATTTTTGATTTTCAAAATAGCTTTTATAGAATATTCAATACAAGAATAGTGTTGTTTTTTATTAATATTCATAAAAAATTGAATTAGTCTAGTCGGCACTTCTGTATTGTGTCATGAGGTCATAAGCGTGTTTCCTCCCTGTGGAGGGAGGGAGGAACCGCGCTAAAAGTGTTTGTGTCGTTTCGATTGTACAAATGTTTAATACATCAAACCTATTTGACCACAATGTCGACATAAGAATTACTTGTATTCCCATCATTCGACACAACATTATTGATGACGTAGGCTTTCTTGGCAATCATTAATGAGGATCGTATGTTGTGATTAATTACTATATAATGTATAATCACTTCATCCCATTAAGATTATTTTAAGCTATTATACAAAAACCATTAACAATGATACGATAAACCAACACCCAGTTATTATAATACATCATCGGCCTCCAATTTTATCCCACACATAGGAACACACACACACACACACACACACACACACACACACATATATATATATATATATATACATGGTACACACAATATAGCCAGAAGACTTAATTTTCATTAATTTAGTGATTTGGAAATATGTTTTTTCGGATTCAAATTGAATTCTAGTTTTATTAAAAGGTTATTAAACAATGTTCTTTTATTAAACACTATCTGAATACCCGTGCTTCGTCACGGCAGATAAGTAGTTATTTTATTGCGTTAAATAATGTATCATCAAAATTAACGCTAGTACATAATTTATTGCAGTTTATTATAGCACGAGTCCCGTCATACTATAAGTTATTCAGTAATTGATAAGTAATCAAAGTACAATATTTCTTAACATTGGGGGGCTCCGGACCAGTGTCAAGAAACAGACAACCTTGAGATAACCCGTTATCCATAGGTTACCGATAAGAGCAGTGTAACCAACATAGGTTAAATTTCGTTGTCTATAATAAATCAGATGATTCAACAATGCGAGATCGAAAAAAATAACTCCCATTTCGAACCCCGCAAAATTGACCTTGAAATGTTATTCAAGGTCAAATTTTTTTATTCCATATTTTGAATCTAGGAGTCATGAGGAAAAAAAAAGTCAACGGCACCATGGGTCAGATATTACTCCTTTTGGTCAAAATGACCATTAACAGCGTAAACGTGGGCCATTCCAATCGATAAATAGTGGCCGGTTTGATAAGTTTCGTTTTTACATGTTTTACTAAACATTGCCTTACGTAGAAATACCTTGCTTGATTTTTTTTTAAATGCATCTTCGAGTATAAAAAAATATAAGTATACTGAACAACGGCCCCCTCAGCGGCATTCATTGAGGAACCGTTACTCACATTTTATTGACAGGTATGCCTTTTGGAGTGTCCTAAAACGTTCTGGAAGTCCATGCAAAATTTCAACATTTTCTCTCAAGTGGTTTGGGATGGGCGTTGATAGGTCAGAGAGTCGAGTCAGTGAGTGGTATTTGAAAAAATATATAGTAGATAATTTTGTCATACTTTAAATAAGTTGGGACAATGAATAACTAAAAGTGCCAATATCAAAACTGCTCATCTCATGTGGGAATAGTATAAAATGATTAGATAAAATCGTCATGAACTCATAAATTCCACCACATGAATTCCTGAAGGATGCTTATGCTGAACGGACTGGGGATAGCAAGCAGCTATAAACCGAGAAATATTCCCCTTTGAAGATTCCACAAAAGGGAATCGTCACTATTCGAAGTGACTGAGCCTTCCAATAAAGCCACCTGTTCTTCCATTTCCTTTGGGCAATTCTATACGACCTCTTCAGGCGTATTTTTTATTTTACCAGTTACGATCAATAGAATTAAGGTGTATCATGACCGCAGGTAGGAATTGCCTAAACGATACAACGTTATTAAAGTTACAGGCGAATTTATGAAGGTAGATGTATAGATGCGGAGGGGGGAGGGGGATAGGGGGAGAGAGAGAGAGAGAGAGAGAGAGAGAGAGAGAGAGAGAGAGAGAGAGAGAGAGAGTGAGAGAGAGAGAGAGAGAGAGAGGAGAGAGGGAGAGAGAGAGGAGAGAGGAAAGAGGGAGGGGAGAGAGAGAGAGAGAGAGAGAGAGAGAGAGAGAGAGAGAGAGAGAACAGGTAAAAAAAAAAACAATTTTTTTCCACTTTTGCGAAAATTCCGATTTCCGGAATATTCCGCTAAGTTAGCTTGGAATATTTGGACACCCCTTAAGAAAAACTAAATAAATCAATTGGATCGTATTTAGTCTCCAATATGAACATTGAACTAATAGTAAACGAATCTTAGAAATTAATGCTTTGAAATCTGAATTTCCTTTAAATTAGAAAAAAGTGGCGTTTTTCTGGTAACTTATCTTCAAAACTACTGATTAAAAAAATATATAAAGAAAAACAATAATAAATAATAAAAGTAATGCATGTAGTTAGTATATAAAGTATTATGTAAATATTCATAGTATGATTGCTTGCAAACAACATTAAAAAAAAATAATAAATATGTAAAAAAAAAGAGTAACGCATGCAGTTAGTTTGTTTCTGAGAATTTTAGAAAACCATGAAATGTGGTGAGTTTCAGATATCATAGTTCTCAGAAATAGGAGTTATAAACATATCTTAGATGTCTATATGAAGTCGACCGATTGTTCGCAGCAAACATCTAATTTGCTTGACATGTTTTAGAAATATTATCTTTCACATATTCAAATTATTATTGGGTAGAAACTACTTTCCTGAAGTCTTAAAACCTCCGTAACTAAACCATTATCGCGTCAATTTATCTAGTTCGCATCCATCCTAATGATATGCAAACCGGACAGAATATAAATCGATACGCCACATAGAATTGGGCTTAAGCTAATGTGCCGGGATCGAACCGAAAAGCGTGTCAGACATATAAATCGGGAGCTTAAGCCTCTATCGCCACTTCCATCTTCTTTATGACATCGAGAGGCTTAGAGAAGCCCCCAACAGCCTCTCTACCATCGCTCTCCAAGCCCTTCTTATCCTCATCTCTTCAAAACCTAACAAAAATAGGATCTTATCCCTTACAGAAAAGTTCGAAGGTACTTGTTCTTCCTAATTTATGCCCTTTTTACATTACATCGAATATTGAACGTCCTAAACTTTTTGGAACTAATGTTATAGGTATTAAATAGAAATTGCACATCTAGTCCTCCTTTACAGAAGCAGACTCAAATATAGGAAATAAAATGTAATAATTGAGGTATAATATCATCCATGTAATAATAGAGACACGAACCATATAATTAGAAAAATGAAATTTCCTCCTCAGACTAAATAACATGAACTTTACAAGCACATCATCTGAAGATTATTATATATAACAAATAATGCAAAATCATACATATAATTAGATTGAGAATGTTTTATAGCCGAAACGTTTCTACAACAAATATTTAATATTAAATAAATGAAGGAAGCGTTGATCGTCGGGGTTTCCGTCAATGTTCTTATTTAATAAAACTACATTTTATTGTTAAAATGTATTTTTATTACCGCCAACGTTTCGGCTTGCTCTAAAAGCCTTCTTCAGGTCTGTAAAAACATATATGGTATAACAATGACAAAAAAGATAGATAAATTGACAGAAATTTGAGAACATATGTGAGAGTATATATAAAGTATAATAAAAAATCTAAATAAATATACATGTGTATGGTATACAAGAGAAAAAAAAAACATACAGAACAAGTGGCGTAGTAACATTCCTATGGAGAAGATTGAGAACTGTCCCGTTTCAAGTAGAGAACACATCTGAGGACTGGAAGGATAGGGCCAAGGTTAGAAAGGAGAGGATGGAGGGGGAAGGGGTGGAGATGGAAGCATGGACGGAGGGAAACGACCGCGGTAAAGATAAAAGAGGTGCCTACGGGTTTTCCAGGTTCGGAGAAGGATTAGACAGGTGTGTGGGAACAGGTTGGGATTTACCTTACGGGAAGTTTTGAGGATATGGAAAATGTTGGAATAGGTTGAGGAGATGACTTATTTGTCAATTTTGTCATTGACGGGATTATTTTCTAGATGGATATGTGTGGATTCAGAAAGGAGACGCTTCTCAAGGTTGTGTTCTGTGGAAAGGATGGAGAAGTTTTGGAAATCAAATTTATGTCCGTCAGTGATAGCGTGTCTAGATAGCGCGGTTTTAATGTCTCTGTTCTTAATGTTGTATTTGTTTGTTTTTAATGCGGTTCTTCGTCTGTCCGATGTAAGTGCTGTTGCAATTGGGTGTAGAGCAAGGAATTTGGTAAACGACATTGGGTCTATTTTCTTGTGGGATTGGGTCTTTGAGAGTGGTGTATAGGGTTTTCAGTTTGTTTTTAGTGGATAGACCTAGGTTTAGGTTGGGAAATGTGCTTCTGAGGGATTTTTGGATTTTTTCAGAGAGGTTTGGGATGTACGGAAGGGATCTGAATAGGGGAACGACAGTATCTTGAGAGGTGGAAGGGGGTTTGGGATTTTTAAATGAATTTACAAGGGAGGTGATGGTGTGTTTCGGGAATCCATTGGCCTTGAGTATTTCTAGGAGTCGGGATATGTACTTGGATGAAATTTAGGATCGGATAGGGTAAGGGATCGATATATTAGGTTTTTTGCGGTATTCGGGATTTGATGTGAAGGGTGTGAGGATTGGTAATGGAGGAGTCGTCCAGAATAAGTGGGTTTGGTGTACCAATCGGTAGATATGGAGCCATCGGGGTTTCTTATCACAAGTAAGTCAAGGAAAGGTAGAGAGTTATTGGTTTCGGTTTTAATGGTGAATTTTAATCGGGGGTGGTAGGAGTTGAAGGTGGCTAGGATCTCAGGAATTCTATTCGGGTTGAGGATAAGGAAAAGGTCATCGACATATTTTTTAAGAAAAATTATCGTTGGGGAACATCGGGAGGAGGAGATTGAGGAGGTCATTTAGGGTGATATTAGCTATACCAGGGGCGAGACAATTTCCCATGACAAGGTCAGAGGTTTGGTGGTAGTATTTTTCTTGGAAAAGGAGGTAACCAGATTTACAACAGAGGGATAGGGATTCAAGATAGGAGGCTTGGGATAATTTGGTGTGGGGTACTATGGTTTGCCAATTCGTTTCAACGATTTCAAGGGCTTTGTCAATGGGGATGTTGGTAAAGAGGGACTCGGCATCTAGGGAGACAAGGATAAAATTAGGAGGGATGTTAATGGGGGTAAGTTGTTGTTTTAGGTCGTAGGAATTCTGGACATCGTAGGAATTGTTATGGCTTAGGGCTTGGAGGGAGGTTAGGAGAAATTTACTGAGGTTAGAGGAGGGTGAGTTGATATTGGATACGATGGGACGTAAGGGAGGTTTATGAATTTTTGGGAGACCATAACATCTGGGGGCTTGGGAGCTGTAGGAGATAAGTCTGTAGTAGGTACGTTTGTCAATTTCGTGATTGTAAAGAAGTTTGCGGATGTGTGTGTTGAAGGTTTTTATGAGTTTGGGAGTAGGATCTCTGTTCTAGCGAGCCCTCCGATGAGAAAATTTCTGGCGCCGGTGGAGATCGAACCCACGCCCGCTTATGAATCTAGCGCCCTAGCCACTAGACCACGGGAGACCCTAAATTATTTATTTTCACTAAAAAGAAGAATACTATTCCATGTTCAATAGGCGCCCCAAAAAATGAACGATAGTGATAAAAAAAAACTGTAACAGAATTCTGCAAAAATATTTCTTTCTCAAATGTCCATTTTAAACGCTAAATTTAAGGGATTTCCACTCCTTTATTTCCCTATAAAGGTAAATAATTTTGAACATGAAAATTTCATTACCTATTTTGAAAGTAAACTCCCGCCAAGTTACGGATTCTATTTCCCGCCAAGATTAATTTCCGGTGACGCTAAAATTGGATGCCCCAGATATATGAAATTTGCATGCCAAAACACTTGATTTAGCATGTACTACTGGACCGACATCCGCTTGCACTTAAAAGCATACAGACTTCTACTAAGATAAAAAAACTATATTGACTTCCACGAAAACTCCAAAACAACCTTTAATTTCAGAAATTCGAAACGCGATTAAGTGCTGCATTACATCCATTTAGGTTCTCATGGCTGCACCGGACTGAGATCTAAAAGCACAAGCGTATATAATGAGACGAAATATCGTCTCATAAAAACCTGTTCGTATAAACACCAGGTTGTGTATGGCATGAATGATCACCATGCATATTTTTTGAACGATCGTAAAACCTTGATATGAGATCAAATTAAACTCTAAGTTGTAGATACAATAAGGCACTCTCAATCTCAGCGAAAAATTGAGACATTGTTGTATGGCATATTCAACTTTTTCCATGCAGTCAATGAGTTTATGTTTTATTTATAATTAAGTATTGCAAAGGTACTGCTGACCCTCGAATGGATAGTCTTAAATCAAGCCAATACAACCACGCCCCTTTTATTGGCTGGATAAGTGGGTGGCCTATTATTGACGGTATATTTAACAGTCCACAATTTTTGCCCAAGTGTTTTACCAGTATTGCAAATTAAATTTCTTTGCAAATCTCTTTATGCCCTGATGTGGAATTGGACCTAGTACTTATTTCTGTCAGTTCTGCAATCGAATTTGTCCCTATTCCGTGCATTACATAATATAGTTTGGAAAAACACAACAACAAAATATTCTGGCTTTTTGATCCAACGTCCTCAGAATCCAAACTCTCCATAAAATACTCAATGTTCTAGTCAAAGTTACCAATCTCCCTAACCAACCCCCAGAACTCCCCTTTGTCCGCAATCAGCCCGAAACCCGATACCTAAACTCCTATTCAATGTTTGGTCACTATAAACCCTACAATCAATAACAACGGCCACTATTCTCCGGAAACCTTATCGGGGGATCCTTTGAGGGCTGCATCACGTAAACATTGTCAAGTTTTAAACAGTTTTGTTTAGCATAAATATGCTTTACCACTAAACTGGAAAAAAACGTTACAAAAAAGTGTCCGCTGTTTTTGTTTGTATTTCTGTTCTGTTGTCTGAAAAATTACACTCCTCCAAGCTCGCCAGTGATTAATTGTATACTGCTTTAATATCCGTGATATTACACATTATCGTGACACTAAAGCACCGGTCGCACTGTTTTCAATTTCAAGGACTGATAAATTATTCTCTCTCGAGTAGAGAGAATTTTATACCTACTGCCAGGTGTAGAAGCAGGGGCGGTAAACCTGTGGTGTTTACTGTAGTTGACCTTATGTCACGGTGTTTAGTGTACTGTAACTCGGTAAGGGAGGGTAGTTTATACCTACTGTCAGGTGTTCAAGCAGGGGCGGTAAACCTGTGGTGTGTACTGTAGGTGACCTTATGTCACGGTGTTAAGTGTACTGTAACTCGGTAAGGGAGGGTAGTTTATACCTACTGCCAGGTGTTCAAGCAGGGGCGGTAAACCTGTGGTGTGTACTGTAGGTGACCTTATGTCACGGTGTTTAGTGTACTGTAACTCGGTAAGGGAGGGTAGTTTAGCCCCGCAACGGCGCACATCAGTAGCTCCCTGCCTTAGCATTATTATTGGCGGGTTTTTCTCCACTAATTTATATCCAACCAAAATAAGAATTCCTTTCTACTTAAATGGGGCGTTTTTTCAGGGCTCATTGCTAACCCCTAAGAAAATTATAATTATTATTATTTATTAGTGTTTCGCTTCTTTGGCGATTTCACTCCTTCATGATGGTACCAGTATGATCGAATTAAACAGCCTTATTATCGATTCCCTTATTCCCATTAACAGAGGCTTGAAAATGTCTGTAATATGCCTGAAAGCCACTGGTCATTCAGCAGTTGCCTTCAAATGAGATTGTATAGTTTAGTGTTCTGTATTGTCTTTATGCTCTGGCTGCTGTCTTTTACAGCAAAAAACATTTCAATCTTATAAATTATTAAATTTCTGACTCAATTAATTTAAAAAAACCGCACAATGGACCGAGTTTACATGTTTACAGAATAAACCTTTCCTATGAGCTTTGAATTTAGATACAGGAAGATCGGAAGAGACCTTGCAGTAATTCTTTCATGTGTGCGACCTCAATGGGTAGATTCCATTGGGCACAAAGGAACTGTACAGCGAACTGAATGCAACTCATAGGCTGGTCAATCAACTATTCATACGCTTGATGATAGTGGAAGATAAAAGTGAATAGGCCAGTCGTAATGAGGGCGCGGGAAGTGTGCTGTGCTTTTGAGGGGAAACCTCCCCTACTGGTTATAATGCAAATTGCTTAAATTTCACGAGGGATCGCCCGCTCATTCCAGAATGCTTTTCCCTTTACAATTCCACAAACGCTTCCTGTAACAATGATTCAAACTGCAGCCGGTGCAAGAAAGGTATTCCGAAAATTAATATTTTTTCCGCTTGATTTTTGAAGCTAATACAATTTTCTATAACTTTAATTCTCAGAAGTATTTTGTAAGATGATTATTCCGGCCTGCATATCCCTCCAAACACACCTGACAGTTAAATTTTGCATATTTTGGGAAAATTAGCCAAACTTTGAACAGATGTATCTCGGAAGTTATTCTACCTAAAAAGTTTGTTTTAGCACCACAAGTTTTTAAATTTTATCTACTTTTAAAAAGCAAAGAATACAAATTGTTGTACGATGCAGGGTTTAGAAGCTATAAGAAAAAAAACAAACAAATTTTAATGTTTTTCGACTGTTGAGCAGTCAGCAGAATACAAATTGTTGTAGGATGCACAGTTTAGGACTTATAAGCAAAAAACAAAAAAATGTCCAAAAATTTTAATGTTTTTCGACTGTTGCGCAGTTAGTACAAGTCTTTCGAAGCTGACAAATTGGGTACACATTACTGGGGTAGTCCCGAACAACACCCCAAAAAATCAGCGTTACGCGTTTTTTTGCGACCTCGATGTCTTAGGTGACTGGACTAAGAGGGGCCAAACGTGATTTAGTTTTTCAAAAAGGCTACAGCCTCCAAATCTTAACCGATCTCAATGCATTTTTTTTAATGAAAGCCAATGAAATTTAGAACACCTTTGTCTATCCTAATATTTTTTTTTTTTTTTTTTTTTTTTTTTTTTTTTTTTTTTTTGTCTCCTGTTTATTAAATTACCTACGTGTAAATTATTCAGGAATTTTTACAATTGAACATAAAATAATATTTTATTTTTCATGTAACTTCATATCAGCACTGAGATCGATGAAATTAAACATTCAAATCCTGATAAGACTTGGAAGAAATGAAAACCTATTTTCAAATCATTCAAAAATTATATTATTTCAATTAATTTCAGTGTTGAGTAAAGACTTTTAAAGATGTGTCAGTCTGATTTTTTTTCCAAGACTGATCAGGATTTGAATTTTTAATTTCAACGTTATCAGTGCTTATATGAAGTTAGATGAAAATAAAACATTATTTTATGTTCAATTGTAAAAGTTCATTAATAATTGACACGTAATTTAATATACAGATGAAACAATAAAAAAAAACAAAAAAAAAACGAAGTTGTTCTAAATTCCATTAGCTTTCATTTAAAAAAAAAGAAAAATGCTTTGAAATCGAGTTAAATTTAGAGGATGAGTTTTTTTTTTAATCACGAAGTGTCATTTGGCCCCACTGTGAAGATGTGTGAGATTTGAAAGATCAGTTTTCGAAGTTGACATATTAAAGTAAAGATTAGGACAAAAATTATCTTATCCTTTATCTGCCTTTCAGATCTAAACACCGCAAAGAAACGAAAGGATTAACCTTTGTTGCACTATCTAATTTACCAAATTGGCTCAGATAATATATGTCCGTACGTCAAAATACTTTTAATTTGACTTCAGTCTAGTTGCTAACATTGTCTTGTCATAAGCTCTATCAAAATTAAATACCGCAATTTGTGTGAGTGCTTATGGATTGGTACAAAGCTCGGCGTATTCTTTCGACAAAATCATCCTTAACAAATTTAAACAAACAATCAAAATATTTTTTTGCAACTAGTTTTCCGAACCTGTTCGGAAAATTTCAGATTTTTTTCATTTTACTAATAGACTTTCATTTCCTCATTAGTTCTTTAATTTTGTTCAAAATGTTAATAAGAAAAGTTGGACTTGATGTATTGTTTTATTCTGAGTCGAATGAAACTTGCTCCAGGTTTCTATGTTATTCGTTCTCGAAATATATAATTTTATCCTATTTTTGGCCATTCGACCTAACTCTGCGTCGGAAGTTGAGAGGTTATAGAACATGTGAAAGTTATAATTAATTAATAAAATGTCACAACTCTAATTTAATTAATTATTCTAACGTTGGAAACGGGGATTGAACACTCTGTCGGTTATTTAGCTATCAAATTATCACCTTTCGAGTAATTCACTCATAGTCAATTCTAATTAAATTAAGATCCAGTACGGTTTGAAATAACTCGTAATTAACGAGAATGGCATGTGGCCCTACTATACAGGTATCTGATTCATAACCATACGACACACTAGGGAAATAGTGTGGTCAGTACTATGCTCCGGTCGCCTGATTATCCCCTTGCTGCTTAGACTACTAGGGTCATCAGCACCAAGGTACACATTATTAAATTAATTAAAGGCTGGGTTTGCCTAGGGACGGTCAGGGAGGCCGAATCCAAACCACGAACGAAGACGCTAGAAGATAAAAATCTTTAGTGCTTGCTCGGGATTTGAACTCAGGTCCTCCAGCTTATAAGCCCACTGTGCTAACCTCGCCCCCACAAAAACCGATTAATTACTCAAAATTTACTTTGAGTGGCTAACACCACTTGCGATCTATAGAATCTTATTTGTTCCTCATCGCTAATAAATATAACAATTTTACCTTTTTCTGATAAATATCCAGCTTTGGTTGTCAGTTTTGAATATCCTATAGCTAGCTTAGTGGAACCAGAAGACTTCCTTAAATGGTAGGCCTCTATTGAGTTGTGATGAATGCAAGAATCATGTCGGTGCAAAATATAATATAAAGAAGGCATTTATTAATATGTACCACCGTATTTACTATTAAAAAATAACAGTATTTTTAATAATGTGTACCTTGGTGCTGATGACCCTAGTAGTCTAAGCAGCAAGGGGATAATCAGGCGACCGGAGCATAGTACTGACCACACTATTTCCCTAGTGTGTCGTATGGTTATGAATCAGATACCTGTATAGTATCTGCCCCTCAGGGCCCTCGTGGCATTTTACGGGACTGATTTTTTTTTTAATTGGTTTTTGTGAAACAACAAGAAAATCTGGTTACACGGTATCTGGTAATGGTAAGCGTTTTTTATTGTATTTTGAATTTTATAAAGGCCCATTTCTTACTATATCCTTCATTTTCCATAAAACATATATTCAGTATATTATTTAGGGCGCATTACTTACTGTCAATCTGATCTGTACATACTATAATCTTTTCTCTTCCTATTAGGAGGCGTAATAGTTAGAACTGGAAGGCTGCCGATACTATTCGGCTGCTAGATATGCAATGTAGGTACAATAAGAGATCCTAGGATTAAGCTATCTTTATGGGAGCACTCGCTCGGGACTTGGCTACAAGAGCTAACTTCAAATAATTTCCCAAGCTCAACTAATTTCATCTAACTCACTAATAACTCTGACCTACACCCTAGACTATCTACTCCGCTTCAACTACCTACTACCTACAATCTAGATACATTAATACACTCTACTGGATATATATATATATATATATATATATATATATATATATTCTTTTTTATCCTAGGAGGCATGGGGTCATTAAGCAGTCTTCCTTTATTATACTACTTTATTTATTGGGCCCGACATGTTTCGTGCATCTTTTCTTCGCACCTCTTCAGGGGCACTTCTTGCAAGGAAGTCCTCCCGTTACCAAGTACTCCCCCTGACTCCAGAGGGAGTACTTGGTAACGGGAGGACTTCCTTGCAAGAAGTGCCCCTGAAGAGGTGCGAAGAAAAGATGCACGAAACATGTCGGGCCCAATAAATAAAGTAGTATAATAAAGGAAGACTGCTTAATGACCCCATGCCTCCTAGGATAAAAAAGAATTTTGATATTTTGGGTCATCTATAAGAATAAATAATATATATATATATATATATATATATATATATATATATATATATATAATAAAAAAAATTGAATATTTCCCTACATAAATGCAAATAATTTTAAATGGTCGTCTAGTAGTTCACAATTATAAAGACTATAATGAGGCGTCAGGCTTATCTGAAGGACCTGGGAAAATTGAACGTCGGCCATTTTTACTGTACTGCCAGCAGAATTAGCAAATGCTGTGCTTCAGCCATTAACAAACCTCTTTCCTTTGAGTGGAATCTGAGAGAGGTTTGAACCTCTTTAAAACAACCAAAGGAGGCGAGGGTAGCTCAGTGGTTGAGCACTGGACTCATAAGCTGGAGGACCTGAATTCAAATCCCGAGCAAGCACTAAAGATTTTTTCTTCTAATGTCTTCGTTCATGGGTTGAATTCGGCCTCCCTGATCGTCCCTAGGCCAACCCAGCCTTTAATTAGTTTAATAATGGGTACCTTGGGTGCTAATGACTCTAGCAGTCGAAGCAAAATGGGGAAAATCTGGCGTCGGAGCATAGTACTGACCATACTATCTCCCTAGTGTGTCGTATGGTCATGAATCAGATACCTCTACAGTATCTGCCCCTCAGGGCCCTCGTGGCCTGTTACAGGACTGATTTTTTTCTTTTAAAAACAACCAAAGGTTATCAAAGGATGAATTCTCGCAGCTTATACGAACATGGGTCAGAGTTATCTATGAGCATTATTCAATTAGTTTTAACATTATTGTCTCTTGGCGATATATTTAAGACGGTCAGATTTTTCAATTTTTTTTGTTTTCCTTGGAGTGTCAAATGGAATAAAGAGGAAAATAATGCAACAAAAATCAAATTCTCAATATAATATCAGAATGTTTAATTTTATAGACACAAAATCATTACCTTCCGCTGTCCCTGAGCTCATTTATTACATTTTCCTATTTTATTTTTTTGTGGGGATAGTATATTTTTTGCTCGTGTTTTGTTTCATTTTAAAATAATAATATTTTAGGTGAATTCATATAAATTAAAAAAAACTAACCTGGTAATAGTGCTTTCAAAGTTGTCCTTCACTTTTGAAATCATTACCGTCCACCTTTTATAATTAACGAGAACACCTAACAGGATAGAGCAAGTTGTTTCCAAATAGATGTAGTAGATCTCTTAATCTGATTTCAGTTGCCAAGAAGCTACGAATGTTGTACGCGTCTGATTTTTTGATGTGTTTTATCTGGTATGTCATAATTAGATTTTTTGTTGGTCTTTACCGTCTCCCATTTAATTATTCAAAACATCCATGAGCATTTTTTGTCGTCTAAAAATTAAATAGTGCCTCATAAACTACGTATTTTATTATATTTTCTTTTTAATACAATTATTTTTGAAAAATAAATTAGAAATATTTTTGTTAAAATTATTATTACCGTCCGCATCATTACCATCCTATTAAGAAGTGTTGTGCCTCTCATACAAAATTATTGACTAAGCTACCCATTAAAAATATAAAAGGTCATAACTATTAGTGTTTTCTTCTTTTTTTTTTTTGTATTTTCATAGGTCACTTTGAATAAATTATTATATTATTGAGGAATGCAGTGTAACTACCCTCTTCTGAGCTGTGCTTAGTTATGCAACTTCTGCGTGAAGGACTTTCCGTTTGTAAGCACGTTCTACTCAGATGTGAGACCCAAATCGTAAATTTCGTACACTATATTTTTTTTCTGAGCAATCATGAAAATGCTCTGTTTTAGTAATAAGTATTTATTTAAGTCAGAAATTTTTGTAAGTTAATTTTCATTCTTAGCAACTTGTTTTTTATAAGAGTCAACCTAATATCCTTTTTTGTGTGGTAAAATCTTGTTACAACCCATGTTTTACAATTTTAGTGCAGTACATGGATTTTTATAGACACCCTTACGTTTTTCTGTTTTAGTCATTGCGCACTCCTGGGTAAGTCGGGGGGGGGGTCCAATTCCAATTCTATTGAGTGACAATTTCTTCTATTCTATTTTGACTATTAAATCGGAAATTCATTAATAAAGCAATAACATGGATATAACAAAGTCTTGCACAGTTCCCTACTAGATGACCCCGTGAGGTACAATATTATCTTAAATCGACTTAAAAATTGCCCCGAGATAATATGTTCCAAAAGATACTTGATGTATAGTTTTGCTTATCTATTCAGATTTTGATGCATGAGGAATCCAGCGAGCACATCACGTGTTATGCATTATTCATTCTGTCCCTCTTTCCTCATTGTAATAATAAAGTGGGACCCAAGAAACTTATATCCCTAGACGAATTTTTGTCATTATAAAAAATATGCTCCAAAAAAGTGTATCATAACTTATGTATGGTATATTTCCAAAGTAGCTTATGTATTTGAAAGTAAAATATATAAATAACATATCATGGTCAGATATTATAATAAAGGTCCTCATAAAATATATTGTCCAAAGTAATTTTTGGACTAAAAAGCATTCTCATATATTCTTAAATTTAGAATTTGCTATTCTTTATTTTTACAGCGAAATTAATTTTTGTAAAAATTTAAGAATAATAAGTGACTCCCTAGCTTGTATGGACACTGTTGAGTATTATCATGTACTGAAAAGTTAATTTTAAAACCCTGAAATATGAGTAAAACCCGCGAGATCTCGAAACAATATAAGACCAAGTATGTTTTTATTTATTATTTTAATGATAGGAAAAATAAAGCAAGTCCAAATACTCCAAAAGTACAATTAAAGAGAATTTTGCTGGCTAACGACCATGACTTTTTGTAAGTTATTATTGGCATTTCGTTTTCTGGGAACAATCATTTTCAGTTCTGCATTGGTTGCTATTTGTTCCAGCCTTTTTCTTGGAATCTGGAGTCTGGAGAAAGGCTGGATTGAGTTAAAATCATTCAATGGTCATAGAAAGTTCCTTCATAAGGTTAGGCTAAGAATAAAGTTTTAATCTCTGTTATTTTTCCCATTGTTATCATTAGTGTCCCTATTTGTTCACTGACGTGCTGCTCAATATTTAAAAAAGTTAAAGTATATTATTACGCCTTCTTTTGAAGTATGTTGGTATTAATTAGGGGTAGAAAATAATACTTAACATTTAAATAAAAAAAGAATTTTTCAAACTTTTACTGATTTCCATTTTAAAAAAAAAAGTAAAATCTCGAATATAACTTTTTGGGTTTAAACTTGTTTTACTTTTTTTTTTTACTGTTATTTTTCAACTTTTAAAATAATAGGTTTAAATTAGTAACCAAATATAAATTTTTAAACAAAGAACATATTTTGAATAATTAATTCAATTTCAATAATAATACGTCCTGAAGGCTTGAGGAATTCAGATTATATGTATAATCATTAGAGCCCGGAAGATAGGCATTTATTTTTGGTTAAAATAGGCAGGCAAAAAGGCACTTAAAACACTGAAAATAGGCAGTATTGTAATTAAAATAGGCATTTATTAGGAGTGAAGGCAAAGAGGAATCTCACTCATTATTAATGAAAATATGTAATTTTAATACTCATTCATTTCTTTATTATCAATTTATCACAGAATTAGTGTACTTACTCTAACTTTCCCTTGTTACAAGCAACAACAGGATGCTTTTTCAAAGTATCAACTCTCATAGACCTTCTCAGAAAAAATGTTTTTCATCATGGAAAAACGTCCTCTGCATTATCTTATCATTTCTAAATCCGGAATACCAGGTAATTACACCATTGTCACAGCAAAAGGGGTGTGAGGAAGGAGACGTACTTCTCTGGTCCTCTCTCTTTCCTCCTATTCATTATGCTTGTGCATTCCTTCTACTAAGGAAGGTTCATTTATTTACAGAGGGATCCATGGGTTGGGAAAATAAGCTTTCGAATGGATATTTGTGACGGCAATATGTAATTTAATGTGTGAAACCTTTTTTGTCTTCGACGAACTGAAATTCGAAATTCGTTATGTGCTTTTTAAATGTTTAAATCGCAGAATAAAATTGCATATCGAGCAAAAAAGGCAAAAAAAAAAAGGCTTTAAATCTTAAAATAGCCAAAATAGGCAAAAAAGGCAAAATAAAAATTGTCTTTACACTTCCTAAATGCACGAAAACATATTTATTTCTATCTGATTCTTCAAAATATCCATTCACATAAAAAAGGCATTTTGCCTAACTTGCGGGCTCTAATAGTCATTTATTGTAAGCCAACGAAATCCTAAAATTGTTGATTAAAGCACTGGAAACTTTTATTTCACATTTAAAAAAATAAACTTTATATTAACTTTTATTTTCATTTACTTTATTTTAGGAGTTACTTAATACCTTAAATAAAAGTTTAAAAACTTGCTACAAGGCAACCTGAGCTCGACCTATCAATCACACACAATGACTTGACCAATGCAATCAAACAAAATATTTTAAATGATTGGCAAGACAGCTGGGCTCGACAAACCGACAATAAATTACGTGCAATCAAAACTACTACTCAGGAGTGGACATCAAGCTACCGTGACAACAGACGAGACGAAGTTGAACTTGCTCGACTCCGAATTGGCCACGCAAGACCAACACACGAATATCTCATGACGGGACTTAACAAACCAACCTGTAATATATGCAATAGACCCCTTACCGTAAAACACCTACTTACGGAATGTAGAAGACGTCACAAACTAAATATTCCACATGAAATTAACGATTTGTTGAGGGACAGCAGCCAGTACATAAACACAATATTCTCCTACTTACACAACAATAAACTTATACAATCTCATTTGAAGACATCTGCCGAATAACCCTGTGCTTTCTCGCATATTACAGACATTTCCATAACTCTGTTTATAAGTGAATCAAATTTGTAATCCCGATGCTGGTTCATTGGACCATATAGGTACCACCTGGAAATAGTGAAGTCGCCACAGTAGCTATCACTTATTAATAATAATAAATATAATAATAATAATAATAATAAAGTTTTTTTTAACAGTCATTTTTTAACTTATAAAATAAAAGTTTTTTTAACAGTTAACTTATTTGATAAAAAAAAATAAATGTTTCGATCCCTGGTAATAATTATTTAATTCCTAACAACAGCCATTAGTTATGAACACCTTAGAAGCAGTCAGCCCTTCGGAATTTCACTGAAACAAAATACTAACAAAGTCGTGTTCTATTAGGACCCAAGTGTACATTTGTAATTTAATTTTTACAATGAGAGGAGCGCTTTGATAATTTAATTTAATTAACAACTTAAATTTAATTAATCATTAAAAAGAAAAAGTAGTACTGACCAGCCTGAGGATAGGTCATTCTCTATTGAAATGCTCTCATTTAATGAAGAGAAGAGACAAATTAGTTTGCATACTTAAGACGACGCTAACAATGAAAATAAACTTACAAAACTGAAAGAACATGGAAAACTTGCATGTACCACAATCCATGCATGACTTACTGACTTACAGTGGCACCTAAATTAACGTATTTTTAATAGGAACATCTACTACAAAATTATAAAACTCATATAAACACTATTACTTGGCGCATAGATGTATTGTTATTGGGAATCTTAGTCTGGTGTACCAATGTATTAATAATGTAATAATACATTTTTTTATCGTAAACATATACATACATTATTAATTATTCAAAAATAATTTCTTAATGTACAAAAACAACTACGCATAAGTACATATTCATATCTACAAATTTATGATATTGTATGTAAATCTGTATATATCAGGCTGTACCGTATGAAATGTCAGTTTTGGACTTGCCGATTTCCTTCAAATTTCTTAAAACTGTCGTGGCTCCTACTCCGAGTTCTTTGACATATTCCCTAGTGTTTTTTGAGGGACAAGCTTCAACCCTTTCTTTCAGGTGGTCATTGTCAAGCTTGGTTTCTGGCCTTCCTCGCTCCTCGTCAAGGTCGAAATTTCCACTTCGAAACCTGGAAAACCGTTCGTTCATTGCCGTGTTAATGTTCATACACGCCTCAGCAGCGCTATGACCGAACTTAAATTCACAACGAAAAATAATACGGATTTCCGTTGACGTCATAATTTAAGTTTTATTTTTTTCTCAGAGGATCGTTCTCACAACATAGTACGCAAGTTACTGATTAAATAATAGGAATAAAAGAGCTTTAATTCTATATGAATAACAATGATGTTTGTAAATAATGAAATAAAAAAGGGAAAGGATTAAATCGCAAAGTAAACAAAACTGACATTTCATACGGTACAGCCTGGTATGCCATGAAATAACATTAACGATATTATAGATTACAATTATCTTTTATGTTAAAACATTTTACGTGTTGGTTTTACTTTAATATAATAATTTCAAAATTAAAAAATAAATTCATTCATTTCACTAATATATATAATATATTTAAAATTATCTGAGATGGATTTTTCCTAATATGATTTTCCTCCCATTTTGATGGACATGAAATTTCATGGTTGAAAAAAAACTACAAAAAATAAATAAGAACCCTTTTAAATACAACCTTAAGAGTTTAGAAATAAATATTTACTGAAAAATGTGTACTAAATGTTTCCAAAATATACTTATTTTTTACAAAACAATATGCATATGAAATATGAACCAACGGACGTTTTTAATGAATTTTTGGAATACAGTAAGCACGATATTTTAACCGGCTTGTAACTCCAGCCCTGAAACAATATTTACTCGCTGAGAGAAATTTGTAACATTCTCTGAACTGTAATAATATACCCTTGCCGAATATCCAATAATCCCATTAGACTGAGAATTTTTAGCTTCGTGCTTCTGAATTATGTTCAATTTTTTATTAAATCAACGCTTGAAATAACAGCTACTTCGGCCGGATATATAAACACACACACACACACACACACACACACAAAAGTGTGTGTTTATATATCCGGCCGAAGTAGCTGTTATTTCAAGCGTTGATTTAATAAAAAATTGAACATAATTCAGAAGCACGAAGCTAAAAATTGTCTAGCATTCTCTTAGCAAACCATTGAACGACTTCGTTAACCACCAAAATCGATCTACCTGAAGGGGAATTCACTGTGGAACAAAAATACTAATTTTCCCATACATGCTGTAATTATTGTTATATTGCAACGAATCTCGGTAAACTTTGTGGGCAACAAAAGTGAAAAATGTGTGGTCAAATTAAATTAAGCCACTAAACCGGCTAGGTTATTGGTTATGATTTTTTTCATCGAGCCGTGAGATGAGAAAATTCCTTAAGCCGGTGGGAATCGAACCCATCATCTCCCGCACAAGACGTTAGCCAAGGGAAGCGCGGTTTCGGTACTGGACGCCATGACTTCAACCAAGTGACTCTTGCAATGCTTGATGAAAATTGCCCTACACTATAGGGATGGGCGATAGTCGATAGCTCAATACTATCGATAGGCCGATACTATAGGTTCAAAAATATCGATACTATCGATAGTTATTCGATAGTGGCTTTCCCTATTCTTTACATCCCTAACCAATGAAGAACATAATGTTATTGAATTGAATTATCTATTACTTGCAGGATTAGGTATATTTATGTGTAAGATTACACCAAGGTTTAAAGCGAATTTATTTAAATTTATAAAAAGCACTTCCAAAAAAATAGGCGGGGTTCCTCCCTATGGAGGGCGCTAAAATATCAAGTGGCACAAAAAAGTGCAATTATTTCAAACTGTTTTAGTTGTGTTCCTTGAGACACATATTACCAGAAAGGAAAAACAAAATTTCCGCTTTTCTTTGGCTCAGTCTGTTCCGCTGCTCAGAAATGATTTTTCCAACGGCTGAAAATACACTTTCTGAGGCTACGTTCTGAACACAAAGTTATTTTCTGGCTACATTATTTAGTCAGTATTTAATACATCAGCCGTCCAGATGCTGAGAACTTCAATTCTAGAAAAAAGTAAAAACTCTATTGATTGTTCATGACTATCGATAGTAACTATTGACTATCGCCCATCCCTACTACACTATCAAGGAGCTTGATCATAGGATATATTAATATAGGGGCACCTTTAGACAGAAGTCTATAGAAAATCGGACTAAGGGCTTGTCAACGTAATGTTAAAATGTATTTTATTCCAGCAAGATTTCCAGGATTCTTCATGACAACTCGGATCCTTTTTAACGTATATGAATCGCTTATAAACCCCAAGTCAAGGACGAAAACAAAATCGGCGAAAAGGAAGAAGGAAAAAAGTCAATCCGCTGAAGACTTTGCCACTCCTTTTTATCAAAGACTGTTTTGCCTATCAGAGTGTGACAGGACCACATACGACAGAGCCTTTTCACTTGTCAAGCCCGCGGGGCGCTTTTGTGTCTCGGCACGGGATGATGGCGAGGGGGGGGGGGGGTTCTCTGATAGCGGCATGCTCCGGGAGAGTTCATTGATTTTGTCCCCCCCCCAAAACCACCCCCTTTTATTCCCGGGGCTAAAATATTTGATGCTCCTCTGACGGAATACTTTTATCAATAGCACAGGTTAGGTTAGACGGGCGGTGGAGCGAATGGGGCGTCCTTTGACACAATTCCACCCGCCCCTTAACAAGATGTGTTCAAGAAGCTCCGTAGATAATATGTTATTGTGTACTCACCCGCACGTCGGTATTATTGTACTCTTCCATATAATAAACTTAGGCACAACCGTTTTGTTGTACGAAAGTTTTCCTCACCATCTAAGATTTTGTATATAACATGGAATGGTTAGTACTCGGCTCTGGGAAAACGACACATTTTCAGAAAAAATGTCTATTTGGAACGTTTTAGCATAACCTTTAGCACCATTCTTCAGCTAAAAAATAAATATGCACAACCAACTAAAATAATTAAAACTGTAAGCAACATTTCACATCATCATGTGCATATTAAGTTGACAAACAAATTATTTATATTCATTACAGGACTCACCAATGCAGCAATTCGCTCTTTCCAAATGTTGGCGATAGAAACCCCTGGTTATAAAAAATTAAAAAAATATAAATATTTTTGATAGTGAAAAAAAAATAGATAAATTACTCATATATATATATATATATATATATATATATATATATATATAGGGTGGCCCAGATAAGAGGGCCACAAGAGAAATAACTATGAAACGCTTGGAGATGTCAAAAAATGACATCAAAAAGTCCGTCACGCAGGAGCTGCATAACTAAGCACTTTCCTCAGAATTTTTTTAGTGTAGACTACATTACTGAATAATTTGCTGTAAATAACCTATATAAATAAAATAAAAACGTGAATAGTTCTGCTCATTTACATTTCTTATGAGGCCTGTTCAATTATTGATTTTATAAATAATTTGCTTCCAGAGTTATGTTAATACATGATACTGTACTACATAATAAATACACAAAAACTTCACATTCCGTCTTTTGATCTGACGCAGGAACAGGATACAGTCCCCATAGTGGGAGATAGCGCTCCTTGTGGCGCCTTTGCGAACCTACGTCTGGCTGGCTAATTGTAATGAAACAGACTTTAAAGTAAACCCTCCTTTCCAATAGACCGATTTACTTCATTTTTACAACACTTCTTTCTCATGAGATACCCACGACGCATGCCGCGTTTCGTTACAATACAGCAGAAATTACGACCGTTATGAGTATATTAGTACTTTAGGTCCGGAGTAAACCCCCCCCCCCCTCCAAATAACCCGATTTAGTTTATTTTTACAACCCATTTTTCTCTGTTGATTACCACCACGAATACCAAGTTTCGTTGAAATGTAACAAAAATTACGGCTGGCAGTGGCAAATCGGTATTGTGGGTCCGGAGTAAACCCCCCGATTTAGTTTATTTTTACAACGGAATTCTCTCTTTAGATCAAAATAACGAATACAGAGTTCCGTTGAAATATAACAAAAACTACGGCTGGTATGGTCAAATTAGTGTTTTGGGTCCGGGGTAACCCCCCCCCCTCCCGGTGGACCGGTTTGGTGGTTAACGAACTCGTTCAATCGTTTGCTATTTGAACGCTATATACCACGTTTCATGAAGAAAAAACAAAAACACTGGCCACTATCGTGTTAACAGACATATATATATATATATATATATATATATATATATATATATATATATATATATATATATATATATATATATAGAGAGAGAGAGAGAGAGAGAGAGAGAAATTTTAACGGGGGTCATTTTTGGCGTCTACTAGGTAGGATCGATAAAGATTCAAAGAAATTTTTCAAAAATTCCGTCATGAGTGCAACCTCAATAGCTACTTTCCTTCGGAGGAAAGTGCTAAAAGGAGCAAAGATGTTATAGGTGAGATCTATAACGTGATGCCCTCGGAAATAAGAAAATAACCCTTCTAATAGTTCAAATAGAACTCTGAAGGGAAAGGTCTATTTGAACTTTTAACTTTTGGAAAATGCAATGCAACATATTATGTTGCATTGTATTTTCCAAAAGTACTAGTAACAAACGGAAGGAACAGTGCAAACGGATTTTTGATGATTTGAATATTTCACATCTTTGCTCCTTTGAAACATTTTGATATCTCCAAGCGTTTAGGAGTTATAAATATGTTTGGTTTTAAAATACTGTGATTATTACTTTACTTCTCGTGGAGTCATGCATGTTCCTATAAATCCTACGATGGGGGAATTTTAAAAGTTGGCATCTTTGAGGTGAGTTTATGCGAGGACTGTCGAGAGTTCTTTCATTTCATTTGACAAATTTCATCTTTCTCGTTTATTACAAACTGTTAGGATCTGTTTATTTGAACTCCATACACCCTTCCAGGTGATGGTACAGGACGTTCCTCTCGCACGATCCTGGGAAACCCCTATCATTCCCCTAATTGTCTCCATGACATCCAGCATCCAAAGGAGCTTGGACGCCAAACGATCTGGACGACAAAGATATTCTCTCTGTTTTCCTTCCTTACGACAATCTCAGGTCACGCCATCCATCTACGAGCATGGAACATATTTTCAACATGGGCCTCAAAGCCAAGCCGAAAGAACTTGTATACCATCAACTGCACCAATGCAGAACACGACCTTTTTTCTTAAACGCTTATGATCTTTCTTAACGAATAGACCATTATTGCCTAATTTGTACTCTGCTTTATAGTCCAAGAGCTGGTATTGCGCTTTTCATGAAGTGTTTTAAGCACCTTGAAATTTTTCTATAATGTACCTCGTTGGCGTTGGAAAGGTGCAAAAAAATCTTGCCCCAAAATAGAGTTTTATTCAGAAGCCAACTACCTTTAATGTAAAATTAAGACAATTTTACAATGAATAATAAATAAGGCAGACTCTTTTAAGAGGAATAACATGTAAAAAAAAATGAAGTTGTTTTTATTTCAATATTAAATGAGTATTTTATTCACGCTGGCATTTAAACCCGGACAGCTGAACAAGATCATGTAAGCAAGAACATATCACAACTGCCCAAATGATAGGTGCTCTTACTCACACGGTTACACGCTGTGTATTGCAGTCTATTATGACCAACATTTATTTTCATGTTTCCTGATAATGTAACCCCACAAAAATTGTCTGCCCTTTTGTAATAATTTTCAATTATGTTTATTGAAGACGCTGTTTAAATCGCAGCGTGAATAAAGCACTCCGTTTAGTATTAAGTTGAGTTTTTTTATATAAATTTTAATTACCATAAAAGTGTCTTCCTTATTTATTATTCATTTGTAAAATTGCCTTAACTTTACATTAAAGATAGTTGGCTTCTGAATAAAACACTATTTTTGAGCAATATTTCTTTCCCCCTTACTCTTACCGCAGCACCTGGTGTTCCACGGTATTCCTAGCCAACACATATTTACTTTCTTATCTACCCAAGAGGTATAGTGTAGCAAAATTTCAAAGTGCATAAAACACTTCATGAAAAGTGCGTTATCAGCTTTCCGACTATTAGTTTCAATGTCAACGAAATAATATAGAAATGATTGATTATAATAATTTATGCAAATGTTATTCAATCAAATATGTTGATTGTAGGTAGCACTATTAGATTTGAATATAGGCAGACTTAATTTTATTATATTTAAATATTAATGGCACTTCTAATAGAAATAACGGGTATTGCGAGTTTTTTATTAATAGATTCGTGCAGGTATATTCCCTCATAAAGTAACCCGGCCAATTCCTTTACAACCCCAAAACTTCAAGAGCCATCCCTTATTGTATTAAAATGTCGTCTACCAAAAAGGAAGCCAGAATGTGTTGAAAGCCTGTTGGAAAGGTTGAGCTCAAGGCATAACTCACCTGTGCAAAGGCAGCCTGAGAAGCCTGCTCATTGTGGACCAGCTTTAGGCTCACCATGACACCTCGGCCCTGCCTCGTCGAAACAATGCGTTTCTAATTAATTGTTTAAGCTAAAGAACGGGATGAAGGGATGGGGGAGTTCTCTTTGCCGTCTCACCTTCCACGGCGATCAATGGCCGTTATTCAAAACAGATCCTTTTGTAGTCCTCCGCCCGCCGTTCTCTCAAAATTATTATCTTGCCTTTTATCTTTGCCGTGCATTAATGGCTAAAAGTGGGAGGTTGGCGTTCATTATCTCCCTTCCCCTAACCTGCGGTTGCCCTTTTCAGTCTAGGCGACATTAAATATCCCAATTTGGGCGAATGCTTAATTGTCGGTGACTTCAATGCATAAACCCCTATACCCATAATTTCCCATCGTTAAAGTACCTTCATTTTTTGCCGAAATGTAACTACTTATTCTGCGATGCAATAAACATAATTTAACTGATGAATTTCGGTTGACACAATTACACTTAATTTCAGATGGCCTTCGTATTGCTAGGATTCATTAGTAGTGTTGTTGTTAGTGTGTTTCGGCTCCTGAAAGCTGTGTAGCCTCAACCTAAAATGTGCTACAACATTACTTGAAGAGGTACCTAAAAGGCTTTGGACTACGTAGCCTAAGAAGGCACTTCAAAGGCTGTGATCTACTTAGTTTGAAGGGGCACCTAAAACCTGCGCCCTAGATTATCTGAAGAGTTACATAAAAGGCTACAATTTGCGTAGTCTTAAAAGGCGCCTAAACAAGTGTGGTCCACGTAGCCTTTAGAGGCACCTAAAAGCTGCGTCCTTTATTACTAAAGGGGCTTTGAACTGTCTAGACTGTAAAATAACCTAAAAGGCTGGAATCCTCGTAGCCTTATGAGGCACCTACAAGTTGCGTCCATCATTACCAAAAGAGGTTCATAAGAGGCTATGGACTTTCCAGCCTGAAAAGGCACCTAAGAGACTGTTGTCTACAAAGCCTCAAGAGACACTTCAAATCTGCGCACTGCATTGTCTGAAGATATTCCTAAAAGAATACTGATTCATTAGCTCTAAAAGGGAGAATTGACAACGTGAAGGGAGGACATCGCCAAAGAGGTAACTTCTTTGTTGGCAAAGCCACTTCTTGAGTAATAACCCACTTCTTCATTTTTATGATAAATACTGACATGTGGTTTTATGATCTAATTGAAGTCCTGCTGGGAAAAAAATTATCCCCCTACAAGTTAATTACAGATATTTTAACAATTGCATTCAGAGGAAAAATAACAATCCAATTAGCATTGACTCTCGTGCAAGAATAATTACAATGGCAGCACTGACTGCACACTAACCCCCCCCCCCCTATTATTACTAGTTAGCGCGAATGCAAATGAAGCGCCATCACTCTTTCCACCAAAGTTTTGATTTGGTTTTCTTAGCTCTGCGCTGCGATATACAGCATTGAACCAAGTCTTCTCTAAATAGCTTACGCTGTTCATTAGGCGAGGGAGTGTTAGTATCTTTATTCTGTGAATGAAAAACAAAAAAATATGAAATAAAAGTTCTTTTCAGTAAAATACTTTTATGAATTGAGTTAAAAAATGTATAACTATTAATATTGCCAAGTTAGTATTTTTGTATATTTTCAATATTACAGACAGTATTTTGTCATTATTTCGTTTATGTAGAATCTGAACATAAAGTAACTTGGTTAAGTATGAGAGTAGGAAGATATTTATGATCACACATACTAAAATTACCGTCAAAATAAGGCATAATGTATAAATAAAATAAAATAGAAAATCATAGATAAATAAAAGAAAAAAAGAAACAACCAAATACCAAGAATAAAGAGGAAGGAAAACAGAAAGCAGAAAAAGAAAAGAAGATTTTTAAGCCAAATGGAAAGAAGAATATCATAGACTCCAGAATTGATTGTACTGAACAAAACAAACTTCTAAATCAAGGAAGACTAAATCAGTTATTTTAAATTAATCCTAATGAGAACCTGTTTGTTGTATATTACCACTCACTTTCTTAAAAGTATTTGGTATTATTAATTTGTTTATTCTTGGATTATTATGCAAGTTTATTTTTTTTTTTAATGTTTCATACTTGTCATTCTTGGAATTTTTCTTTTTTAACAACCTTTGTTTTTTACATTTATTGTAATTTTTACATATTCTAGCAATTTAATCTTTGTATTCATGTATTGAGCAAGTCGTCATAGATACAAATGCTCTTAAATTAATAAATAAATAAAGAAAAAAAGTTAAAAAAAAATATTAACGATTATAATTAAATTAATGTAACGAGGACTTAGGAAGAAGCCAATCATTATTGACATTTCTTAGTTGATAATTTTACATTCATTTAATTATATAGTTGATCAGGAGAGGTTTTTTGAGGTGGGATTGAGAGGAGAGGGGTCAAGCTCTGGGATTGGGATGGACAGATAATTTGGATTGAAGGTTGCCGGTTCATGGGTTTGTTGAGGTCATGATGAAGGATTTTGATCAAAACGTAGTAATGACGATTAATACCTATTTTGGGTAGGACATTGGAAGGAAAAGTTTCTATTCACAGTATTGAATAGACTGTGACTCCCGACTCTTCCACCACCTTCTATCCCTCCAAGTTTTACCCAACCCACTTGTCTATATTGAAACTGTACACTATATACTGATACTGATAGCATTTATAAGTTTTTAAGTTTATACGTAAAATTCAAAATTATTTTGTAATTTCAAAATTATTCCTATGGGACTTCTGTCCCGGAATAAGAATAAAATTTTTCATTCATTTTCATTCATTCATTCATTATGTCCGACGTTTTGGTTCTTCCCTAGAGTTCGAATCCTTAAGTGCTATTATGATGATCCACCTGTCTGATGATAGCTTTGTATTCGTGGAGTTTGTTCTAGTAGTCGTACGAGTAAGTATCTCCTGTTTAGTTTCTGTATTTTCTGTCATAGAAATGATTATACAGGGTCCGCCAATGTAACGTGATGATTAAATAAAGTAATTGTGTGTGAATACATGAAAAGCCATTTAGTGTACAATACAAAAAATATTATAAGTAAAGATGGAATGGTTGGGATTCGGATAAATAAACCTCAATATAATTTTGTTTTAAAAAAATCTATATTTCGGACGTTTTGGCTACTCATTGGTAGCCTTCGTCAGCTAAAATGACAAAAAAAAGAAATTAATACAGAAACAAAAAAAGTTTATAATTGTGATAGGTAACAGAACTATAAATACAATTAACTTATAAAAGAATATATCTTCTTAAATTCTTAGAATGAGTAGAATGAAAAAAGGTGGAAACCGCTAATATTTTCCAAAAACTCTCCCGACCAAAACATGCCTTTTGATCCTTACCGACTTTTCTCCCACCACCTGCTGTTTTCAGTTACATATACCCCAGTATATTCCTTTTTCCTTAGACACTTTCACAATGGTTACTTAATTGCCAACCTTGGTCTTCCTCTGCCGCTCGGCATTTACATCGGTATGTAGTATCTTATTTTTTTGTAAAATTAATTAATGTTACTATTAGCTACTATATTTGTCATTGGTATGTAGTTTCTTATTTCTTTATAAAATCAATTAATGTTACTAATTACTATTAAAATCAATTATTGTACCTATTTATTTTTTCATTCTACTCATTCTAAGAATTTAAGAAGATATATTCTTTTATAAGTTAATTGTATTTATAGTTCTGTTACCTATCACAATTATAAACTTTTTTGTTTCTGTATTAATTTCTTTTTTTTTTGGTCATTTTAGCTGACGAAGGCTACCAATGAGTAGCCGAAACGTCCGAAATATATATTTTTTAAAACAAAATCATATTGA
Source organism: Gonocerus acuteangulatus (assembly GCA_946811695.1). Classification (NCBI taxonomy): domain Eukaryota; kingdom Metazoa; phylum Arthropoda; class Insecta; order Hemiptera; family Coreidae; genus Gonocerus; species Gonocerus acuteangulatus. Next base: position 35,963,802 of record OX328129.1, read on the forward strand.
GGTTTATTTAGCCGAATCCCAACCATTCCATCTTTACTTATCACCTCGACGGCTAACTATCTAATCATCATAAAAAATATTATTTTCTGAACACTAGGCCTACCAACTTCGCCCGATTTAACTGATTGTGACTTCTTTTTACGGCGATGCCTAGGAAAAAAGTGTTTCAAGCAGATCCACCAACAACCATTCAAGCCTTGAATCAACGAATTGTGGACGAGTTGCTGCAATACCTGTCAACATGCTGTGCGAGCTGATGCTAAAATTCCAGACGAGGTTTCAGGAATTCCTTAACTGAAATGGAAGACATTAGGTAGGCTTAGTGTTCAAAAAATAATCTTTTTTTGTATAGTATCTTTAATGGCTATTTTTGTTCTTTCAATCGCTTTGTAAGAAAGTTATTTAAAGCATTTTTTCAACAAACAATTACTTTATTTAATTATTCCGTTTCATTGGCCGACCCTGTATTACAAAGTATAGGTATATTCACAAGAAATGTTTGAGTAAACGTTATTTTGTAATTATTCTTCAACTGACCCTTTTCTCAATCTTCTTATTTTCGTGGTAGGCAGTGAGTTCGTGGCAGAAGTGGTAAATAAAAAAAACTGAAATATTACATTTGAATACGATTTTTATTAATTTATTTTACAAAAAGTAAAGATATCATTTAATTAGAAGGTGGGAAGATGGTTTTAATTTTTAAGACTATATTTCTTCTGGAAATTAATTTTAATTTTAAATGTATGACAAATCGATTATGGATGAGCTGATTATGTTTCGCCATGTTGGATTCTTTCAGACCATGATCAGTCTAGACGTGGCCGTACTGGTGGAAGGTTATCCTCCTCAGATTAAGGCTGTAAGTTTTATATATGTATGGTTTTTCCTGAAGAGGCACCAAAAAAGGTGTAATGTAGGGACGTAATAAAGTTGGTGATACTGTAGCGTGAGGTTTTTATTATTTGACCTTCCGCCTACCACGAAAAAAAAAAAAAAAAACCCGTTATTTTGTTTAATTTGTATAATTACACTGCTCTAATCCTTATAGACCCCGTCTCGGATAACAGAAAATAAAAATTTTATTTATGAAAACTGTATTTTCTTCCCTTTAGTTTATGAGACTTATTCAGAGGGGCAATGAAAACCTTTTATACAGAAATTATTGGATATTTTCGAAAGGGATAATGCCTTCAAAACAACAACCTACTTTTAATGGACCCTTTCCTACACGTGACGCTAAATGGAGGTAACCTCCTAACTTAATTAACCGCGAAGGAAATGCTAGCTGGAACCTTAGGACTCGAAACGGAAGGAGACGGCTGCAAAGCACTATTATTACGCCTTAAAGAGAATCGATAATGTAATTAGAGCGCTGCGAGAGAATGCTTCCTAGTGAAATACTGCGCTCTAGCGGCAGAAGGAGTAAAGGTAATTGTTGTTTTAGCTCGTCTGGTTTCGCACTAGAAAAGCCTCATCTTAGTGGAATTAAACAGCACCTCGGCCTAATCTCATTAGTGTTCCTTTAAGAACCTCGAGGAACGAAAGGGGCTTTTAGACTGCCTGCAGTCGGAACATGCGGCAGTAGTCTTAATTTCTTCATTATTTTAGGCTCAGTGGATAGGAGGGCTGTTGGGACAACTTGGAGATCTTTGCGACTCAATGAAAGTCGTAGTTTACTAGGAAGTCCTAAGACTTAGCTGGCAGTAATACTTTGTAAAGGATGTTGTAATCATCTTATAAAAACATCCAGATTTAGCAAGGTAGTTAATATTTTATAAAATATTATTAAATACCCTAATAAAAAATATTATTATGGCGTGCCATACTACACCTACTTTCTGCATCTAGAAAAGCAAAAATAAATTAGAAACCAAGTAGGTATTATTAAAATCTAATAACGCAAAACTATAACTATCAAGGCTCATAGTTTAGAACTCGTGTCCTCCGAAATATGAGTCCTAGACGATTTTGACCTAGCCTATGAGACTCCCCGGATTAAGACCTATCAGTGCGCCAAGTTTCAAAATCGATCATACGGTGAGGATTTGTATAAGAAGCAAATGTGCAGATAGACAGCTGGTAGACGTTTTGGACCTAGCGTACGATACTCCCCGGGCGAAGATCTACCTGTGTGTCAAGTTTGGCAAAACAGATATATATATATATTAACGACATATCAACATTAGGGCTATTAACGCCACCCTTTTAGCACTTTCCTCCGAAGGAAAGTAGCTATTGAGGTTGGACTCATGACGGAATTTTTGAAAAATTTCTTCAAATCTTTATCGATCCTACCTAGTAGACACCGAAAATGACCCCCGTTAAAATTTATATATATATATATATATATATGTATATATACATATATATATATATATATATATATATATATATATATATATATATATATATATATATGTATATATATATATGTGTGTGTCTGTTAACACGATAGCGGCCAGAGTTTTTGTTTTTTCGTCACGAAACTTGGTATATAGCATTCAATTAGCAAACGATTTAACGAGTTCGTTAACTACCAAAATCGGTCCACCGGAAGGGGGGGTTTACCCCGAACCCAAAACTAATTTGACCATTTCAGCCGTAATATTTGTTATATTTCAACAAAACTTGGTATTCGTACTGGTAATATAGAGAGAAAAGTGAGATATAAAAATGAACTAAATCGGTTCATAAGGAGGGGGGGTTTACTCCGGACCGACAATACCAATTCGCCACTACCAGCCGTGATTTTAGGTATATTTCGACGAAACTCGGTATTCATAGTGGTAATCTACAAGTAAATATTTGTTGTAAAAATAAACTAAATCGGTTCATTAGGAGGGGGGGGGGGTTTACTCCAGGCCCACAATATCAATTCGCCACTACCGACCGTGATTTTTGGTATATTTCGACGAAACGCGGTATTCGTAGTGGTAATCTACAGGTAAATATGTGTTGTAAAAATAAACTAAATCGGTTTATTAGGAGGGGGGGTTTACTTTGGACCCAAATTACTAATATACTCATACAGGTCGTAATTTCTGCTGTATTGTAACGAAACGCGGTATACGTCGTGGGTAACTCATGAGAAAGACGTGTTGTAAAAATGAGCTGAATCGGTCAATCGGAAAGGGGGGTTTACTTTGTAATATATTTCAATAGAAAAGCCAGCCAGACATAGGTTCACAAAGGCGCAGCAAGGAGCGCTTTCTACCACTAGAGGGACTGTATCCGGTTCCTGCGTTAGATCAAAATACGATAATATGAGGTTTTTTGTATTTATTACGTAGTGTAGTAGGTACCATGTGTAAACATAACTCTGGAAGCAAATTAATAATTTGTCAGTTACTCATTACAAAATTAAAAGAGAACTATTCATGTTTTTATTTTATTTATGTAGGATATTTTAAACAAATTGTTCTGGAAAGCAGACTACACTGCCCAAATTCTGAGGAAAGTGCTTAGTTATGCAGCTCCTGCGTGACGGACTTTTTTATAATTCCAACGGCACGTGGTCGGTCAACCATTTAGATACTGGCCACAGTTGCTTAACGTCGGTGATGTTTGAACGTGGCTGCGGCTACGGAGGAAATCCGCTAAAAAAAAGTATAACCATCGAATAAAGTTTATTTAAGGATATCGTCTGACATCCATCAGATAGATTATTGACCTGAACCACCAAACCATATCGGGACCCCCGAAGAGCCCTGTATAAAACCAGAAATGAAAATCAGTAATGGCCCCAGCACTAAAAGCTGCTACCATGACCCAGATGCTACAGCCTTCAGACTTTATATTCGCTTACGGCACCCGCTGTCCTATCGTAAAATACATTTCAACGAAAACAGACTCGCCGATGGTCCTATTTCCCCAGTAATTTCCGCCCTTAATTCCTACTGAATTACCAATAATATCCTGGCTCGCGAAATTGTTTATCCAGTAGCTATAGTTAATATAAATCATTACGGGAAACAATAAATGTAAATAAAAATGAATTTATAAATTTTTACAGGGGACTCCCCGTCTTCTAGTGGCTAACGCCTTAGTTCCCCATGCAGGAGATGGTGGGTTCGATTCCCACCGGCGGATGGACCCTAAACAAAATGCCGAGAGAACGTGGTCGATCACCTATTCAGGTACTGGCCGCATTCAACTTGGCTATGGCTGTTGGTTATTATTATTATTATAAGAGTAAATAATACACATTATAAAATAAGTCGTTTATCCATAACCAAGGAGCTAAAAAGAAGAAAGAATTCCCTTTGAGCCTGCTAGCCTAAATTAATTGCGTGAAAGCCACTTGACGAATAGCCGACTCAGGCCTTTAGCCAGTCTCTTTGTCGAGCGGCAGAAGAGTAAACGCTTTTTACTAATTAGTAAAGAATGAACGTTTTTCGGAGGCGGAATTCAATCAGACTTACTAATCAATGACGGGAGTGTAAACACTCGAGGATTGGTTAATCAAACCCAATCCATCTCTTTAGGCCGAACTATGGATTGACGCCGCCATTTAAAAGGGATCAACGTTCCTTAACCCACCATCGTGTTGTTTGCATTCGCGGAAAGAACATCACACGAGACAGCGATATTAGAGTCCCGAGATTTGGTAATCCATATCGAAAGTGCAAAACCTTTGATGTTATCCGCTGAGAAGCCGAATGGATTTTTGTTGACTAGGTTATCAAACATTCCATCCTTCCATTTCCATCTATAGATCTTTAATTCTATAGAATTAACCAAAAGATATAGGTAAAAGATATAATCTAATAACCTAAGCTAAAATATAATCTAATAACGACCTGAGATTCATTATTTTTTCCCCCCGCCTTAAATTAAGGAAACCCTCTTATAGGCTTAACACGATAATGCATTCCAAAATTGTAGAAGCCTGGAAATTACCTATCGTTCAAATTCATGTATGTTTTCACACATACTTCTGCGAAATTAGTCCGATTTTGATGAAATTCGGTGGAAAAATACTCAATCTATAATGAAAGGTTGAGTATGATTATTAGAATTTTCCGATTCTGAGAAATAAACGACGTCACTTAACATGCAACTTCTTAACCGTTTTAAGTAATAAAAAAATCCCGGTCGTTGATATCCCTAGTGCCATTAGTAAAGGAATATGAGCGTTTATTGATGCGTTCTGATCTTTTTTGAAAAATACACAATGAAATCTTAAAGTGATGTGATACATGAATGAAGCGCTACAACAGCAAACTGATTGTATCCTCTTTATTTACTTATTTGCTTACCTTTTTTACTCAAAAATACGCATTTTACTGTTAAATGCAATAAATTGTGTCAATTGCATGGAAATCAGACCATTTTTGATCCAATATGTGAAACTCAAGAAAGCCAGGATATAGATTAGCCCTAAAAATGGGTTCATTCGTTTGTGGACGTCATGGGCGTATACAGAAGATAATTTCGGGGGCTGGGAAAATTTCGGGGGGGGGGGCTGAGAACATTTCCGGGATATTGAGAGGGGGGGAGGCTGCAGCCATGGTGTACTTGTAGACGTATAAGAAGTGCACCTGGAAGCTTATGATCCGAGACCCGTAAGCGCAGCGATTTGTTCCGTTTTTTCCGACTTCTGCAGAAATCCGCCAAATTAATAAAATAGGCTATTTTTTTTTTACAGCTACAGAGTGAACAGACATATATATATATATATATACACAAAATTAACAATCGTTATTTTCATAATTTATGGGGATCGGCATCATAACAGGTTTTCCAATCTATGAGGAAGGGAGGAAACGCACTAAGAACAACAGATTCGTTGGTTCTTCTGCTGATTTAGCCTAGTTTAAGACATACTTCCACTAGTAAATTAAGGTCATGAAAAGTTAACAGCGAAACTTACCAAATGTTTGGGTAATTGGAGTTACTTTTGCTCCTATCATGAAGAGAATTCTTATCAGGAACATTAATCTTAACTTGTGAAACACCCCGGCCTAGTAATGGAGCAGGATACATTCCCCTAGCTTTGATGGTGTCCCCTAGCCTCGTGTCAATTTGTTATGTTTAAACTTCCCTACACAAATATAATTATTGCCGGCTCCGTTTTCCTTTATATCTTTAATAATTAATGGGGTTAATCCTTCTGATTTAGTTAACCTTTATAAAAAGATAATTAAATGTTTACTACAAAAATAATAAATTAATTTTCGTTCTTCGATTTGATTAAATGTAAATATGTACTTTAACCCGTTGATGGGAATCTTGTTATAATTTATTAAGTTTTTCTTCTGTTTTGTTTGCAATATAACTATAGTAATTAGTTATTTGTATAAACTATATTATATTTCATTGTTTTGTTATTTATTTATTTTTTATTCTTTCAGCTACTCAAAGTGTTAATCGGTTTAGTGTCATCATAACACGCGTCCGTCTGTAAGTCCATCTGTTTGTTTGTTCCTTATACAAATACACCGTTTACCGATTATGACCAAACTTGCCATACAGGTAAGTCTTGATACGGGGAATCTCCTAGGCTAGGTCAAAATAGTAATATTTCAAAATTTGGTCAAAAGGTCAAACGATTTGTTGAAGAAAAATTGGCCATACTGATCTATTTAGATTCTGACGAACATTTTATATTGACGGCCTTTTTGAATAATGTCTAAAAATTGATTTTTTTATGTTGTTGATAATTAGAGTAACTCAAACTGATTGATGACTTTACATCATTATATAATCATGCAATGCAGTTCATTTTAATTTTATTTTAACAGTCACTGTCTAACTAAGGAATGCTGGTCTTTCTTTGATGGCCTCCGTTGGCTGCTACACGAATTACTTCGGCCATTTTGAATAATGTCTAACAATTTATTTTTTGATGTTGTTGATAATTAGAATAACTCAAACTCATTGACATTACATCATTATATAATCATGTAATGCAGTTTATTTCAATTTTATTTCAACAGTTACTGTCTAATTAAGGAGAGCTGGCCTTTCTTTGATTAGGGTTATCTTACTTGCAGGTTGTGGTGCTGGCCTCTGCCGGTTCCTTTACGAATTACTTGACAGATATATACAAATTCACACGGTTTGACCGATTTTGACGGAACTTGGTACACAGGTAGATCTTGATACGGGGAGTGTCATAGGCAGAAAGTAGGTGTAGCATGGCACGCCGGGGGAACATCCAGTACTTAATAAAATTATACAGATTTGGAATTAAAATACGACTAACTAATCGGTTCAAGTTAAAGATCCCGCTTACCTAGTGAGTAAAATAATTGTATGTGCGGTATTGCTATTGCTTGTTAGACTCAAAGATAAGCGGTTTATCGTTGTCGGTAGCGTGGTTAACTTCTGGTTGTATCTTTTATTCTATTTTTTACCGAATAAAATCCTGCTATCTACAATAGCTCTAAGAAAGTTTCTACCCTTCTTTAACGACAAAGGGACAATGTTTTTCCCAGAGAGGGTCACTCGACAAGAACTGGTCACGCCGGAAGTTGCGTAACTTTGGAGATTAAGTTACTTTGTTTTAGCTATTCTTGGTAATCCGACAAGTGCAAAGCGATCCTATTGGCAGGATGTTTTAAAAGATAAATCCCCCGCCAGACAATCCCAGACTATGAAACAAGCCGAGTTATTGATAAATCATCATGCGCTCAAAAAATGTTCGTATGATAGACAAGAATGTACAGTGTGGTCGCTATACCGAACAACGACTTTTTGAGATTAACAGCATTAAAAGTCATCCTTATTAACCGGATCTTATCGTTTTTGCCGAGCAAAGAAAAAAAAAACGGTTGATTTATTTGATAACTCAGATCTAAAGCATGAGATTGTATGGAAATCATATGCCAAAAACTTGCAAGAATTAAAAATAACACTATTATTTAGGGGCTATATTATGATCTTCAATGTGTGGTAACACATTTTAATACAATAAATATTTGATGATGATTAGAGTTCTAACGTTTTAATCATCCCAAGCATTCGCACCTAATTTTAGACGCCACATAACTTTTACTTGAAACTTGACGTGTCTGTGAGTAATTCTCTCGCTGCCCAAGCCATCTGCAAGATTGGAGCAAGAACATTGTTTTAACGAGTCGCAAACTTTAAGATCTCCATTAGATGGACCATGTACTTACCACTTTCCATCTATAGAAGTTACATCCCTATAGAAGGAACTTTAGTCAAATTCCAAGTATCACGTCTTAGTACTCTCGCTTCAAAGGATTCTAACTTATTTTATACTTTTCGGAAAAACATATTGTGGGTTTTAAGACGGTTGCGATTAACTTATCAAGACAGTAGAATCTATGTACGTTAATGTATTTGCCAGATGGTAATAAAAAACAAAACGCAAAAGAAAAGAAAACTAACAAAAATGGTTATGCAGCAAAAATGGCCAATTAAGGAAAAAGCCAAAGCGATTAAATACTTTTAGTCTAAACCAGGAATGAAAATTTTCTTTCTGACATATCAACATTTTCATAAACAAATTTAATATAAATATATTCTGTTTAAAACGGAACAATAATTTCGCAGTGAAAATACCCCCCCCCCCCCCCAAAAAAAAAGCAAAAGTCACGTTTTGCGAAAATAGGCTTGTAGATAATTTTTTTATAGGTAATTTAACGTTGGGAATGAATGACGATGGTACCTTTAACCGTGTCTGAGAAAACTTAAAAAAAACTAGAATTTTGGTGTTGGGAGGGGGAAAAAATGATGTTTTTTTATGTTTATATTTCTCTTTTATGCAAATTTAGATATAATAATTGCTATTACGTTTGAAAAACAGGAAGTATTGGGCATTTCATACAATGTGGTTAATATTCTACAGCTTCAGTTAACGGTTGAGGAATCTATTCAAGTAAAGAGCACCTCATTTCGAGAAGTCTGTGCTTGAAGAATCTCATATGCTAGTTTTCTTATCTTGCTGGTGAAATACTATGAACTTCTATTCTTAGACCTTAGTCACCTTCCTGCTTGTTAATAGAACTATACTAGAAGTATAATCCTCAGGCACACCAACACAATTTTATGACTTTTTTTTTTTATTACAACAACCTCTTTTTATCTGAATACTAGAAGAAATATACACCAAATAAGTTTTTTTTTTTTTTTATTTATTTTATTCCGTTCAAAATGATATGATAACGAGCGGGGTCCCTCTGAACGCCTCGACGTACACCAAGAGGCTTGTATCGGGTGTCAATAGTGTAGTGCTGTACGTCTGCGGAAGGTAATGAGAGGATATTCTACAAATGTTGGCTCTCGGTGGTTAATTTAGTAGGCTAATTTAAAAAGCTAGTACTAAAAAGTTAATTTTAGTTTCATTCAGTGTAAACAAATATGTCATCCTTTATTGCACAAATTAAATGGCGATTTTTTCAACAACTAAGTGCTCCTGCCTACGGCCATAGCCATGTTGAATGCACCGGTTCATTGATCACCGAAGTTAAGCAACGTCGGACGTGGACAGTACCTTAATAGGTGACCGACCACGTGCTGTTGGCATTATAAAAGGGTGGCAACCTCTGGATAGCGCGGCCATGATAGCCCAATTGTTGATACACCGTTAAACACCACCCAACAAAAATTAAGTACTCCTAAGCCACTTAGCAACTAAGTACCTGTTACCTACTTAAATGTTTGAGCACATATGCCCTAATCAAGGAAAACACTGGATTAGGTTTTCACTAGTGAAGCAATATTTTCACTCATGACAACGGAAGGTGGTCAAGTTAATTTACTCAGAGCACAATAGGTGTTTGTGGGCCTGACTTAATGTATACGAGGACAGACAGTGGACTTTCTCATTAGCATGTCTTCGCGTGGGCCACACCACACAGTGTGGTGTGTTTTACACCGCCGCACCACTAACCACACTTCCGGCACACAATGTAATTTTATCGCGTCTCTATTCGGCTCCCTCTACCACAATAGGGGTTTATTAATGTTTGTTCAAAGGCAGATAAGGGGCATCATATGTACGGACTTTATTACACCACATCAAATCTAGCGGCTCAGGTCAGGCATTGTTCAAGGTATTTCTTGATTAAAGTATTTTCCACGAATGAACGGATGAGAACAATATTGTCTGAAATTCTATGTTCCATATAAAGGTCAGTGTACAAATTTGATTTATGTAGTAACTAGCTGAATACCCGTGCTTCATCACGGCAGATAAGTAGTTATTTTATTACATTAAATAATGTAACATCAAAATTAACGCTACTGTGTATATAATTTTGTGCAGTTCATTATAGCACGGTTCCCGTCATGCTATTCATCAATTAATATGTAATGAAAGTATAATGTCTCTGGTTCATTAAGGTGCTCCGTCAAGTGTCAAGAAACAGATAACCTAGACAGATAACCATGTATATATATATATATATATATATATATATATATATATATATATATACATTTTATCGGGGATCATTTTCGGTCTCTACAAGGTAAAATAAAAATTTGAAGAAACTTGAGAAAAATTTGAGAAAATTTTCTAAAAGTTCGTCATGAGTGCAACCTCAATAGCTCCTCTTCTTCGGAGGAAAGAGCTAATACTTTCTTACATTTCATTTAAAATCTGCTGGATAACCAGTGACTTTCTTCTTCGGAACGCAGGAGTCGACACAAACTAAATATCCCGTATGACATGAACAAATTGTAGAAAGACGGCAGCCACTACAAAAACACAAAAGTCTGTGACGGAGGAGCAGCATAAACTAAGCATTTTCCTCAGAATTTGGGTAGTGTAGATTGCATTCCTCAATAATTTCTATATATTACCGAAATTTATGGGAATAAGGGATTCAAAATTTTGATCAAAATGCTGGTTCATTATACCATGCAAGGACAATATTGAAGGAGCGAAATTGCCCTTGTAACGACCCACTTATAAATAAATACATATGAATTCTACCTCTCTAGTCTTCACAAATTTATAGTCACTAGATTTGAGGAGTACCCTTTGCTTGGTACCACAACAAGTACCATATTTATTTCAAAGTGCTCTAAAAGAGAAAAGAGAAAGAGTGAAATGTATTAGAGAGCTAAGAGAGGTGATTTCTTCCAGAGTCCGGCAACGAGGACTGGAATGGAGCCATTAGCTCAGATAGGGCTGCTTCTGACCCTTCTTCAGGTGTAACTAATCTTGTCCCCAATCCCATTATACTTAGTTAAATTCTCGGCCTAATCCCCTTTTCTATCTCTAATGTAAGCTTATAAAGGATTAAAATTATTTATTTCCCAGACATTTGAGACTGGCTAGTTTGATATCTGGGATCTGGGTCAAATCTAAAAGCCTTTTTCCAACAAAAGTCTTCCATCTAGAGTGGCCTAATTAAGTGCTGGCTGCCCTGAATGAGGTTGGAAACCAGACTGAAGATGGAAATTTCTTTCTGAAAGTGCCCTTACTGTATAAATATGTACCGTTGTGATTTAAAAAGGCATTTAGCTTGGCCTTGAGCATAGTCGTGATTCTACTACCATCAGCATCCTAAAAATTGAACTTCATATTCAAACTGTGCCCTTACCAATAGCATCAATTAAATGTAGAAATACTGACTAGTTGAAATCGCGCCCGTGTACAAATGGGTACAAGTCATTACTATCTCTTTAAAGTTATGAAACAAGGAAAGAATCATCCGTTCATCTTAAAAACTTTTTTAAATATTGTTTGATCATGAGTTAGAATTATTTAATAGAGACAAATCAGCACTTACCAGCATAAATAATATCCTTCTCCAACAATTAATTAATATAAAATTAGGAAGACTTGGATTCGTGTGTTTGAAATGATGTATGGAATTCAAGTGATTTATTCAATGTTGATACAGATTCATACCTTTGGACCTTATTACTCACAAGGGGGACTCTTTCAGACGTAAACAAACACCATAGTAATGCTTTGGTGTATTGTTTACGTCATTCCAATACCAAATTTTAGAATTCTGAACATGAATTTTGTCCACCTCGCTGCACCCTGGATGTCGGCGCTAATGGCCAAGACGTCGAAAAATAAATAAAAAAATAAATAAATAGTAACTATTTTAACAACACTTTTTTTACGGCGTATCTACAACTTGGCCATTAGCGCCGGGCTATCTACAGGTTGCCACCCTTTTACAGTGGTTACATCTACAGGTTGCCACCCAACAGCGCGTGGTCGGTCACCCATTCAGGTACTGACCACGCCCGAAGTTGCTTAACTTCGGTGATCTACGGGAACCGGTGTATTCAACGTGGCTATGGCCGTTGCAAAACCGATTTTTTTTTCTTATTATTAGTATTAGCCAAAGCCACTCCGTGATTGTATAATCATTCGACTTTTAACTCCCAATAGCGCTTCACGATGTCATAATTCTGGTGGATGAGGGATTTTCAGTCCCTCAGGTGTTCTCATTCTTCCTTGCATAGCGGCAAGGTGACATTATCTGCAAGGCTGATGCGGTAGTCGAAGAGAGCTTGCAGGTAGCCTTGTCTTGGCCAGTATTCAGGGGAATCGAGCAAAAGGTTCAGGTCTCTGGAGATATTTTGAAACTGGCCCACTGAGGCAAGGTTCTCCCATTTCTTCTCAGGTCTTAGGGTGTTAAGGGTTCTTTTCGTATTTTTGTTGATCGTGGCGTCAATCTAGTTTTTGGATCTGCTCAGAGTAATCAGAACGACAGGTTGTTCCAGCTCTGCCTACTGCTTGGCTTTTTCGTTCCAATGGATTCCTACATAGCTAGGCAACTATTGCAGGAAGACGACCCATCGATAATGGAATTTTTGAATGAAACTTTATGAAAATTGGACAATTTTTAGTTCTGCTGAGTGTACATTCATCATGGGCAACAACATTATGCTAGAAAAACGTCGTCCAGTCCGTACTTATGTTTCCATAAACTTCTTCAATGAATATTTTCTGGGGTACGACGCTATCGTCTATTCTGACTACGCGATAACCCACCTCAACCTTCCGAAGAATCTAAAATTCAAAATTTATCCCCTTTAAAAAAATATGATAATACGTATCTTCGGTATTTTCGCCTATTTAACAAAACGACAAAGAATACTATCTTGTCTTACTTCGTTTTGTTTTATTTGGAAGAGAGAGCACTGTTTTTTTACAATTGAGGCGATGCTTGCTGCCGAGACTCACTCATCATTACTGTTTCTCTTGCAGTTGCGGACAAGAGGTATGGTTTTTTCTCATTTCCCCGCCTCAACATCTATCATTCCTCGCGTTTTACTTCCCCACGTGCCGCATCGGAATATCTGGCATCAAAAAACCTTGTTAATTCCCTCCCTGTATTTAGTAGTTACTACCAGATTTGCAGTTAAATCATCATAATCAATTATCGTTCTTTTAAATTTCACTTAGGTACACTATTTCGGGAAGATTTCTTTGAATACAATTTCCCCTCTAATTGACTTACCTTACTTCGAGTTTTGTACCTATACTTATATTTATGTGTTCTAAAATTATTTTTTCGTATCTGAAAAAATCAAAGTCTCTTGCGGTTAATAGAGTCTTGTATTGTACGAAGTCTAATAAATTGAAATTCTAGCAGGCGTACAAGCTATGAAACATCAAATGATAATACCATTGTCTGGCTATAGATAAAAATAACGATGTGCCAAGATGTCCTGCAAGAAATTTGATTGTCTGGGAAATCTCAGCCCAGTAAGTTAATATTTCTAAATATAAATAGTTGTTGAAAATAATAAAATAAATATAAAACTAAATAATATAACTATTCAACCTTTCTCTTCATCATTCTTCGTGTTTCCTACATCCTATGGATTTGGATTACCATATGATAAAGAATGTATAATGTCCCTTTTCGAATAATACCTTCATATTCAAGTTAGTTCAAGCCTCTTTCGCGGAATACATAATTATTATTTGTAGTTCTATACATATATTAGTACAATTTAATTTAATTAGTAACATTAGTTGGAAAACTTTTAATGACCAGTATTCCGTTCATTAAAACTGAAAACTTTAGTATAAATGTAAAGTGAAAAGCATGACGGAATCTGACCTCTGGAGAAATTTTAGCAATTTGCATTAATACCAGGAGGGGGGGGTTTCTCTGTTTAAATTTACCACACACTCATCGTATCCTCATTTCGAATGGCATATTCACCTTTATCTATACTTGTTACTGACTAACAAGAATAGTTGATGAAGAGACCAGTTTATAACTCTCTCTCTCTCTCTCTCTGAATTTTCCTCTCTGATTGCAATTCGAGGAAGATCTCCAGTCATAGCCGCAATGTAATTGTTTTAATTTTTCTGCTGATGGAGATAAATGTATCCGTTTTTGTGTCCATTACGTTTTGAACTTACTCAAGAAGGTGTACTCTAAGAAGAAAGAAGGTTTACCATTGTAAAATGCCCGAAATTCGTTTGTGGTGGGAATCGAACCCACCATCTCCCGCTTGAAAATCTTAAGTCGTTAGCCACTAGACCACGGGGAGACCCCTCCTATCTATTTGTTTTTCAATTTGTCATAATAAGTTCTTTTGGCAAGGACGAATCTGATTTTACCCGCTGTTTTATAAATATAATTAAATTGTTCTTCCCTCTCAGAACAATGAGTGTTACGCCAGGTTTTTGCTATCAGTATTAAAACTTACATTCATTGGCTATAAAAGACCAGCCTTTAATATTGATCAAAAATTATCCAAAGTCAATTATCAAAGAATTTTTGAAAATGATACTGTGGGAATCGCACTAAGAAATTTCCTTATTTGAAAGGAAACCCCTTTTTTTTAAAATTATTTGTTTATTTGAAATATGTACATAAAACATTAGTACAATCGTCAAGTTTGTTGACACAGATAATTATATAAAAGTTGATTAAAACGGTAAAATTAAAACAAAATAAAAACAATGAAGTATTTGGAAGAAGCCAACCATTGTTGGTACTTCCAGAGGAGGGTAAACAAATATTTCAATTATCACAATGGGATCGGCTATGCTAGTTTATCTCGGGGCCACTGTCTTTTAAGCCGCCTGGGTGGATTGTCTGGATGGGAAGGGTAAGATAAGTATAGACTTTCGGGATTAGGATGATAGGATAATTTCAAGTGGAACATTAGGAAACGGGTTTCAGCAAGGTCAAGGACAAATGGGATGTTATGGTCGGAAGGAAAAATAGGATCCTTTTGTGAAACGATTAGTGACTGGCTAAAATGAATTTTGTACAAAGACACTAGCCGGAACAATCATTGAATTGCATGGGACATCTCTACGAACAATGCAGTTTTGCCAATGGCAATTTTGCAACCGATGTAGAATAAGGGGTCTGTGGGACTTAAAAAGACTTGCATACCGCAACATCAACGGGTGATCGGTGTAAGGATTCACATCTGTCCAGTCCAAAAAATAAAATTCACTTCCTTGTTTGTATATAGCTCAGCTAACACATTTTCTTTTTTAGCGCGGTTCCTCCCTCCCCCATAGGGAGGAACCCCGCTTATAGGGTTGATAAAATGAAACAATCCGGAAGTGCCGACTAGAACATTTCGCGTTTCAGAACCCCTAGAGACCGAAAATAACGGTGGTTCAAATTTGTATATATGTATATATATATATATATATATATATATATATATATATATATATATATATATATATTTGTCTGTTCGCTCTCTAGATAGAAGACGAATGGTCCGATTTTGATGAAATTTGGTACAAAAATCCTTCGTCCAATTTGAAAGGTCAAGTTCATTAACCAGCAAAATCCGCCGACTGGAAGATGGCGTTTGGGGCGAAATTCGTGCAACAAAAATCGTAACGCTTACGTTTTTGAGTTCATAAGCTTCTAAGTACTCGTTTTATATGATTCCTGGGCTAGGAAAACGAATGAAACCATTTTCAAGGCGATAGCTTTAACCGTTCTCGAGAAAATTGGAAAAATATTTTTTGAATACCGTTTTTGGTTTGGGTACTTGGAATCATGGGATTCAGTTGAAACATTTTCTGCATGTTCTACTTTCATCAAAACTAATATGTTGAAATTTTGGTTACGTTTGGAGTTAAGGAAGGGTTAGAATAAAATATTTTATTAACAGACATAAAACGTTTCAGTAACTTTGTTTACTTTCCTTAATATCTCGAAAAAGAATCTTGGTAAACGGAAGAATACCATTAGAAAGCTTATTAAATGCTCTAAAAAAAAGGTTCTAATGAAAGTTTTGATTAGGCGATGTCAATCGGAGAAATAAGAGCTCAAAACTTTAAAGTAATTGATTTCGCTTATTCGAACTGTTCTTTTTGTCTGTTTTTTATTCCTTGTTATTTTTTAATTGCTTATTGTTGGATAATGTATTTGAAAATAAAACAGGTTAAGAAAAATAAGAAAAACAATTTAATGTTAGAGATATGGATTTCCAAGATATATAGCTTTTCAACTGCCTAGCGTCCTTCCTAGGGAGGGTTCTTTGTCTTTGATTTTGGTACTTAGAATTATGAGATACAGTTGAAACATTTTCTGCATCTTCGAGTTTCATCAACACTAATATGTTGAAATTTTTGTTACGTTTAGAGTAAAGGAAGGGTTAGAATAAAATATTTTATTAACAGACAAAAAAAGTTTTGGTAACTTTGTATAATTTCGTTAGTATCTCGAAAACCGTTGACAATCTTGTGAAGCGGAAGATTACCATTCGGAAGCTTACTAAATGCTCTACAAAAAAGGTTCTGAAGAAAGTTTTAATTAGGCGATGTCAATCGGAGAAAAAAGTGCTTAAAGCTTTAAATTAATTGATTTCGTTTATTCCAATGGTTCTTTTTGTCTGTTTTATTTCTTGTTATTTTTTAATTGCTTATAGTTGGATAATATATTTGACAATAAAACTGGTTAAGTAAAATAACAAAAACAATTTATTGTTAGATATATAGATTTCCAAGACCTTGTCACTAGCGGGTCTGTTTCTAGTGAAGCCGACCCTTCCAGGTAAGATTGTAAATCATGACCTTTCAAGACTTTACTACTCTCAGGAATGGCGTTAGTGACCTTAAGGGTTGACACGCCATTATAATAATTAATTTAAAAAAAAAAAGACTGGTGGAACCAAAATAATAACTGCTTCTATTTTAATCTTTCCAAATTAGACTAGGGATATGAACGGAACCGCGCTAAGATGATGCAGTCCTGCGAGACGGACTTTTACTACTTCAGTTCAAATTCATCCTTGCCTCAATGCCATCTCTAAAAGTGGGCAAAGCTCGTCAGTCGTGCCAGAAGAAAGAACTCTTGACAGAAAATGAAAATATTATCCGCACCTTCCCTTCAAGGGGTCCTTCCTAAGGATCGAGGTAAGGTCATAGAGAAGACGTGTCAACAGGCGAAAAGGGCAAGATCGATGGTCAAACACTCGCTCTGTTTGTCTGAACCCGGGAGAGCATTGCCTAAAGGCCCGGAGACCTTTCTACTCCACAGCGAGTCTTATGTCTAAACCTTTTCTTTGTCCGAAAAGAAACTAGTGAAAGGTCAACACCAACCTGAACTTTGCCCAGAGCCGTCCGTTGGCCGGAAAAAACACTCTCGAGCGTTACGCATACTCAAGCGGCAGCGCCTCTTCTTCGACAATCCACATTTATGGGCAACAACACTACTTCAGACCTCAGAGGTATCATATAACAGCGCAGATTGCAGAAGAGATGAAGTTACTTTTGCTCATGAAAATTCAAAGAGAAATATATTTTGTGGTTTGATGAGATTCGAAGTTTTCATTCCCAGCTTGATATTTAGTATCAAAAGATTTATAAAATATATGATCACATTTGGTAACCAAGCATGAAAAGTCCGACTCGCAGGAACTGCGTCATCTATGCGCTGTTCCGATCATATCTTTATTGCCATTAGTAACGGAATAGAAGCACTCATTGGTACGTTTTGATATTCCGTGAAAAATATAAAATAAAATCTCAAAGATAAAATCAGAACCTTTTTTTGTAGAGAATTTAGTAAGCTTTAGAATAATCGCCTTCCACTTGACACGATTTTGCAAACATTTTCGAGATATTTTGTGGGCGAGGTTATCTCAGTGGTAGAGCGCTGGACTAATATGCTGGAGGACCTGAGTTCAAATCCCGAGCAAGCACTAAAGATTTTTTCTTGTAGTGTCTTCGTTCATGGGTTGAATTCGGCCTCCCTGACCGTCCCTAGGCCAACCCAGCCTTTAATTAATTTAATAATGGGTACCTTGGGTGCTAAAGACTAGCAGTCGAAGTAGCCAAGGGGACAATCAGGCGACCGGAGCATAGTACTGACCACACTATCTCCCTAGTTTGCCCTATGGTCATGAATCAGATACCTCTATAGTATCTGCCCCTCAGGGCCCTCGTGGCCTGTTACGGGACTGATTTTTTTTTCGAGATATTTTAGAAAAAAAGTTTTTGTTTTTTTTAATTATTTTTATATAAATAAATACCGAACAACAATAAATTGCAATTTGCAACAATCTAAAATACTGAAAATTTAAGGAATGTCCAGGCTAGGTTACTAGGTCGGCTCATATACCTTTAGTGGAAACCCAATTTCGCCTCGATGGTTTCCCATTACCCCCCCCCCCCCCCCCAGGGCTGTTTGGGGGGAGGAGGGGGGGAATTGACATTCAAGTTAATTAACTATTTAATATTCCTGTTATTGGAGGGTAGACAAGACGAAGGGTTGAGGTAACACAGACCCCCTAGCTTACCTCTGCCTTCTAAAATAGCCGGGGATTATCTTGTCATTATTCCCCGGATCAACCACTAGTCTGGGGTGAACTGTTTACTAATTCCTTCTCAAGCAACTCATAAGGCTTTTATCAATCAGTAATGAATTAAAATGGGGGGTTATAATTGTTGCGGTTTTGTTTAGCCAGTTAAAATAAACCCTCTATTTACGTCAAAGTCGAGTTAGGTATTTACGTTGAAAGTATATGCTAATAAATATTAATATATACATATGTATATATATATATATATACATATATATATATATATATATATATATATATATATATATATATATATATATATATATCAACCAACAAGAGGGAATTTATAATATATAAATAATTAATTTATATATGAATTAATTGAGGTATGAGGTAAAAATTTTAAAAAAAATTGAATTGTTCCAAAGTCCTAACGACCTTTAATTATTCAATTTTTTTTTCTTTTTCTTTTTTTTTAACTGAGGTATTTAACCTTTCAAAAACAATTTAAAATTGAAAAATAGTCAGTCATAACGGCTTCAGGAATTTTATAAAGTTATTAAAAAATTAAATATCTCCATGCATTTTCCAACACATTTAAATCAGTATGCAGAGTTTGAAAGTTCTCAAGAAGACGCTTTGACATTCCCTACGTCTTTTTGTGATTTAAATTTTGTTGAAAATTCGCTGAGATATACAATTGTTTGATTAACAGAAACAAGGTTAATCAATTTAAAACAAAAATCCTGAAGGCATCTAAATTGACAGAATATCAATCTGTAAAAAGTATTTTAAAGCTTAAATGCTTTCGTTTATTTCTTAAATATTTCAAAGGCTTAAAGCAAGTCGTTTGGATTTTGCAACAATTTGAAAAATGTTAATTTTTTTGATAATACCTGTTTTGCAGAATTTATTATGCAAATACAGCCAAACCAATTTAAACAAAATTTAATAGATTACTTTACTATTTAATCGTCATTACACTGCTAGAATATACGTGATAAATACATTTAATGGCGTCGAAAAAAATATGTAAAACATGTCTATTTTATGAAATATTTATTTTGCTCAGCTGCAAATTAGTTGTAACAATATAGAAAATGTTATTGTGAACCTTTTGACACCTCAGGAAGATCTCTCTCACGTGAATAATTTTGGAATTATGAGCGGAAGAAGTACAAAAAATACTAAGTTTTTCGATTTTTTTTTTTTTTTTTTTTTTTTTTTACAGGTTTTGAAACAAAAAATGTTCCATGACATTTTTTTTATTTTGTTTTTCGTATCTTGGACGATATACACACTAAGCTAAGAACTAAGTCCTCTGAGAAACCAGAAATAGGTTTTGTGAGTATCTTTTATTATATTTCCAGGATTTATGTATAAAAGGTGAATTTATAAAATTATTAAAGAGGTTGCACTTTTAGTCATAATGAAAATTTACTTATTCATGGGATAAAAAATGTAACTTTATTACGTATCTTCTAGGCCTTCATATGAGATGGTATAATCTTGCATTTCGTAGATACGTGAAGATACTGTCTATATTCTGGCTACCTTCAGCAAGAAGTTCACACATGTTGTAAGGGATGTTTAAGTCTTATAACAGTCAATAAGAATGTGTTTCATTGTCAATACTTATTTATTTATTTACGGAGCACCACAACAGCAAGGCGATTTGCTCACGTAAATAGTTAATAAAAGAAAATGAATATGAGTAAAAATTAGATTACAATAAAGTATTTAAATGATATAAAATTTACACACAAAAAAAATAAATAAAAAGAAAATTAAATAAATAAATACAAAAAAAAATAATACAATAAAAATCCAAAAGAAAAAAAAAGTTACACAATCAACTATTAAAAACTGAGAAAATTATGATAATAATAGGTAAAATAATTCATTATTGCAAGATAAAAATCATTATTATGTCTGTGCTTGTATTGGTAGAGATTTAATAAGAGGACTTTATTTTCTACGCTTAAGCCACATCTACGAGCGCGAACAAACACACACTCATTCGCACAGACCCACATACACACATCCATACTTTCATATTACGATACTGGCATATCGGACTGTCTTGTTTTGTCATGAGATAGGAATGTGTTAAGTGTGTATGTCCAATGCGTAGTCTTGTAATTACAACTTCATCAAGTCTTGTTAATTGCGTATTAGCTTGCCATTCATGAGTACTGCTTTTTATCTCCCTTAGGATGTTATCTATTGTACTGTACCATGAGGCTTGCCATTCAAGACGGATATTTTCTGCAATTAGTAAATGTAAGTCTTGTCAATACAATATCACATATTTCAGAAAGTAGTTTCTCTTGAATTGTCATTCAGCACTGGTGAGAAAGGCCAATCTTGAATCGAGCCATTACCACCTCTTCCCTTCTACTGACTGGGTGATCAGCAATTGACGGTATGTTTTATGCTACGTAGTTTGATATCTGTAAGAGTCGTCTGAGAGTGTTCCCACACTATGTGTAAATTTCCCAGTTACGCATACAACTATTATTTTATATTCCTGCAAAAACTAGCTTGCTCCTTCTCAGCATATACAGCTAGGTACGCTTTTAATGATGCACCCTGTTATATTGTTCTAGAACACCGAAAAACACCACTCCAGCAACAAAATTTTCCCATCCAAAACCGTGCTAGAATTCCGGACCAATGCCCATTTCAATAACACCAGACCTAGTGTTATTGAAATGGCTAGTGCCCTCGCAGAATTGTAGATGGCCAGGGAGGTTCTATACACAGAGTTAGGTAGAAGTGAAATCTCCCTGAGGTATCGCTAGGCCTCAAGTGGTGTAATTTGCAAGTCTAAAACTGACGACTTTTCCCCAACCCTACGATTCCAAACTCTCCACCCTCGAGAATACAATTACATCAGTTCTTCCTACACATCTCTTCCTTTCCAACTATGTACAACCTTTCTCTCTTTTGTTACACAAAAATTGAAATACAAGTCAGTCAAGTCGCATGACTAAGAATATTCCTTAGTAAGGTGGATAGTTTAAGCCTTAATTCTAAAGAATGTGTTTAATCTAATTCCACAAAAAAAAACCCCCGTCGGAAAAAAAGCCAAGTTCCAGGCCTCTCCCAAAAACAGTTTCCCTATTAAAGTTATGGATGGATTGGGTGTTTAAGGGCAGAAAACATCTAGGTCCTCACCGCCCTGGAGTGTAATGTTAGAGAGTCGTGTATATGTCGTGAAGAGGTTTGTAATTTCGTGTTTAGAACAGTGCTGCGCTTCCAATTCAGCATTTATGACAATGAACTATTTTCTTTCTTTTTTCTGATACTGTTTGATGTAAACCCCCATAGCAGCCAACCTGTGACGTCATCACTCGGCTCACCATAGAGGTTGCCTCCATATATTCATCTGCTACCTCCATGCAGTTCAAATGCTGGAGACCGTTAAAAAAAGGGTCCAGGACTCCATTAGCAACTTCTAATGTATGCTGTGGACACCATGTGCATCCTTTTACAAAAACACATAGCTTTGGCCATGGTCGAGTAGAGACCACAAGCAACCCAGAGAGCAACATGGAGGAGGATGAAGAGAAGAAAGGACCCCACAGTGAGTAGCACAACTATCCCAACATGAGAGCCTACTCCTGCTTCAGCAGACCGCATGGACCAGACATCAATTTATTTTAATATAAACCCCCCTTTATAAACCTCAAAAACCACTAACACATTAACCAATATTATAACCCTTTTCGGCCACCCCCCACTCATAGAAACATGTAACATAATATTATTACACTTAATTTATTTCATATCCGTGCATACTTTCAAATATCCCGAAATACAGTCCACTCCATTCATGTGAATCAGCACCAGCATTACAGCGGTACGTTCATTCCCAATGGTATAGCACCTTGGGACAGCGTAGTGCAAACAAAGTGGTACTCCGGGCCGGATAAAAATAACCCAACAATTGGGTTCAAAATTAAAATCATATTTACTGAGCTTTCTCAATTTATTTTGTTTATTCTTCATAATCATTGTCTGCATAATCTTCATTATTAGAATTATTATTTTCATATATTGCTCCTATTAGGGCAATCCTACTTGTAAATCATTGCATCGCAGTAATTTTTAATTAATTAGAATTATCAACATGATTGATTCTCAAATAATTTTACATTTTTTACTTTTTTTGCTTCAGTTAACAGTAATATTAATTATTGTGTATATATTAGGCATATCTTTAATAGTAGAACCAAAAATGCTATTTACTTTAGTGTTTAAAGCTCTTTATTTTATTTAACTTGCATAGTTAATAGATTATAGGATACAAGTTGCAACTTTCAACAGTTACAAGTGCAGTTACTGTACTTCAGAGTTTGCTTTCATTATTATCAGTTAATTATTAATTTTTTTTTCTCCATTGAGGCAAACTGTATTATTTAATGTTTATATTAAGATGTTTCTGCAGAAAAGAAACATTAATTATCAAACATATAGTATCTCTCAATCTGGTAAATGAGTTCTGTTAAGAATATTAATCAAATTGAGTAAACCTTTAGAAATTAATGAACATTTTAATCAGATGATTATAAATTGATCAACAATTTAATTAATTTATTACAATGTTGTGATAATTTTGGAAAAATAATTGTAATAATCATTCAGCTTACTTCTATCACTGCTTTTCCTAGCAAAATCACTTACCTTTCATTGCTAGTGCTCTGTATCAATTTTCAATATTGCCTGGATATAATCATAAGTTATAATCATCTAAGTTCTTTATTTACCTGACTTAAGTTCCAATTCTCCATTAAGTGATTAATAAAGGTGAATAGTTATTCACTCAGCATTCATTAAGCCTTGCGGTTTGCAATTTTCAACAATTATATGGATTTAAATAAATAAAATACTCATCTTTGTCATTATATTTTTCTGTGTATCTATTTAATTAGATAATAATAAGTTACAATACTTAGTCATTGCTGCCTACATAGTGCAGCTATCATCTTTATATAATTAATTTGACATTATCAATTGTCCTTTAGCACTTTATTTATTCTTATATACAATGATTTAGTCACTATTAAATGATTGTCAACACTTTTAACTTAGCAAAGAGCAAATAACTTAGTACAGAACACAATGTGCTAATGTCAGTTGTTATCATATATCTGGGCAGGTTACTGCCTCAACAGAGAGGTCTGTCTCTTTACAGCTCTCTGAACTCTCCGTGCTGCACAGTCATCCTCTGCGTGACGTCATCATTGTCATGCCTTTACTTTATTTCTTGCCTACTTAGGTCAATTTATTAGTTTATAATAATTATTTGCTTTGCTTGTTGACATCATTAAATATATTAATTTGCTGAATCAATAATTGGTGCTATTATTTACTGCTTTATTACTTTAAAGCCATTATACAATTTTCTATTTATTTTATTTCTATAGAATGTTCGTGATGCTCATCATTTGCACTCTTTTTTTTTTACATTTTTCTCCTCATGGTCTTGCTTTCTCTCTTCTCTCCTCTCCTCTTTGCTCGATGGGTTGTAGTATCTTAATCATTTTACACTCTACTTTCAAGTCATCTCTATTGATAGAAGAATTTTCAACCATGCCTGAGTCTATCCCTGATTACGACTCTCACATCAAGATCCTTGAACGGAAGTTGCGGTCTCTCAAGAGAAACATTACCAGTTTGTCCACAGTACGGAAAGCCGCCATCGCTGATGATTCGCAAACGTATCTATTTCTCGTGCACCACGATTCAGCCGAAGCACATTGGGCGTCTTATCAAGAAACCTGGGATGAGCTTGATAGGATCCACGTCTTGATAGACAAGCCAGATCAATTTCCCTCAAGGGCTTGGGAGGAGCACTACGACCAAGTGCAGAGCGAGATATTTAACGCTCGCGCTCTACGTTCGCACCTCAAAGCGAAGGAAGAACCCCGGGATGCTCGTCAAACTATGCTTCCCGATGACCTTAGTCAAGTCCTTGGCGCTCTGAACTTAAGCGGATCTGACAGAGCTCAACTTCCCAAAATATCGATCCCCAGCTTTTCAGGAGATATTTTTCAATGGACGAGTTTTAAGGATTCATTTGTATCCCTCATCCACAACAATACCAGATTGCCGAAAGTTGACAAGCTACATTATTTAATGCAAGCCCTAAAAGGAGAAGCCTTTTCCCTCATTTGCCGGTTCCCTAAAGTCGAAGAATCATACGAGCTAGCTTGGGAGAAACTTACGGAAGCATATGACAACCCTCGTGTTCTGGCCAGCATGTACTTGCAGCGGATTCTTGACAGCGACTGTAAAGGCAACTTAGGTGAACGTCAGAGATATGAGCAGTTTCTGACTCAGGTCGGTGACAGCATCGAAGGGTTCTTGTCTCTCAATCTTGCCAATCAAGCGGACTTCATACTTTCTAAGCTAGCGCTCCGCTCTCTTAACACGGAGACGCGGAGGCAGTTCGAGCTAGCTCGCAGTGACCCGAAAGCCATGCCATCTGCTGCGGACGTCATAGACTTTGTGCGCCAACGTCTTATGGCATTTATGTTATCAAGAGACGTAGAGTCGTCAGCGTCGTCGATGCCTGCTGAATCGCGCCCAAAAGGCGATTCAAGGGCTAAATATCCCAATCGGTGGTCTGCAAAATATAATGGTGTATCGTTTCATGTGACAAATACTAACCGCCGCAGCCCATCACCTAGAACAAACATTCCAGGAAACAAGGCTCCACACTCACCACAAGGTCAAAGGCGTCATTTTGCGATTCCCACAAGGTCGCGCAGTTTCCAGGCGCATTCGGGCCAATGTCCGTATTGTCAAAGCAGACATCTTTTATCATTTTGCATCAGATTTGCGTCTCTCGCGGTTGAACAAAGATCGGAGTTCGTTGCCGCCTGGAAGGGATGCTCCAACTGCCTTCGCGAAGGGCATAATAGTGCCTGCTGCCCGTCGAAATTTTCGTGCAAATTTTGCAAAGGAAGGCATCATAGTCTTATACACGAGGAAAAGGTAGCTGCTACAAAAACATCAAGTAAAAATGGAACAAAATATGAAGAACCTGCCAATCCACAAATCCCTGATGCGTTCATTGGCTTCGAATCCTCAGCCGAAGAACCTGCATATTCGGGCGGACTAGTATTCTTGGGCACTGTACAAGCACTCATCAAATCCCCAACGGGAAAACTATACCCCATCCGCGCCGTGTTGGATTCCGGCAGCCAACACACTTTTATCACTAGGCAACTAGCCAGTCGGATAGGGGCGCCCGTTGAAGCATTCGTAGGAAACGTGTGTGGACTCGGGGGTTCCAAAATCGCGCAACCCCTAAACACTGCGACCTGTGTGATCAAGCCATATTCCTCCCCAAAGGAATATAAGACCAAAGGTTTGATCGTCGAACGGATCACCTCAGCGCTGCCCAATCTCCCAGCTCCTCCAAATGTCTACAAGCGATTCTCATCTCTCCCGCTAGCGGACCAGGATTTTGCCAAATCGGTTCCAGTGGATGCTTTGATTGGCAGTGATCTATACCCACAGCTAATCAACGGAGCTCCAATAAAATCCGAGGTCGGCGATTTGTACCTTACACCTTCAGTTTTTGGACTTGTGGTCTCGGGGAAGTTAGAAGCCACCGAGAGCCCGGAAACAAGCGTTCTGTTTTGTCTCTCAACGTCCAGCATCAAAACAAAAGACGAAATGTGTGAGCAGCATTTTCAGAACCCGCACAGCCGCACGAAGGACGGCCGTTAACAGGTTGAGCTACCTAGGTGGAGAAGGGAATATCTCCACACCCTTCAACAAAGGTCCAAATGGACGCGAAGAACGCCTGAGCTTCAGCCTGGTGACTTGGTAATTCTCGTCGAGAAACGCCCAGCCATTGGCCACTGGCCTGTCGGCAGAGTCGTCGAAACCTTTCCGGGTAGAGACGGTGTTACGCGCTCGGTAGTTGTCAGGACTCCTTCCGGCAGTCACCTTACCAGAGCAGTGTCATCGCTTGTCCCCCTTTTTCTTCCCGAGGACAAGGAGTCCAAGGATAATTAAACTTTTAATTTTTGTCGTCTACCATGTTTTGGTAACTATTCATGTATTTATTTATTTCAGTAGGGTAACTGAAGGAAGCAATTAAATTTATTATTTTGTTAAATTTAAGTAATTATTTATCTTTTTATAAGCGATGCAGTGATCGTCTTCTTTCATCATTTGTCATTGTTATAGTTTTTCCCCATGCGATGTTTATTATTTGTATGCTCCATAACTTAAGTTTTGTTTTCTTTATTTAAATTTAACCGGGTCAAATTTAGGTGGGCGGTTTGTTTGATGTAAACCCCCATAGCAGCCAACCTGTGACGTCATCACTCGGCTCACCATAGAGGTTGCCTCCATATATTCATCTGCTACCTCCATGCAGTTCAAATGCTGGAGACCGTTAAAAAAAGGGTCCAGGACTCCATTAGCAACTTCTAATGTATGCTGTGGACACCATGT
The DNA here is from genome assembly GCA_946811695.1 of Gonocerus acuteangulatus. Taxonomy (NCBI): domain Eukaryota; kingdom Metazoa; phylum Arthropoda; class Insecta; order Hemiptera; family Coreidae; genus Gonocerus; species Gonocerus acuteangulatus. The sequence continues at coordinate 35,990,970 of OX328129.1, forward strand.
GCATCCTTTTACAAAAACACATAGCTTTGGCCATGGTCGAGTAGAGACCACAAGCAACCCGGAGAGCAACATGGAGGAGGATGAAGAGAAGAAAGGACCCCACAGTGAGTAGCACAACTATCCCAACATGAGAGCCTACTCCTGCTTCAGCAGACCGCATGGACCAGACATCAATTTATTTTAATATAAACCCCCCTTTATAAACCTCAAAAACCACTAACACATTAACCAATATTATAACCCTTTTCGGCCACCCCCCACTCATAGAAACATGTAACATAATATTATTACACTTAATTTATTTCATATCCGTGCATACTTTCAAATATCCCGAAATACAGTCCACTCCATTCATGTGAATCAGCACCAGCATTACAGCGGTACGTTCATTCCCAATGGTATAGCACCTTGGGACAGCGTAGCGCAAACAGATACTAATGTCATTGCTTATTACTAACACCAATATTACTTACTATTATAACTATTTGTAATAAAATTAATACTAATATGCAGTATAGCAATATAAATAAAAATAATAGACTACAAAGCAATATTCGTATTTACTTATTTATTTATTTTTATTTTTTCCCCCTTCTTGTATAATTCACTCGTTAAAGAATTTTTGAATCATTTTTTTCGTGGTGATCACGTTGTTGGTTTCATGACACCTGGACTCACCGGACCTCCAAACTCCTCAAATAGTCAACATGTGGGTGTAGTATGTATTACAACAACCACTTAATTTTCTTAATTCATTGTCTTTGATTGTCTAGACGACCCAAACTATGCTTTTAACATCGCCGTTGAAGGTGTTTTTTTTTTTTTTTTGTTGTTTTTTTTTTTTTTTTTTTTTTTTTTTTTTTTCAACATCACTGATGACGTAATATATTCATTTATTCATCATTATTTTACATAGGATCCTTCCTATTGATTGTACATGGGGCTATTGTTCTTATGTATGTTGTCATATTATCCATAGAACCTATATTGTAAATAGAAATTGTTGCGATTATATATAGTCATATTATACATAGGAACTATTTTCTTCGTTTCCTTTATAATTATAAGTTTTTCTTAAAAATGTATTTTAAGTTTTTTACTAGTTAATTTTACTTTTAGCTGCATGTTATTCACAAAATTAATTGTATAATTAGATTGATAAATACAATAATGTAATTGGATTTGTAATTATGTAACATTGTAAATATTTTGTTGTTGTTATGTATTTCTATTTTATATGTGTACCTGGGCGAAACGCTGTCAATGCGGGGTGCTCATAAATAAATTATAAAAAAAAAAAAAAAAAAAAAAAAAAAAAAAAAAAAAAAAAAGAATCATTTTTTTAAAATCTTTATTAATCCTACCTACCACATAGCTTAAATAAAGTAGTATGAAGACAGGAAAACTACTTTAACGACCCCATGCCTCCTAAGATCAAATATATATAGCGGAAGTTCATTTATAAATCCAAAATCATTTATTTAATGCTCAACAAGTTTCCCGACTGTAGACGCCTCTTCAGGAGCAACATGTAGAGTAGAAATGACAAAACACTCATACTCACTGTCGATCAACTTGAAACCGCTTCAGAGTTCATAGTGTAAAAGTCAAATGTATATGTATGTAAATTTATGCTATGATGTTACAATTTTTGCCTTTAAGTCCTATCATACTATATTAAATTATTTGTAAAGTTTAAATATATTATGTTTAGATATAGTTCCGAATTTAATTTCTGCATAGTGAATGAAGAAAAAACTAAACAGAGTTGGTTTATCTAAAAAAAAAAAAAAATAATAATAATGAGTGAATAAAATAAAAAAACAATTCGCATGGTTAACTCAGATTGTAAACGTCATTTAAAATCAGGGGAGAAAAGTTTAAGTCGACGCTTTTCTATAGGAGCTCCAATGAAAATCCAAGCCCTAAACTTTGACACCAAGTTGAAGTTGAAGTTCTCAAGTCGGCCGTCTGATCTCTGTAATTTAATAAACATATGTAAAGTACCCCGATCTGCAATGCATGACTTGATACTTTGCCACTATAAAATAGATTGTAATTTATACTGTCCTCGTGAAGCCTTTTTATTAATCAAAAGATTTAATATAAAAAAAATTAAATATTCGAAAAGTATATAGGTACCTATATATATATATGTATATATATATATATATATATATATATATATATATATATATATATACATATACATTAGGGTGGGCCGAAAAAACTCATTTTTTTATTTCGAAGTTGTAATAGTGCGGAAAAGTTGCGAATTATATAGAGAAATAAAAAGAAACAGAAATGACTAAAATCGGTTGACATCTTCCGTTCGCGCATAGGCTTTGAAATTTGACAAAATATGAAAAATCTTCGTTTTTGCAAATATTTTTAAATTTTTTTAATTTGATGATTTCGTAATATAATAGTTTTTAACGTCTTCGAATAGAGCCTAAAAACATTGTGCTTTAATTTGGTTTAGATCAGTTGATATCTTTCAGTCGTGCATAGGGCTCAAAATTGGCCCTCATATTGAAAATTTCACATTTTTAAGAGTTATTTTATATACCTTTTATATACTTTTTTTAACGTAATAGTTACAGTGTTTCTAGTTTTGAACATAAAAACATTGTGTTTTATTATGGTGTAAATAAATTTCGGCCGCAGAATGACGCCAATGCTACCGAAAAACTGGACTTCAAAAAAGATAGTTAGGCCTATGACATGATATGCTGTATATTTGAAAAGCCTAAATATTCAAGTTACAGAATAGTTTTTAACAATAAAGTTACCTTGATAAAATAGAAAAAAACATAGTTCTGTATAAATTATACTATTATACTATTAAAAAACAAAAAAAAAAAAAAATCAGTCCCGTAACAGGCCGCGAGGGCCCTGAGGGGCAGATACTATAGAGGTATCTGATTCATGACCATACGGCACACTAGGGAGATAGTCTGGTCAGTACTATGCTCCGGCCGCCTGATTTTCCCCTTGGCTGCTTCGACTGCTGGAGTCATTAGCACCCAAGGTACCCATTATTAAATTTATTAAAGGCTGGGTTGGCCTAGGGACGGTCAGGGAGGCCGAATTCAACCCATGAACGAAGACACTAGAAGAAAAAATCTTTAGTGCTTGCTCGGGATTTGAACTCAGGCCTCCAGCTTATTAGTCCAGTGCTCTACCACTGAGCTAACCTCGCCCCCTATTATACTATTATACTACTATTATATTATAAATTGTGTAGGTTGAACCTGTCCATTATACTCTTCTCAATTCTTAAGCCAATGGTACATTGAACGCGTTTTTGGTATTTCATAAATAATTAGTATTTAAATGTAATAGGCGTAGTATTTATTTACATGAACTAATAAAGACGTAGAAAAATGGGCGTTTATCGAATCGAGTTGGTTGACAAATGCAAATCTTTAGTTTTCGAAATATCCGCTCTTAAAAGACGGTCATTTTGGGGAAAAACAATTTTGCCGCATATTTTTTCCCCGTTTTGACCGGATAACTCTTCAACGATGTACCAAAATAATAAATAACGGTTTTAGGGTTCTAGAGTATTGCATTCCCTTCAATAATATATATTACTTTGCTATTTTATGTATTTTCCTTCAAACTTAAAAATAATTTCAGTGTTCATCGTGAAATCAGAAATTTAGCGACTAATAGTCCAGGAAACTAAGAGTTATAGATGGAAATGTTTGGAACACAATTTTTAACTTCATAAATTTGTTTCGGCTAGTTAGGAGGTCAACATATCATAAGTCCTCACCCGTTGCCTTTGTGCCGGGGGGGAGGGGGGGGGTTTAGAAGGTCCTATTTTTCGGGTTTTCACTTATACCTCGGAAACCCTGCGTCCTAGCGACTTGACTATTCTATAACAAAAGAAAGCTGATTAAATTTCCTACAAGTTCGATTCAATAATGTTTTTCGAGATATCTTTAGTTTTGGAAATATCCGCTCTTGAAAGTCTGTCATTTTGGGAAAAATCAGCTTTCATTTGTTAGAATAGTCATGTCGCTAGGATGCAGGGTTTCCGAGATATAAGTGAAAACCCGAAAAATGGGACCTTCTCAACCCCCCCTCCCCCCGGCACAAAGGCTACAAGCAAGGACTTTTGATATGTTCACCTCCTATCCTGCCCAAACAAAGTTACGAAGTCCAAAATTGTGTTCCAAAAATTTCCACCTATAGCTATTTTAAGCATTCGTTGCCTGGACTGTTTCTGTATAGTATATTGGCTCTCGTCCCTGAGTAAGTCAGTCAAGTTAGAATCAGGCACAAGATTAAGATGAAACTGATGATGTATTTTAGGTCTATATATATATATATATATATATATATATATATATTTCTGTTGACTTATTATTTTCATTAAATTAACGTCTATTATTGTTAACTAAGAATTTTGGGACGGATTAGCTATAGTTTACCACCCTCCTCCGTTGACTTATTCCTGGGAAAGTCATTTGCAATGAGCCGAGGGTCTCAGTGTTCAGGTTGCTATTTTTCAACCATGGAAACGCGCACGCGAAAGCCATTTCAAGAGTCAAAAATTGTTGTCATTAATAGCCGATGAACCGTTTTAAATCGTAAGGATTGCTTTCTACAAAAATATTTAACACAATTGAAAGGTTTTAGCATTAATGTTCTATTATCATTAAAATGATTCAGGAGCAAACCTTCCCCATAACTGAGAACCGATATAGGTTTAATAAAGCAACTAGCTTTTATGAAGTTTCAAGGATGCTTTAATTAGAAGCCCGCCCGTTGAGGGGATTAACAGAGAGCGGTTGGACACGGAAATTGCAACTGAATATTTCAAATGAGCATGTTTATGCGAGGTCCAGGATCGGCTAGCTACTTAGTCTAGGTTCAGGGGCCTTCCTGAATGTACTCTGGGGGGGGGGGGAGATGGAATAATTTCAGCGTAATCACTGGAGTAATATCCTACAGGGCTGAGAATAGGTCACGTTCATTAATAGACACATTAATAGATTGAAGTAACCGCTGCATTTTTTAGTATCTCAATGAATCCAAATAGTGAGATGCTCTCTGTCGCACATCTTCCAAAATCTGACTCGCAGGAACATGGTTACATTATGTGCTTCCATATAATACGTCTACATCTGCTGTTATTTAGATATATTAGAAAACACAAGATATCCAATCGCCAAATTCACTGATTCTCTAATCACTTTTAGTGATTAAGACATCGTCACAACAGCCTAATCCGCTAACCTTCTCGAGATCTCGTGAAAGTTCACTTGGACGTTACTGTATGTGATCCTCCTTCCGAGGAGAGAGGTTTAGCAGAAATACTGCCAATATTAGACAAAATTGAACTTTAAAACGATAATGAACGTTAGAAAGATGTGATGAAAAACGAATCTCCTACAATATGAGAAGCCATAAATGTGGTTAACAAACTTTGAACCTTCTTGGAACCCTGTGACAACGCCGATCATCATGTGTTTCCACATCAACGTAACATTTGAAATGTTATTATGGAGGCCTGGTGGCCTTGATTATTGAGGCGTGAGCACTCAAAACTCCGTGACAAAGGTCGTGGGTTCGATTCCCACTATGGGGTAGTTGCTTTTCTTTAGAAAAAAGAAAAGGCATCAGCCCTATCCTGGCTAGAAAAGGGTGGTAACCTATCGATAACCCGTCTCAAAATTCTTAGTTAGGAATAATGGACGTTATTATGAAAAAACTAGAAAACAGTGTTCAAAAGAAGATTGAAGTATATTTTGAAGATACTGAAGAGTGAAGTGCACATATCGCCGTTCCGGATGAACAATGACTTAACTGCAAAAATATGTCAATTGCTATAGGTCCATAGACAATATAAGAAACACATCACATACAAGTAGTTCTACCACAAGAGAAAATTTGACAGAACAACAGACATATAATTTGTCTTCTAGAACAACGAACAACTTTTAGAGAACGAATGACGTAACTGAACATAAGGGTAAAAATTTAGGGTTGAAATTAGGGTTATCCTAATCCCTGGAAGGTGAAAGTAAAGAATATATTCTACATACCTACACTCAATATTTCAGTCACTTACGTCCCTTTTCAATAATACGTTTTAAACAACTACAAATCGTTTACTCTCCTATGAAATAGAAGTGTTTGCATTTACGTCATTCTTCTTCCAGGAAGCCAATAAGTATGCACTAACTCAATAAGTGTTCCATTAATCCGCCAATTGGCTTTATATGTATGTAAAAACAACATGTATTTGAGTAAAATTTACGTTGATGATTTTAAATCCAACTATTTTCCATACTTCCCATTTGTAGGCCTCGATGAATAAATGTTCAGTAAGTCTAACAATTTTTCACACATTCCATCGACTTATTGAGATTTGACTATAATGATAGCGTTAAAAAAGCTCAATTGTTTGAGAAGAGCGTTGTTAAAGATATTTATCAATTCTGCAGGAAAAAAAAAGAAACTTAAAGAATGATTTTAGTGCAAAAATCAATTTACTTTTAGGTGCTCTCCTTCTGAAAAGGCCTCCATGACGGAAGATTAATAGAATTATTATTTTATTTTTTTGTTTTTACGGTGCTATGCTATCTTTAGGTTGCCATCCTTCCTTAACATCCATGGTGAAGCAGAGAATTCTTTCAACCTGCTGCAGGCGGGACTCCAATGTGGTTTCCAAAAGAAGATTGAAATTTATTTTATGGTTACTGAAGAGTGAAATACACATATTGCCATTCCGGAAGAATGACGTAACAGAAAAAAACCTAGGACCACCAGAGAAAATTTTACAGAGCAACAGACAGAAAATATCTCCGGGATAAGAATCCAAGGCGTTAGCCACAGGACCGTGTGGGACCCATTAATATTATTATTCTTAACTATTAAACAATTTTTAAGTATTTTAAAATTGATATAGTTTCGAAGTTCATTCCGCCAGGCCAAAATCTATAATATCATCCTGAGAGGGTTGTTGACTGCTTTAAAGAAATATGAGAGAACATGCTTAATAAATACGGAACATCAAAGGAGCCTTTGACCTTACAGCATCCGAGGAACGGCTTATAATGAAGTATTCGGCCAATATAAGCTGTCCATTGATGTCAAATAAATGTCATCATGTTTGTTCATCTGGAATTCATGTTATTGAACCTCCTTCATAAAATTCAATTTCACGCCAGCCTTTATCTTATGTAGATATTACACTGGACAGGCCTAAAATTCATTAGTTTTTTTTTTTTTTTTTTTTTTTTTTTTTTTTTTTTTTTTTTTTTTTTTTTTTTTTTTTTTTTTTTTTTTTTTTTTTTTTTTTTTTTTTTTATAAAATGTACCAGTAGTCAAGTATTTAAGAGAAACGTCCATTTCGTTTATTACTCGATTCCATAGTTAAATTTAACAAGATTTCGACCCATCTTCTAAGTGCACTTTTATCCAGCTGGTGAAAAAGTCCAAACCACGCGTTAATCAACGCTTTCCAGTGAAATATTTTGTCCCAAAAAATTTTCGGGACGGCAGTTGGCACTAATTTAATTAAAGGATTTTCACTTATTTAATTTTTGTTTATTTTCACAAAAAAGCATTCGAACTTTTGAAATAATGATTAAATAAAACATTCAAAAAATAAAACTGTAACGTATATTAAAAAAAAAAAAAAAAAAAAACCTAGTTAATCAATTGTGTTGGAGCGTACATACTAAATCCCCAAAAAAACATAAATGTGAAATAGAGGCCAAGTTCCTGCCACCACAAAGAAACACTCCCTTCCTCAAAAATATCCCCTCCTAAAACCCCCCAAAAACGCCTTACCATTCTACACTCCAAAAAAGTAGTATGGGTTGGTGTATTAATTCAACCAAAAATATTTGCCAATACAAGAGATGATACAAGAAAGAAATGGCCAAGTTCATTACTTGGAAGACCTCATAGTTACTTACTAAGAACAGTAAAGACACTTCAACTGACCTTTAAAAACAACAATAAAAATACTTATATCCAGTTACTAAAATATCACTTTCCTCAACCAGGTATATTCTTAAACTTGGCAATGTTTTTTTTGTGCCGAAATTATCTTTAGATAAAAACTAAACATTGCCAAGTTTAAGAATATACCTGGTTGAGGAAAGTGATATTTTAGTAACTGGATATAAGTATTTTTATTGTTGTTTTTAAAGGTCAGTTGAAGTGTCTTTACTGTTCTTAGTAAGTAACTATGAGGTCTTCCAAGTAATGAACTTGGCCATTTCTTTCTTGTATCATCTCTTGTATTGGCAAATATTTTTGGTTGAATTAATACACCAACCCATACTACTTTTTTGGAGTGTAGAATGGTAAGGCGTTTTTGGGGGGTTTTAGGAGGGGATATTTTTGAGGAAGGGAGTGTTTCTTTGTGGTGGCAGGAACTTGGCCTCTATTTCACATTTATGTTTTTTTGGGGATCTCATTGCTTTTTTCTAAGTATTAAATAGAATTTAGTTGCCGCATACCTACTGGCTTTTGTACTTCATATAAAACCAGGGTCTTTGGATTCTGCATAAGGTTCTCCATACTGCTTGATATTTGATACCAATAATCAACCTACATACATCTAATCACTAGACTAGAAAAGTTAGAAGCTCATCCAAATGACATTACTTTAGAGGACAAATTGATTGCTCTCTTTACTAAACTATTACACAGTAAAACACAGGAACCTTATCCCGAGGATAAAGATCACAATAGGGAAAGTGTAGAAGGCCTTCAAGAAAAATATAAGAACAAAAATGACTCGACTTTGAAAAACTTAGTATCTGTTTTGAAGTATATTATGCAGTGAACCCCTACGACTTTATTTACTACATTTAAGAAAGAAGTCAGAACTGTTTTTAAGATGCGTCGAAATGTTTTTTAAAACATCAAATATAGGTTCTCCTTACCAAGACGATTCATTTGATACCCCACATTATGGGTTTCAGAAGGAATGATGGCATTTCGATGGAGCAAGAAGTAGAAAACGTCATAGGTAATATGACACTCCCGTATCAAGACCTACCTGCGTGCCAAGTTTGGTCAAAATATGCCAAACGGTGTGAATTGGTATAAGGAACAAACATACAGACAGACAGCTGAAAGACCTTTTTTACCTAGCCTAGTGCATTCCCCGGACCAAGGCCTACCTGTGTGCCAAGTTTGGTCAAAATCGGTCAAATGGTGTGAATTTGTGTACGGAACAAACATGCAGACAGACAGCTGATAGACGATTTTGACTAGCCTATGGCACTACCCGGATAAAGACGGACATGTGTGTCAAATTTTGTCAAAACCGGTCAAACGGTGTGTATTTGTATAAGGAACAAACAGACAGCTGATAGACAATTTTTCCTAGCCTATGATTCTCCCCGTATCAAGACCCATCTGTGTCCCAAGTTTGGTCAAAATCGGTCAAACGGTACGGATTTGTAAGAGGAACAAACATACAGACAGACAGCTGGTATAAGATTTTTACCGAGCCTGTATGCGTCTCTATTTGTTTCTTAAAACATCAAATATAGGTTCTTCATACCGAGACAATTCATTTGATACTCCACATCATGGGTTTCGGACGGAATGACGGGTTTCCGATGGAAGTACAAAACTGGCACGCCCCCGCCCCGGAAGCGGAGTCAAACACAACTTTTCGCGATTTTTCGATTTTTTTCCTTTAATAACGTCTTCATATCTATCTTCATGCAAAATTTCAAGTCTCTAGCATCCTGGGAAGTGCCTAATAATATTGATGAGTCAGTGAGTGAGTGAGTGAATGAGTGAGTGAGTGAATGAGTGAGTCCTATAAATCCCGATTTTCGATCGCTTATATCTCAGAAACTATTCGATGTAGAATTATGAAAATTTCCAGTTTTACTCACATCCAGTAGTTTAATACCTGTGTAAAATTTCATAAATTTATCTTCACCTGGTTGAAAGTTATGAGAGGGTAAAAATCGGCTCTAAGACCGCCTGTAATATACACACAGTATGCTTAGGCCGGAACTTGGCCTGGCGCACTACCGTGCGCCTAGATAAATGTTTGATGTTTCTAATATTCTCACCAAAAATCCTGCTTCGTTGGGAGCATTCAGCTGGGTAACCTTCGGGTGCGCGCGTTCCTATTGGGGAGATACTACAGAGAAAGTTCAATTAATAACGACTCGTACATTAAAATAGTTTTGTTTTAAAAAAATCTTTATTATTATTATTATTATGCAATTTATCGCAATGGTATATTTATAAATGTTTAATTGAGCTAAATTTTAAAAACTTTTTTATAATTCTTGTTAGGGTAACCAACTCAGTCTTATTTTATTTAATAGTTTAATACTAAAACAAAATCAAATCTCACAAAATTTGATTTTCCTCCGTCATTTTCCTATTTTGTTGAGCACCCTTTCTTGATAATAAATTGCTAACGATTTTCCTTTTTGGATTATTTTTCAACCACGGGGTCTCCCGTGGTCTAGTGGCTATCGCGCTGGATTCATAAGCGGGAGGTGGTGGGTTCGATTCCCACCTCCGGCAGGAATTTTCTCATCTCAGGGCTCGCTGGGAAAATTCCTCGCCGCACCCTGGTTGTCGGCGCTAATGACCTAGATGTAGATGCGCCGTAAAAAAAAAAAAAAAAAAAAAAAAAAAAAAAAAAAAAATTTTCAACCACATATTACATAATGAAATGTCTATATCGCGCCCATGATTTAGCCTAGTAGCACGGAAAATTAACGATAACCTACACAATTCACAACTCCTATCCTAAACTATTCGATAATAGGGATGATTTCGAAAAAGGGGAAGGAAATTGCAATAATTGTTATATAAGAATTAACTATTTATTTCTCTGCTTTAAAATAGCTTATGTAAGGTTATATTATATAATACTAGCTGTTACCCAGTATGCCATGCTACACCTACTTTCTGTCTACGACTCTCCCCGTATCCAGATTTACTTGATACCTAGTTGTCTATACCCAGTTACGAAAATCGGTCAAACGATGTGAATTTGTTTTAGTTAATAATTTTACCGGCAGAGGCCAGCACAGCAGCACTTCATCTAACAGCCAACAGAGGCCAGTAGTAGTCGATTCAAAATGGCCGTCACAATCTGAATGGTTCAGTGTAGCCAATTTTTCTTGAACAAAACTTTTGACCTTTTGACCAAATTTTGAAATTTGACTATTTTGACCTAGCCTAGGAGATTTCTCGTATCAAGACCTACCTGTGTGCCAAGTTTGGTCAATATCGGTCAAACAGTGCTGATTTGTATAAGGAACAAACAAACAAATAAATAAATAAACAAACAGAAAAACAGATAAACAGACAGACACGTGATCTTTATATATATATGTATATATATATATATAGATTGTTAATTAAACTGAGTTCTACTGAGCCTGGCCAAGTTCCGGCCTAAGCACACTGCCTGTATATTACACGAAGTATTAGAGCCGATTTTTACCCTCTCATAACATTCAACCAGTTAAAGGGAAACTTATGAAATTTTAAACAGATATTATACTGATAGATTTGAGTAAAACTCGCCACATTTAACTCGAACTGTTCCCCATATAGTGTCACAACATTAACATTATTAATTAATTACGTTTGCAAAGTAATTTCAGAGGAAATAACTCCACCTTCACTGCCCTCCACTAAACACAACCACGTCTGAGTACTAATTCAATAACTACAAAAAAACTGGGAATATGTGTTTACTTCTTTACACTTCATATGGATTGGGATATGAGTGTATTTATATGTACATGTATATATATATATATATATATATATATATATATATATATATATATATATATGTATGTATACAGGGTCTGTCCAGAAAGTAATAGGACTGAGTCGATTAATAAAAAATGTATTGATCCAACCGTTACAATTTTTTAAAAACTTTCAAAATGGGCTCCTCCTGCGTCGATACAGCGCTGCCAGCGCGAATTCCAAGCATTGAGGGCGTCACTGTAGTCATTCTACGGAATAGCCTTTAGAGCCGCGGTACAAGCTGCTTGGATCCCATGTGTCGTCTCAAAATGCTTTCCTTTCATCGGTCTTTTAAGGCGAGGAATCAGAGAGAAGTCCGGGGGCCACATTTGAGCTGTAGAGCGGCTGGGGAAGCTTTGGGTTGCATGCCTTGGTCAGGTAGCTGGTCACAAGAAAGGAGGTGTGAGCCGGGACGTTGTCGTGGTGCAACTTCCAGTCGGCTACGGTGTCTTTTCGGACCCGATTGACCCTTCGTTTGAGCCTCTTGAGTACTACCACGTAGAACTTGGGAGTTGACGGTTTGTCCACGAGTCATATTGTCGGTGTTTTAAGTCGAAGGTCTTCCAGCACGGTATTCATCGGCGACCTCTTTCCGGGCCTCCGAAAAGGTCTTGTGCCACCGAAACTCATCACATATTGCTTAAGTATTAACTGGGTAAGCCTGCTTGATCATATCAAGCTGCGGGCTCTGTCGCAGATTTACCGAGTTTCACAGAGAATTTAATCGCCGACCTCAGCTGCATTTTCGGCTTGTCGCATTAACAAAAACTCGTCGCACAAAAAAGACTTTCCGCATTAGATAGGGACCCATACTACCGAATCCAGTCGGCGAACGCGGGCTCCTTAGTACAGTTGCGGCGGAAAAAATCAGTCCTATTACTTTACGTACACACACTGCATATATATATACATATATCGAGAGAGAGAGCTGTACGCATTTTTTTTTTTTTTTTTTTTTTTTTTTTATTTCTGTGAATTATTTTGTATTTTAAAATATTTTAATTATTCCAGTAACCCAACAATCCTTGTTCCATTTTAAATGACTGATCGCGAACGTAAAGGTCAGAATATTTCAGCCGAAATAAATCGTTCTTGTTGATTTTTTTCGAAACCCTGGAAATGAAATTATTTATTTTTGAAATGTAAATAGTCTGACAGTTTTACTGAGGATGCTTTATAATTCTTAATTTACCATGTCGTAAAACAATTACTTCGGTTGCCCAAAGGAAATTAAAAGTAAATAATATTCTGTTAGCTCTGAAATACGAAATGGTTTCGTTTTTCGCTGGTTTCATGGAAAGAAGTTATTTATTAAGTATTAATAGGAATGTTCCAATTTCTTTACCTTCTTTATATCAAAGACAATCTTTTGATAAATATTAACAATATTTAACTAAGATAATATATATATATATATATATATATATATATATATATATATATATATATATATATAAATTATGATGATTGTATTACCTTCTTGGAACTTCCCGGATTTATTGATCCATTTTCTCCGCATTTTTAAAGGGATACTTACAAATGGTTCAAGGTAAGAGACGTGACGACTTCGTAAAGAACAGACGAGTCTTTTCAAAATCAATTTTCTAAATACACAAGTTAATGATTCTATGAAGTTTTTCGAGATATCTTTAGTTTTCGAAATATCCGCTCTTGAATGTCTATCATTTTGGGGAAAAACACACTTTTTGCTCTCTTTGACCGGATAACTCTTTAAAGATACCCCCCCAAAAAAAAAATAAATGCCGTTTATAGGGCTGTAGAGCATTTCATTCCCTTCAAGAATATATATAACTTTACTATTTTATGTATTTTCCTTCAAATGTGAAAACAGTTTTAATGTTCATCGTGATATCTGGCGACAACTGTCGACCAATGAACCTTTCAATTTCTCACCATTTCAAGTCAATGTATTGTCCACAATATACTCCATTATATAAATATAGTGAGTACAGGACGTATAAATAGCACAAAATATATAATTTGGGCCCACTGACCAGTTTTCACACCCAATTACATAAGATTTTGTGAGTGCGTTTATAACGTTTGAAAAAAAATACATAAAATAGTAAAGTAATATATATATATTATTGAAGCGAATGGAATGCTCTACAACCCTATAGCCGACATTTATTTTTTGGGTTCATCGTTGAAGAGATATCCGGTCGAGAATAGAAAAAATTGTGTTTTTCCCCAACATGACAGACTTTCAAGAGCAGATATTTCAAAAACTAAAGACATCTCGAAAAACTTTATTGAAGCGAACTTGTAGAAAATCAGCTTTCATTTGTTATGGAATAGTCATGTCGCTAGGACGAAGGGTTTCCGAGATATAAGTGAAAACCCGAAAATGGGACCTTCTAAACCCGCTCCCCCGGCACATAGGCTACGGGCAGGACTTTTGATATGTTCACCAACTATCCAGCCCAAACAAAGTTACGAAGTCAAAAATTTTGTTCGAAAAATTTCCATTTATAACTGTTTGTTGACTGGACTGTTAGGAGAGATAATAAAATACTGTATTTTACCTATTTCCTTCAGAAATCTTGTGCCTATGTGCTTTTTGTGAACCTAACGTTCAATACCCAACGGTAACCTTTATGTGGCTAACTTATTTATTCGTTTTATAACGAAGTTTCTTGAGAAACGTTTGGGCGATGCCTAAATTTGTTAGTTCTAATGTATGTATTATTGAAATTAATGTTTTATTAAAAAATGTTGTATTTAAAAATTTATAGATGTATTGTTAGTGCATTGTATCTCCTAATAAATTTGAATGGGGGTCAATTTTGGTATCTATTAAGATCAATGAAGATTTAAAGACATTTTTTAAACGTTCTTTCAAAGTGCAACCTGATAATAGCAACAACAAAAAATTGTATTTATTATAACTCAGCTTCTGTAGGTAGGAATTTTCAGACTTGGTATTTTTCTGTATGCAATGAAATCTGGGCAAACATAACTTTTCAAATAAGCCAGTCTTCCTTAAGAATGATAATATTAAAATAAAATATGGCCTCCTAATTTGTTACAGCTATTTGTCAGAGAAACGCCCCTAAAGGAAGTATCGACATGTTTTCCCTTTCGCTAATGGTATGCGAATGAATGATTGAGCAGCAACCACATTCACAAGGAGCGAATGAAGGAATGTATGCCAATCTAACCTCACTACGTCAAATATTCACCAAGTAATTTATCTTAGGAAGAAGGACAAGTACACGGCGGAACCTGTTCATCGCTGAGTTTACCTTCGGGGGAACGTTATAACCGGAATTTTGCTCTCTGAATAATAATTTATATTATATATCAATATATATAATATCCAATTATCTAAAAATTCAAATTCAATCAGGTAGCAGATGTTCTGTGACTCAGAGCTCTGTAAAAAAGTTTGAATTCCTTACACGTTTCAGACATTATCCTTCACTGTTAGGTAGTATAAGTCATAAGTACATTTCTTGCGCATATGTAGAAATATTAATTAAAAAATTAATTCTTATTTTGAGCTTTCAGATTTCCCCCCCCCCCCCCCCCCCCGAAATCCATCTACACAAAATTGTATTTATTACAATAAAGCCAAAGCTACATCTCGGAGAGTAATAATTGAATCTAAAAAGAGGTCTTGGATAGGTTTCTTAACATCAAGCAACAGAAACACGACGACACAAATTATTTGGCAAAACATTCAAAAAATTCAAAACAGAATCCGATTACTAGTATCAAATCAAATAATACTCTTACAACAGACCAACAACATATTTTACTGACAAGTCCCAACAAACAGATAACCTAAAGCCATCTCGTTATCTATAGGTTACCAGTAACTGGAGTTAAACCAACGAAGGATTAAAATTCGTTGTTCATAATAAATGGACGTTAAAATTTAAAACTTCATGTTCCCAAGATATAATTTGGAAACCCATTATATTTGCGAGTATTGCCAAGAATTGTTCTGACTGAAGATGCTGATGGGTGTGGATGCTGAAGGTTTCGAAATATTATATATATTATAACCTCGGATAGACAAGTCTATGAGGTACAAAATCACAGTTTATTTCTAGTAAAAAATTCTGTAAATCATAGAGACTCCCTCCTTCTTCCTAAATAATCGGAAGTGCATTATCTGGTATAAACTAATATAAACAAAGCCAGTCGTCTGCTAATCGCTGCATGAAAAAGTCGCGAGTTGGGTATGGTGTAGTTAACGTATGTCTTTTTCGCTCATCCGATTGACCTTCACGGGTCGATCACTTTTATAATACGGCTTTCCAAGTGACAAAATGGCCCTGAAAACTGCCCAGAAAAGATTTTCTCTTTGATTTGGGCTACCAACTGGTGAAAGCTCAGGTTGCAGTTAGTGCCTACTAGAGAACATACCAAAACCACTGAAGGCAGTAATGCTTGTTGTTTTGGGATATGAATCAACTCCTGATGGGCCTACAACATCTTTCGTTATCTTGTACATACTCGTGAGATGTTCATTTTGTGACAGAAAGGATGTCAGGAAGACGAAAACCCTACTGTATGTACAGTTTGTAGAAGGGCCATGTCACACAGATTACCAAAATGTGTTAAAAGTTAACGAGTCTCAATTGGACAGAACATTGTATTTTCCTAGAGTTCCTATTTTTTATGGCTTTTGATCGTTCTAGTTTTCCTAGCTATTTTGTGAATTTGACTTAATATTTTGCAGATTTTTTCCTGTTTGAATTTATTTCATGATATTCCTGTTCTATATTTTTTTTTTGTATAAAAAAGCAAAAGAAAAAATTTAAATTTGTTTATTTTATAAATTTTCAAAGTATGGGGCAAACATTCCCCACGGTGCCATTAAGGTAGACCTCAATAGCAGTGTCAATCCAGGGTTAAAGTGAATCACAAATAAGAATAATATGAAATATACACAAAACAGTAGCAGCTGACCTGTTATCGTCCTAGCAACGCATTCTGCCTAGGCGCGCCTGCTCTCTTTATAAACAACTAAAAATTCAAACCCCTATAAAAACACTTGAAATTTTGAATGCCAAAAAAACATTCCTGAGCGACTGTTTACACCCTAATAGGAGTTTCCATGCAAAATTTCAAATTTTTCTGACAAGTGGTATTTGACAAATATGTAGTAGATACAAACCTTCCACAGGCAGGGTCAGGTCAATACTGGACATGGACAGCTAGAATTATTTGTCATATGTTTAAAATTAATTTCCAGAATAAATAAATGAATAAGAAGTTAAAAAAAAAAAAGTTTTCCGAATTCGATTAAACATTTTTTTTTATTGTTTGTCAAATAAGTTAATTAAAATGAATAAAAATATTCTTAAGATGTTGTATTTCATTTTTTTTTCTTTTACATTTTTTTTTTTTTGTATTTTTAAAGATGTTTGAAAGTTAATAAATAAATAATCATGATTGATTGTTTTCTTTGAAAATATAACAGTCCTTGAAGCTTTCATTCCACGTCGATTTCCTAGAAGACCGAAAATTTCTACCAAGCGTAGGAAGGTCAAACTCCCCTTAAGAGGGAAAAATAAATTGCGAAACGTAATAATGACTCAATTTCTTCCAAGCTCTCCCTTTCCTCGTTCGGCTTAATAATATCCAAACAAAAACTCATAATCCTTTCAAAATTCATCAAATTAAACGACCCCCTTCTTACTTCCCCCTTTCGTCTTAAGGAGAGCAAGGGTCCATCTTTCATCTTGGGGGGGCTTTCATCTTTGTTAGGGTATCAGAAAAGAATGTCTTAAAAATTTCTTATCATCAATACTTCATTACAACAAAATATTAATTGATTAGTTTTAGATTTTTTAATTGGAGACCCGGTGGCCGTGAGTGCAAAGGCTACACCCACATTGGACCCGTATTTCTCCCGATCCGATCTGATGGGATTTCGTTTGATCGACAGCGGCAAACATGAGTGCCTATATTGGTCTCGACCCGATCCGATCCGATTTAGTCACTGCTCGTCAGTAATGAACACGTAGTGAAGTGAAAATGAGTGATTAATTTAAGAAATACCATCTAATAAGCATAGAAACCTTTGATTAGGTTGAATGTTGGAGGTAAGAGAAGTATTGGTATTCATATTTTAAAGTTATTTGTAAGAAAGGTAACTAGAAGGTTATAAGCATTGGAAGGTTATAAACATTAGAAGATTATAAACATTGAAAGGTTATAGACGTTGGATGGTTATAAAAATCTTTCCATGCAATTTAATAAACAAAGGAAAGTAAAAACAAAAATGTGAATTGACAAAGTTGTTCTAAATTTTATTTCCTTTGATATAAAAAATCTTGGAAACATTCCGAAGTAATCCTTATTCCAAAACTCCAACACTTGCCAGTTCCTATCGTCCTATTAGCCTTCTCCCAATAATTTCAAAAGTATTCGAAAAACTCCTGTATAGAAGACTCCTACCCATAGTAAACTCAAACCATAAAATTCCTGATTACCAGTTTGGCTTCCGTACCCAGCATTCCACTACCCAACAAGTCTTCCGTGTAGTTGACACCATTTCCTCCACACTCGAAGAAAAGGGCTTGGGTTCCCGTGTCTTTCTTGACGTGGCTCAGGCCTTTGATCGAGTGTGGCATCCCGGACTTCTTTGCAAACTCAAAACATTCCTTCCTTTCCATTTCTATCTTATCCTAAAATCATATCTTGAAAACCGTACATTCCATATTAAATACGGCTCTTCAATTTCCTCTCCTCGAACGATTAAAGCATGTGTCCCCCAAGGCAGTATCCTAGCTCCTCTCCTTTATTCTATATTTACTTCAGATATCCCAACAACCCCAAATATTGTCACGTGTACATTTGCCGATGACACTGCCTTCCTTATTTCCTCTCCCAACCCTAAATTGGCATCTGAAAAACTGCAAACATACCTCAATGACGTCGAGAAATGGGTAAACAAATGGAGGATTCAAATGAACCCAGAGAAATGTACGCATGTAACCTTCACCCTGCGACTAGCTGAGTGCCCTTCCGTAAAAATCCACAATATCCCAATACCCCAGTCCAACGATATTTAGGTTCGATATTTAGGGTTCCACCTCGACAAGCAACTTACCTGGAATACACACATAAAACACAAGAGACAAGAACTGAACAAACGCTTTGGACTTCTCCGACGAATTATTGGACCTAAATCGAAACTTGACACAAAAAACAAACTGACAATACACAAGACTATAATAAGACCGATATGGACATACGGCATAGAACTATGGGGATCAGCTAAGCCATCAAATATAAACATTATCTAACGTTTTCAATCCAAAGTCCTCCGTAAAATCCTTAACGCTCCTTTCTACGTTTCAAACCTAACCATCCACCGAGACACTTATATACCCTTTGTCGATGATTTAGCCAAATCCCGATTCCTGACCTTTTTCTCTAAACTCCCAACCCACCCCAATCCTCTTGGCAGATCCCTCTCTTCCAATGTTATTCCCGATAATCCTCCTCGCCGCCTCCGCCGCCATTGGCCACGAGACAACTTATTGCAAGAAATTGTGTAAATATTGTAAATAGTGTACATAGTTCTACCAATTGTATTGGGAGTAGCAGTAATGTCTGCCTTCTCCCCTCATCTCATCCAGTGTGTTGCCATTTTTAGATCAAATGTACTTATTGTACATATCTGTACAGATTGTAAATATCAATAAACGAGATTGAACTTGATATAAAAAAAAATCCATTGAAATCGGTTAAGATTTAGAACCTTTAGACCTTTTTGAAACACAATATGTGGGTTGGCGCCATTTTGCTTCGTCGGGCCGAAATCGGTCTAGAAACAAGTTTGAATGGCCAAGAATCGGTGGCCGTTGGATTGGATCGGGTCGGGACCAATGTAGGCACCTAATCAATTGAGATGCATGTGTTTGTTTTTCTTCTAACAGTCGGTGGCTATTGGATCGGATCGGGACGGGCCCAGTGTAGGTGCACCCTAAGGCGAATGTTTTGCGTGCCTAAGGTCGTCGGATTCCTCACTAGGGGTAGTGGCTTTTCTTTCAAAAAAAAAGAAAAGGCTTCAGCCCTATCCTGGTTAGAAAAGGGTGGTAACCTATAGATAACTCGTCCTCAAATTCGTATTCAATGATGAATGGACGTCCAAATTTAAATAATAATAAATTGTTTAATTATTAGTTGAGCATTTCGTGCCTAAGTCATTTTACTGAGTAATACTATACTGGACAAAAATTAATAAAGTCTAGCAAATAAGTTTTCAAGGAGTAATTCCTTGAAAATACCACCGCAGGATTAGATTGACTATAATTATAATTAAAGCCTCATTTTATCACCCATTATTTGACTTTATTTTCATTTTATATATAATTTTCTCATCCAGAACAATCAATTTATAAATGATCATTTTATTTATTTTTTTAAGTCACATTTTCTGGGGAGCTCTCGAAGAAAATAAATCAATAAACAGTTTATTTCTTTATCAAATATTTATATATTTTCTTGGAGAACGCCACAGCAAGGATGATCTGCTTAAAAAATGTAAAAACAAACAAAAAAGCGATAATTCATGAATTAATAGTTCAGTATCAGAAAATGATACACGATGAAATATATGTCGAATAATGGGCCATAAAATAAGGCTATATTTATTACTAGAGCCCCGAAGATAGGCATTTATTTTTGGTTAAAATAGGCAGGCAAAAAGGCACTTGAAATATTGAAAATAGGCAGTATTGTAATTAAAAAAGGCATTTATTAGGAGTGAAGGCAAAGAGGAAACTCACTCATTATTAATGAAAATATGTATTTTAAATACTCATTCATTTCTTTATTATCAATTTATCACATAATTAGTGTACTTACTCTTACTTTCCCTTCTTACAAGCAACAACAAGATGCTTTTTCAAAGTATCAAATGTTAAAGACCGTTTAAGAAAAAATGTTTTTCATTATGGAAAAACTTCCTCTGCATTATCTTATCATTTCTAGATCCGGAATACCAGGTAATTACACCATTGTCACAGCAAAAGGGGTGTGATGAAGGAGACGTACTTCTCTCATCCTCTCTCTTTCCTGATATTCATTATGCATGTGCATTCCTTCTACCAAGGAAGGTTCTGTTATTTACAGAGGGTCAATCCACGGGTTGGGAAAATAAGCTTTCGAATTGATATTTGTGACGGTAAAATGTAATTTAATTTGTGAAACCTTTTTTGTTTTCGACGAACTGAAATTCGAAATTCGTTATGTGCTTTTTAAAATGTTTAAATCGCGGAAAAAAATTGCATAACGAGCAAAAAAAGGCTTTAAATCTTAAAATAGCCAAAATAGGCAAAAAAGGCAAAATAAAAATTGTCTCTACACTTCCTAAATGCACGGGAACATATTTATTTCTATCTGATTCTTCAATATATCCATTCAGATAAAAAAGGCATTTTGCCTAACTTCCGGGCTCTATTTATTACAATAATCGAACTAATAATGATGTCTAACCGTAAAAAAATGATAATAAAAAAAATCAAATAAAATAAATTTAAAACTAATATATATATACATACATATATATATATATATATATATATATATATATATATATACCTAAATCAATCGGTCGACAATCAGATGCGGGATCATATTTTTTTGGTGAAAATAAAAATTGTGATTGTGATATTTGTAATATTACTACATTAGGTTATGTATACTCGTCTGTAGGTACGAATAAATAATAAACTATTACTTTCCAGAAAAATCCATAACTTTATTTTAATTTTCATAATAAAAAGGTATTGGTGCTATATCGAAATTGTTAACATTTGAAAAAAAAAATTTTAAACAGAAAGGTAAAATTTCGTAATCAACCAACCCCACCCACCGGATTTCTATATTTTCTCGGCTGATTTCATTTCTTTAATATGCTTCCAGACACTTTTTTTTTTTAATAATATGGGTAGTCGAATGAAACTACTTTTAAGGTGATATCTTTAATCCTTTTTTGAGGAAGAGAAAAATATAGAAATCTGGCTTTTGTGGTGACAAAAAGACGGATTGACCACAAAATGTGTGTACCTGATTAACATTTATCTTGATTGCTAAAATTTAGTTTCATAAAAAAAAAAAAAAAAAAAAAAAAAAAAATCTTTAAAGATACATGAGCGGACAAAGGCTATCCGCTGACTTACCTGAATATCTGGAATGCACGTAGGAAATCGTAGGAATAATTCTCATAAAAATATTATTGAACCCATTTCCAATTGCTAAAACAATAAAACATTATAAGGGAAAAGGATATCCTATATTTTATAACTCCTTACGAGGTTCAAGCGTAAAACTTCAAAAGTAGAAGAAAATTAATTAAAAAACGAAGAGTTCAAATGGAAAGTAGAAAGAAAAAAAAAAAAAAAGTTGTGTTAGAAGAACTGGACTCTTCTGAGCTGAAATTGAAAGAGGTAAAAAGAGAGAGAGAACTCTTTTTCCTCAATTAAAAACTCAAGACAGATCTCAATCAGTGAGAGCTGATAGTAGGTGAGTCAGCTCCATCAGATCTTGGAGCAACATTTAGATTGGATTCCTTTTAGAGATAGTATCGAGTTAGGGTTAAACTCTTTTCATCGGACATCATTTAAATAGATGAAAAGAAATTTCATGAACATTATTTCATTCCGGCAATAGGCGAAGTAAAAATATTTTTCTCTATTAAAAGCATCTTTTTTAAACGAGTTCCGAAGAAAGACTGTTGTTGACATGTAGGAAAATTGATAAAAAATAGTTCGAAAATGGATTCTTAATTAATTTATTTTAGGTCGTTTTTTATTTTTATTTTTATTTTATTTAATATACTTCAATTGATACATTGCTGAATAAAATATGGCGAGATTTTTTAAGGGTTGTATTATGGGATTTTAAGGATTGTATCAGTTCAAGAATCACCTCCGAAGGCCTCGGGTCAATTTTTGTATAAGAACTCAAAGATTGTATGCATTAAAAAACATATTAAATACTAAAATATAAGAAAAAACGCAAATATTTTATTTATTTATAAGGCTTCGCAACTTTGGCGACATGCCTGTTCAATCGTAACATATTTACAAATGGTCAGGTAATTTTCATACAAATGGAACTTCTTATTCTAATATGTAGTAGGGAACGAAAGTTATAAATGGTAATGAACCAATAACAAACGAAAAGTAATGAGTGAATCTAGAACAAACATTTAAGAGGAAAAAATAAATATTTTAGAAAAGTCATATATTCAAAGGACTGTAACATCGCTCCAAATAGACCAATCGAATTTGTTGAACTCTCAAAAAAATAGTATTTTTTAACCCTAAAAGGCAGGTTGTTTATTTTGTTTAAGGACTTGAACAAAAATATTATAGTGTAAAATATCCTAAATTATGAGTTTTAGGGGGGTGGGGCTTAAACAAAAAGTCCACAGACTTCTGTTTTTTTTTCTGACCACAGATCCGGATTCAGCGACCCCAAAAACATATAGTAAACATGACCCGCTCTTAATTGGTAAAAATCGGTCTCGAATGTGTTAATTTCGGTGATCTACAGGAACCGGTGCATTTAAAGTGGCTATGGCGTTGGCACTTTTTTTTAAATTTTATATATTTAGAAGATATTGTTACTTAAATGTCCAAACAATGAACATGTTAGAATGTAATAATATAGAAACAGGAAAAGGCCACAAGTTCGATAAAAGAAGACCACAATATCTCGAGTTCGATAAAGAGTGACCACAATCTCGTTACAGTTTAATCAAGAAGCCTCTAGAGCCATGCCAAAAGGTGTCTTGAACGTCCGAACGAGTTTGAAAGTTAATACTGACGAATTAAGGCCAGCCCGAGGACACGCCCTGAGCCGTGCCGCGCATTAGTTCCACAAGGCATCATGCCGGAACGACAGAATGACTTATAGTCTCCACAAGTTATTATAAGCCTTCCTGAGACGTGTGATGTCACACTTTCCGTGAGATGAAAGAACTAGGAGAGCAAACTCCCAAATCTTGCCTAGAGTTTTGTCTAATGTCTTAACATCATCCCCTAACTACCCTCCCTCATCCTGTAAGGGTTGTTTGCAGTAATCGCCTGTTCAACTTTAACGCCGAGTTTCGAAATCGATAGTTGCCAACTAATTTGTATACAAGTCAACAGTACTCTTTCCACAGAAAATTCTCTCGCACTAAAAAAGGAAATCGCCTTATAAGCATGTTTCCTACCTCCCTCCATAAGGAGGAATCCCACTTATGGAGTCGATGCGACGAGGCAATACGGAAGGCCCGACAAGAAAATTTCACGTCAATTGTATAAAAATATGAGGACCCAAGGGGTCTAAGTCAGAAACTCAATGTATTGAAGAAAATGGAGTCAAAGTTGGGTTATGATAATATCTCCTGTCTTGGTTTTATTTTTGAAGCAGAATTACCTACAAGTAAATTTCCACAAGTTCTATATAAAGCTGTCCAGATACTTACTGATATAATGAATCTCATTTTGAATGAATTTTAAAGAAAGCGGATCAGAAAATCAACTCTAGAAAAATCTTTAATGTATTGCTTACTTATAATTGTATTTACTGACTGCCCTTTCTGCCTCTGTGTAGTTTGTACCTTCTTTATAGTCAATGTAAACTGTATTAGAAAATTATGTAAGTTAATTTTTAACTGTTACTACGATAAGAGAAGCATTTGTATTCATATTTTAAAATTATTTATAAGAAAGATAACAAGAAGGTTATAAGTATTGGAAGGTTATAAACATTGGATGGTTATAAACATCTTTCCACGTAATTTAATAAACAAGGGAAACGGCCATTTTGCGTGTCTGCACAGTGGTCAAAAAGCGCTCAAAACTTGATTTTTTGAAGTATTTTTTCCGAACACTTTGAGCATATATATGTGTTAAATACCTCGTGAGAGTTCCATTTCTTGAGTTTTAGGCCCTCGTTGATTGCAGGACGGTGGTTAATCATTGAAGCACTAGAAATGAAGAAAATTCCCAAATTCTGATGTACCAAAATCGGTCCTGCAACTTTACTTGTTCAGATCGATAAGGTTGACGCAAGTTTTTCTTGTTTTCGAAGGGCAAAAAAAACATTTTTTTTTATTTTTCGAATCGTCATCATGGACGGGGATACTTAAAAAGTTAAAAAATTACACGTTTCGAATTTCGTTTTGTCTTATAGCTTTTGCGTCTCTCAGATTTCGGGCTTAGATTTTCTTTGGACATGTATAGAAAGAGCCCATACTGAAATTGGCTCCATAAGTCTGCCTACTTCGTTGCCAGAGGTGAACCAACTCCGGAAATGACTAACAGGCATGTCTAGACTAGGCGCGCGTTATCTCTATGTAAACATTGGAATTAAATCCAAGACTGACTTGTTTTGCAGCACTCGTCAGTGTCGACAGGTGTTTACGTTGAAAGATGTATAGTCCCTTTCCATGGGATCTGGTACATCTTCCTGGTTGTAGCTCAAGGGTGTGTGAATGAGTGAGTGGACATATATGTGGAGAATGTGAGGGGTTACAAATGCAACACTAGTAGATAATAAAACTATAATTGACAATAAATCCTTACTTGAATAATAATATATGATGCTTCTTGTGAATGGGTGATGTTGATGGGTTGGTATTTGGAAGTAGGGTTGCTTGAAATTCTGAGTTGGCATGCTGGCTGGCTCTCCACGACTCCTCACTTTTGGATTGCTTGTTTTTCAACTCCATTTTGATTAATTAAACTTCCCGAGAGAAAATTCACTTGGAGCTGGTGTCCATGAAACTTGAAGAGTAGTAACGGCCATTTTTGACATGAGTCTGTCATATCTCCATGGCAAGGAGGTAGGACCGAGGTATGTGCGATGAAGACTGGGCGTACGTGTGATGATGATTGAACAACAGGAAAAGATGTCTGAGGTGATCCAAGTGAAAAATCGTGTCCTAGTTGAAATATTGTTGAGTTTAAACGACAAAAGTGTGCTTTCGGTATGCAAGGATTTTTGACAGATCAATTTTAAATTATTTCCAATTTCCCATGAGGATATTTCGTTACTCCAACGGAAATTATCTCAAACTGTTATGCTGAAATTTAAAAAATAAGTGGGTTGAGACAGTAGGAACCGATCTGGTGGATTTGACATCTAGACTGCTATCCACATTAGCCAGGGAACCTTCAAGAACGAATCTAACTTAGTCGTGGAAATGGGGTTGTGATGGTTCTAATCAAAGAACTTACAAGCAAACCTTCAACGACCCTGAACTTAGTGATGAAACTATCATCATGATTTCTTCCGTTCCACTGCAACTCACAGAGGCTGACTCATGTTAAGACGATTTTAGGATAAGAGATTTATTAGATTTTTTTAATAATTATTATTTTTCAGAATTAATCCTTGAATTATTTCATTTTTAGGGGGCGAGGTTAGCTCAGTGGTAGAACTGGACTAATAAGCTGGAGGCCTGAGTTCAAATCCCGAGCAAGCACTAAAGATTTTTTCTTCTAGTGTCTTCGTTCATGGGTTGAATTCGGCCTCCCTGACCGTCCCTAGGCCAACCCAGCCTTTAATTAATTTAATAATGGGTACCCTAGCAGTAGAAGCACCCATAAGCAAACAAAAAAAAATAATGGGTACCTTGGGTGCTAATGACTCTAGGCAGTCCAAGCAGCCAAGGGGAAAATCAAGCGGCCGGAGCATAGTACTGACCACACTATCTCCCTAGTGTGCCGTATGGTCATGAATCAGATACCTCTATAGTATCTGCCCCTCAGGGCCCACGTGGCCTGTTACGGGACTGATTTTTTTTTTATTATTTCATTTTTAGGTCAATCCGTTTTGGTCAGTCCACCACCGCAAAACGATACCCTTGAAGAAAATTTTTTTTTATTTGACAAAACACTGTGTATTAAAGTAACAACTTTAATAAAAACGTTTAAATTCGATAACATGTGAGTGACTCATCAATACCTTTATTGTGATTATAAGACCGGTTAGTGTGCGCAATTTCAGGTTTTTAACTCAACAACATCAAAAGTTATTGAGTTTTGAGCGCTTTTCGACCACTGTGCGCCGGTCCGAAATCGGTCAAGAAACAAACAACAAGTTTGATCAGCCGAGAATCAGTGGCCATTGGATCGGATCGGGTCGGGTCGGGACCAATGTAGTAGGCACCGCCATTATGAAGCATCTGTTTGTTTTCCTTCCGATCGCTGGTGGCTATCGGATCGGATCGGATGTAGGTGCCTCCTAAGGCAGACCGAATTCGCAGTTTCGGGAGAGCACTTTAGAACGTCTCTCGTTGCTGTAAATTCGGGGAAATAGCGGGCTGGGGATCTCTCCCTCAAAATATTTGATTGCCTCTAACAAAAAAACTTATAATAATAATTAAATAACAAACAATGTAGACACATATAATTTAAACTTTTATTGTAAAGCAATAACGTTGCTAAAGGCTCAAGTAGTCTCCGTACTGAAAACGAATTAATACATTATTAAATACATTCCTACTTCAACGAAAAGCATTTATAAATGTATAAAATGAAGGAGAGTGAAAATGTCCCGATAATATATAATTAAATCCTGAAATTCTAATTAAAATTAATAAAAGCGTGAGTGCAGCACTAAAGAGGAGCAGGAAAAGACCATTAGAGCTTTGACGAATTTCAAAATATCCACTCAGTTCACTTTTCAAGCTTTTTTTATGAACTTTTAATGAATTGATATTTGCCATTTAATTCCTTATTTTGCTGAATTAAAAAAAAAAAAAACTGCCAGATATTGCAATTTATTATTTATTTATCTTTTAAGTATTTCACATCGATGAGCCCTAATAAATATTTCAATGTCTTAATTTTAACACTGCTTGTGATGAGTTTCAGTTAAACAAATAAAATTTATATAAAACACAATTAATTTTTAATTGAATAAAAATTAATAAAACTGTAATACTTCAGCATAATTAAATCAGATCCATAGGATATTAAAATAAATATATTTTACATAACAAAATTAAAATTAGAAATAAGCAATTATTGAAGGTGAGTTCGAAAAATATAAACAAATTTTTAAAAACATCCGTCACGTAAAACTGCGTCATCTTAGCGCGTTTTAACACAACGTTCTCATCCCTACTGTTTTTTGGAAAGCTTAAAAGTGTAACAGCTAATGTTTTGTTTTAATATTTTGTTACAAATTTACAAACTAAGCAACTTCCATAGCAGGAATTCATTTTACTCCTCAATTGCTACACTTTTTGGATTATTGTTAAAAAAATACTCCCCACATGGATTTGAAGTAGTATAAATACATCCTGAATGGTTTTTAGTCCAGAAAATGAACGTCTTAAATTTATTTCTTTGGTTGTCAGATATATTTAAATTGTTTTGGATCTAACTACCATTTTTTATGTGGTTTAGTTTCTATCTGTGATGGATGGAGTGCTGGCCTTTGGTTGATAAGAGCTATCTATTCGCAGGCTCTGGTGGTGGCCTCTGTCGGTTTTTTTCAGAACTGCTGTGGCGCTGGCCTGTGTTGCCTGTCTCACGAACAACATCTAGACAGTTATAAACAAATTCACACCGTTTGACCGATTTTGACGTAAATGGGTATACAGGTAGATTTTGATACGGGGAGAGTCAAAAGCAGAAAGTAGGTGTAGCATTGCACGCCGGGTAACAGCTAGTGGGTTAACAAACTTGATGAAATGCTACTGAGAAGTGATGTAATGTTGGTTGTGATGAGATGGTTGTGATAAATTGTAGAAATTCGATGAATTGTAGAAAGGTTTTATTTAGCTCCATGCATAAATAAATTAAGGGGGTATTTGGTACCTTGGAAGAATATGCTTAATTACTCCTTCTCCCTTTGTTTTTGCCCAAAATCTTGGTGGGCTGTAATTTCTGGCCGACTCCTCCATGATTTTTGAGATGCTTAACGCTGTATCTGTCTCAGACTTACGGGTAGTTTCATATTACCGCGGGTAGACAGTTCCCGGTAACACGGCCAGAGTGCAGCACTCGACGGAGACTGGCTTCTTTTTAAGAGATGTTCCGCCAAAATATTTTTTTATTATTATAATAATGAGTCACTAATGTGAGGAGTTTTTGCAACTTTTATTCCTATCATTTAATTATTGAGACTTATTGGCCATTTTTCTTTTTTTCCTTCTAATCCGTAGCCACTTAATACTATTATTTTTCGACTTTAGTGGTTCGCCATCGGAGGACTTGAATTCCAAAGAATCTGTCATTAACAATTTAAATAATCCTTATTCCTGGTATTATCCTTCTGTCTATAATAAATTTTGCCAGCTCGAATTATATGACTCCATTTTTAGAAAGTTTTTGGATTCAGAAAATACTTAGATATTAATTTCACACATAGGTTTAATAACAAACATTTTGGTCGTTTTGTCTGGCAGCGTTTGACTTAACTTTACTGAATTGAAAATGAGTTGATGACTTCTTGTTTTTTAAATTTGAACATTAAGAAATACTTGTCCTTTTGGATGAAAAATAGGCTGAAATAGTATTTGATTATGCGTTATATTTTTTTTAGTATATTGTAAATATATATATATATATATATATATATATATATATATATATATATATATATATATATATATATATACACACACACATACGTCAGCACCGTCTGATTGCGTCTTCAAAAGCGTTTTTCGTTTGGGATGGTGGCAAGCACGCTAAAAGTGTTTCTTCTCAAAAAAACACTATTTTATAGAAAACTTTTAAACATTCATTGTGTCCGTATGTACCCTTTGAGCTGTAAAATGTTTCCTACTAGAGACTTTTTGATGAGAAATGGATATATGAACTTTTGAACTTTATTTTCAAGTATAACAAAGACGATTCTTCTAACCTTCATTATTTAAATAACTATTCATAGAAATAAAGCAAACTCATTAAAATAAGAGACCA
The DNA here is from genome assembly GCA_946811695.1 of Gonocerus acuteangulatus. Classification (NCBI taxonomy): domain Eukaryota; kingdom Metazoa; phylum Arthropoda; class Insecta; order Hemiptera; family Coreidae; genus Gonocerus; species Gonocerus acuteangulatus. Next base: position 36,020,678 of record OX328129.1, read on the forward strand.
TTGTCCTATGTTGTCTCTCTTAAATATTAAATATCCTCAAGACTGTTCTAAAAGTGAAAGTAGCCCATTAAATACTGCTCAAGTTATTCAGCTTATAGTTTACCTTAAGCAAAAACTCTTAATTTACAAAAGATAAAGCTTTGTCTCTTTTAACATTACTGCTCAAAGAAACTTTTCAAAGTTCAGTAATCCAGACTTGTTGTGAACAGCAGCTCGTGAATTCAGCTAAATCGTGAATGCAGTTCACGATTTAGAAGTTAGAATTTTTTAAATAAATAAATATGAGATTAAATGGCTTACTGAAGATATTTAATTCAACAATTAGTAATTAATTTACATACAAATTTGAGAAGATATTTATTTTATGCTATAAAAGCTTTAGTAAATTAAAAAAATATACCTATTATATCTATATATATATATATATATATATATATATATATATATATATATATATATATATATATAATCACGTGTCTGTCTGTTTGTTCCTTATACAAATCTACACGGGAAATCTCCTAGGCTAAATCAAAATAGTCAAATTTCAAAATTTGGTCAAAAGGTCAAAAGTTTTGTTCAAGAAAAATTGGCTACACTGAACCATTCAGATTCTGACGGTCATTTTGAATCGACAACAATTTTCAATAATGTCTGAAATTTATTTGTTGATGTTCTTGATAATTAGAATAACTCGAACTCATTGATGACTACACATCATTACATAATCGTGTAATGCAGTTTATTTCAATTTTATATCAACAGTCACGGTCTAACTAAGGAGCGCTGGCCTTTCTTTGATAAGAGCTATCTACTCGCAGGCTGGGCTTAAAAAAATGCTTAAAAATGAGTTGCCTATACACTATCTGCTGACAGCTCTAAGTGTTTACTTGGTGCTTTAAATACCGCTAGACGCCTAGTCTAAAGCACACAATTATGCGGATGCAGCAGTTGTTCAGAATCACAGATCTGTGTCAGTAGCGCTGGAGTCACTCTGGCCCAGCACTCGGATCTGTGTTACATATCACTGCCAACCCATCAGACCCATTTACACTTTTCAATCTATAGCCCGCAGAAAGGAATGCTCTCCTATAAGCTTTTAATCCAATGATGTAACATTAGTTTCCAAAGTTACCACTTCAAACGATCCCATCTTCTCTCTCTCCTCTAAGGCGACTCAGAAGACAATGGCCCAGAGATCTAACGAAGGGATCCTCTGGTCTATATTAGCAATATCATCCTCTTCCTTCAAGTATCTTTTACTAGTACGTAATTTACCAATTTCTCTCTGACTGCAGAATTCGGCCAGAGCAGAAGAGAGCTTTGAAGGACCTATCCTTCATCTGAGCGTCCTTCAGACGTTAAACGATTACAAAATTCATTATTTTTTTACTTTTTCTTATTTCTCTTTAAAGTCCTCTCGCCATGGTCTCTCTTTTGAAAATGAAGGAAAGCCTCCGAAGAAGCGAAACACAAAGCACGAAACGTGTCGAGCAAACGACAAAAAAAAAGTAGTCGATGGAAACCAATAATGTTCTACTTGTTTTCGAGGTCGAAACCTTGGCTTCGGCATACTCACATCATACCTAACGACATTTAAAAAAAATAGAAGATATATTGGGGGAATTCTCCAGTGTTTTCGAAATATTTCGCAAAAATATACGAAAAGCCTAAGATAACAATTAAGCCTCATAACAATTAATACTAATGCTTAAACTTACCCAAAGGTTTCCAGAATTCACAGGTCATACGTAATTCTTCTCTAGTAGCATTATCTTGTTGCGTTATAATTTGTAGGACTGCAGACAAAGATAACAATAAAGCCTCATAACAATTAATACTAATGCTTAAACTTACCCAAAGGTTTCCAGAATTCACAGGTCATACGTAATTATTCTCTAGTAGCATTATCTTGTTGCGTTATAATTTGTAGGATTGCAGACAAAAGATAACAATAAAGCCTCATAACAATTAATACTAATGCTTAAACCTACCCAAAGGTTTCCAGAATTCACAGGTCATGCGTAATTCTTCTCTAGTAGCATTATCTTGTTGCGTTATAATTTGTAGGACTGCAGACAAAGATAACAATAAAGCCTCATAACAATTAATACTAATGCTTAAACTTACCCAAAGGTTTCCAGAATTCACAGGTCATACGTAATTCTTCTCTAGTAGCATTATCTTGTTGCGTTATAATTTGTAGGACTGCAGACAAAAGATAACAATAAAGCCTCATAACAATTAATACTAATGCTTAAACCTACCCAAAGGTTTCCAGAATTCACAGGTCATACGTAATTATTCTCTAGTAGCATTATCTTGTTGCGTTATAATTTGTAGGACTGCAGACAAAAGCCACGGGCTTTCATAAAAAGTCGAAGCAAATGTTTAGTTTTTTATGAATGTGGAACTTCATATGGTAAAAGACAGGTGCCATTTTTATTCATTTATTTTCTTCATTCTAGTTGCCCACGACCGGGAGTAATTTTCTCTTTTGAACCTGTAGAATAAATACAAAATTAGGAACATGTCAGCGCTTTAAAAGTAAAAGTCTTGTAATTCAACTGTAAATTAAAAAAAACAAAAAAAAACAAAAAAAAAAAAAAAAAAAACTAACATAAGTTCCTTATAGGAAGCGTTGATCGTCGGGGTTCCTTATAATATATAAAAAAAATAAAAATGAAATTACAAAAATAACTATAAACATCAACATAAAAACAGGATAAATGCAACATATGTGAAAATCGGTGTTTTCAGTTATGACTATGAAAGGCATGGTAAATATCTATTTATCAACCATCAAAACTGTATGTACCTAGCTACAGAGCTTATACACCAGAGGGCACTTGTCTTAAAGCAATTATTCCACCTACATAAGCAAGAGTGACATATTTTCAGTTGATTTTTTTTTTTTTTTTTTTTTTGTCTGTTGTTTTACTTTGAAATACTTGTGCGATATAACTATTTTCATTGTTTTGAACATATGAAAAAAAAAAAAAAAAAAAAACGTTTCGTCTAAATTGCGGACAAAGAGCAAACGATACTGTACCTCGACCGTTACGCTAGGAAAACTCGCGTAATTTGCTCACTGAGACTAGCAGTTTATCTTCGGTAAAACACTTCTTCAGTTACTACACTGAACAACATAATTTCGTTATCATAACTGGTCCGGGTTATCCGGACGCCCAGGTTAAAGAGGTCCGGGTTAACGAGGTTTTACTGCACAGTGCAAAATACAGGTTGTACCGATCGTCTGACTGTTCCCTGGCATATCATTGTAGGATAGTAATAAATAACTTGTGGTAGGCTGAAGGTCTTATGTGCACTCCGTTAATAAGTGGTTTACCTGAGATGACATTTAGTAATGCTTCAGCAAAACCTGAAAGTAAAAATCAAGTTTTCACAACCTTATTTTATAATTAATTTTCTTGTTATTCTTCCTGTTTCCTTCCGCGTATTTAAAGTGAGATTATTCCCTTGCCTTCTATTACCTATATTCATTCTCCTAAAGTATGATTTCAACTACTTTTAATGGAGATAGTTTGAATAAAAACGTTTTGCTGTTTCTAATTAAACGCACGACTGAATGTTGGGGTATTACTACTGAAGACCGAAACCCCTAGCTGGGATTCAAGGGTGAATGCTTTGCTCCCACCACTAGACTCCAACTTTCAACTAATTCTCCCTTGTAAGCCCAGAGGGAGTGTTCAAAGCGCCTACTAAGCCCGATCCTACACGACAAGACTTTCCCGGAGTAATTTACAACTTTTACTCCAACGTTTTTGATTAAGCGTTAACGGGATTTGGCACTCGCTGGCGATACAATGACACGAACAATCCACAAAGTCCTGGATGCATGACTGTAAGATACACGCATAAATTTTATGTTGCCACGAGCAAGGTAATTATTTTATGCTTAAACGCGTAAAAATGTAGTTTATTTATTTACTTTTTAAATCATTGTTGGAGGACCGATAGCCGTAAGTGTTAAGGCGTGAGCACTTAACACTCCGTTCCAAGGGTAGTGGGTTCGATTCCCACTACCCTGAGAGTGGTGGCTTTTCTTGAGAAAAATAAAAAGGCATCAGCCCTACACTCGCAAGAAAAGGGTGGTAACCTATAGATAACCCGTCCTAAAATTCTAATTCTAATGGATGTTAAAATTTAAATAATAAATAATAATAAATCAGTGTATGTTAACATGCCTCATAGTAATAAAAAAATGAATATATTATAATATTAAGTGAACTTTTGCCGTCAACTGAAGTGTTAATTACAACTCTACAGAGATTTGGAATATTACCAAAAACTGGTGCTAATGATCCTAGAAATAGATGCACCAAAAAAAAAAAAAAAAATTACCAATAACAATGACGTGTTCGAGACACATCATATTTCGAGAAGTAAGAATGCACAAACAAAATACACAAACATTGTGTCGACACAAACATGGTGCATTATAGATACTATAAAGTGAAACACTGCAAACAATTAAAAGGCGACAAAAATGTGGATCTTACTACTGGAGTACTGGATCATACAAACTGGATGGAATCATAATGGGCTAGTATTAATATATGAAAATTAGAGAGAAAGTAGGACACACAGGCCTAGCTTAGATACCGACCCGAGTGAATATATGTACATATATGGAGAAGGCGAATTCACAATTAAGACCTTTTTCAAGAAATATGAATGGCATATTTAGATAATGAAGTTTTTTGGCATATTTAGTTATTTGATCAAATAATTCAGGAGTTTAATTTTAAAACGTCAGACGGATTCTCAAGAGACGGATTCTGCTGGTTAACGAACATGACCTTTCAAATGAAATAATAGATTGTAGTACCAAGTTTCATCAAAATCGGACCATTTTTCAGCCTGTGAGATAGTGAACAGACAAATGTATTATATACAAGCCGTTACCCGGCCTGCCATGCTACACCTACTTAGGTGTAGGGACAACACATACACATGTTTTACTGTAGGGACAAACATACAGACAGACAGCTGGTAGATTTTTTTGACCTAGCCTACGGCACTCCTCAGATTAAGATCTACCTGTGTACCGAGTTTAGTTAAAATCGGACGAACGATGTGGATTTGTATAAGGGACAAACATACAGACAGACAGCTATAAGACGTTTTTGACTTAGCCTACGACACTCCTCAGATTAAGATCTACATGTGTACCGAGTTTAGTCAAAATCGGACGAACGGTGTGGATTTGTATAAGGGACAAACATACAGACAGACAGCTGGTAGATTTTTTTGACCTAGCCTAGGAGATTTCTCGTATCAAGACCTACCATTATTCCAAGTTTGGTCAAAATCGGTCAAACGGTGTAGATTTGTATAAGGAACAAACAAACAGAAAAACAGACAGACACGTGATTTTTATATATATATATATATATATATATATATATATATATATATATACACACACAAAAATTTGAACCACCTTATGTTATATTCATATATGTATGTATATGTGTGTGTATATGTGGATATATATGCACATATATGGTATTATAGCTATACTAATAATACAATATAAAGTTATATTATTTTAAAAACATCATTTAGACACCTTAGTTTATGAATTTGTAATTATTTACTAAAAAACTGTAATCTATAACATTATGTTCCAATTTTTACTATTACCGTTTACTTCATATATTCTAACTATTAATTATAACATTATGTTCCAATCTATACTTTCACCGTTTGCTTTATAAATTCTAACTATTAATTAGACTAATTACTGTCCAACAACAGTCAAACAATATTAATGCATGTTTTTATTTGTTGTTAGCACCTGATGATGGCACATTTGTGTTGAAAGGCCTAGTACAAAATAAAGAAAATTTGTGGGAAGACTGAATTTTGTTTCACCCTCTGGAAATAACAAATTATTCATTGAATATAAAAAATTACTGCCTAAAAAGCTATTCATGTCTTTCAGTCTATAAATTCTTATATCCAGTCACTTACCATATTTAATTACAAATAGAGTATTACAGAAAATAGAATTATGTTACAAAATGTACAGGTACATCGTTTAAGTAGTAAGGAACATTCGAAAATTACGTAACATATAAAATATACATTACATGTAGAACCTAATAAAAAATTCGTATTCATTGATATCCTTTTACTGTAAAGATTAATTTCTTATATCAACAAATTTGTCTAAACTACAAATAACACAAATAGGACATTAACTTTGACAATTCCACAAAGGCAACGGTTGCACCTCTTACAAAATTTGTTTCCTTTTTTTTCTTTGGATCGGTCACATATAGTTCTACGCCTCGTGAATTGCTCTTGTGATTGGTTAGCTACATCATGCGGATTCTTGCCTAAAACCTTGTATGGAGAAAAGCAGACAGAGTTCTCTTGGAATATATTGCGAGCTTTGCATTCGCTTCTCCATCAGAGGTTGCGTCATTGCACGGTCCAGACCTGAATTCCATTCATAGATTACAAAACTATTCACGGCCGAGAAGTCTAAAATACTATAAAAATACCTTCTTTATTTTCTCTTGGTTGTACAGTTTCATTGTCGCTACTCGAAGTATCTCATCGTCACTTTCGGGTCACATGGGTCGCTGCCATCTCCTTCTGAATCCTCTTGTTGCCTCATTAACTCTCGCTAGGATTTCCCCGGGGTGTTGACTAACTTAATATTTTGAAAAAAAATATATTGGAAAAATATATTGAAAAAAAATACTGGCTATAGAAAATAAGGGATACTCCTGCAGTCTCCTGAGTACTTGCTGAGAGGGTTCTCAACAGTCTCAGTGGAAAGGGTTTTTGGTAGAAGGGCGTAAAACAGTTCTTTCTCTCGCTGGGGTCAGATTTACCCCAACTGTACCGTTTGAGGGATATTTTGCACATCTTTGTGTCACAGAACTACAATGGACTTAACCCTATCGAAGAAGAGGCAAGTAAGAGAATACAATCCACGAAAAGAGGGGATGTGGTTGAACATACAGTGGCTTATCCTAAGTCTACGCAGCTTTATTCCCTCTTTCTTGATCTCTACTTGCTTGTTTTTCTACTCCTTCAGGACATTTTTATTTTTCCTTGTCTCTTTATTCCATGTTTTTTTTTTTTATTTTTATTTTCCTTCATTAAACGACATCAGAGTGTCGACCAAACCCTTCCTGCCTGACCCGAGCCTTTTTTACTATTTTATCAACATTGTCAATCCCCTGTATACCAAAATGAGTTGTTACCCATAACTTGTTTAATCTATAGTATTTTAGTTATCAATGATTCATTCGAATACCATAGAATTAACATAGGCCTTTATTGAAACTGTCAAAATTACTTATTCTCCTTCATGTGGTTTTCTGCATGTTTGTCTGAACCTAAAAACATAAGGGTTCGATGCCCAACTTGGATTATGATTTGAAAGGGTAGCAAAACGTAGATACCCTGGCGCAAATTGCCCAGATTCAGCTTGGTAGAAAAAAAAAAGTTCAATAAAAAAATAAAGAAACTTGCTCATTATAATCATTTCTGCATAATATGTTAAATCTTTGTCAATTCTACCTCTACATATGGGAAATGACCTCCGTTTAAATTGTGAAATACTGTAATATAGGATAACTATTATGGAGAGGGTATATATTGCTATAAATACATAATTTTCCAGGGCTTGTTTTTAACAGTATATTTTGTATCACATCCTGCTTTACCAGACTGTTGTTAATTAAGTTTTTTTTTTTTTTTTAATTTATTATTTAAAAATAACCTCATATTAATATAATTTATTCTTAGTTTCACACATGGTGCCTTCTAGATATGCACTTGCCGGCACTGTTTGAGTTCAATACGCGGCGAGTCATAAAATAACGAGTACAGGTTACGCTATTATTTAAGTCAATAATATGTATTAGGTTGGTAATATTCCTTTCTATTAGTAATGTATTGTGAGTCATAATACGCTGATATTATATTCTAATAATATTAGTGAGCATTATAAATAAAACCTTCCCAATGAGCTAATAAGCTAAGCTTTCATTCTTCCTCGTACATACGATTTTAAACAAAAGAATATAAAACCTTTTTTTCTCAGCAATGAGGAAGAGACGAACAGAACAAACTGTGTCCATGGTTTTATGATTAGGTTGATATTTGAGAAGGCTGCCTCCCTCCTGTTTCCATTGGGCAGGCCACGTCAGCAGGTTTAGTCTTATGGTTCGCTGCTTGTGTCAACATACGTTGTTATTTCAAACACCGGAGAGCTTAGTTTTAGTTAAATGTTTACCTTGGTTTCTCCTAAAGTCAGCATTGAGGAGAGGAATATAATAATCCCATTTAAAATTCACGTTGATTTCGAATTCACAACTAGCTCTACGCTCTACTAAATCTTGAATATGGAAAGTTTTCAATATTTGCTATTCTTGACCTTACTTTAAAAAATAGATTATTTATTTGGTTCAATAAAAATAATTTCAAAGTTTTATTTAAACGCTGCAGAAATTACAGAACGATATAATCCATCAGTGACTTAATATTTATTTTTGTTAGAAACATTATTTCCCCAGCTTGAAATTTTTGACCACGTGCTGTTGGTAAAAGGATGTCGTGTTGACGATAGCCCGTCATTAATATCCCAAATGTCGATTGCTGTTAAAAAACAAACCAGAAAAAAAATATGTCAAGTTTAACTTGTCGCTATGATAATATTCGTCTTCTACAGTACAAGTGTATAAGATCATATAAGCAAGGGTAATGATGCTAAAAATGATATTTATAATTATGTTAATACAAATTTCTTATTTTAAAACAAATGTACAATTATCCGTGCATGATTCACGTGATATTTTGACACATTATAAAGCAAAGTTATATTCATAAGTGTTATGCGGGTTTATTACCATTTTTTCTTACTGACACGCCGCTAAGGGATATAATCCCCAAACGGGGATATGTTGGAAATGGGAAATAACATATAATTAATCTAACACAACAGGTGTTCTTAGGATAGTAAAAAAAAATCAGTCCCGTAACAGGCCACAAGGGCCCAGAGGGGCAGATACTGTAGAGCTGAGTTGGGCAAACGTTAATCGCAGAGGCGATTGACGATTGACAATTAAAAATTCAATCGCATCAACTCGCAATTACGATTAATCAATTGTTAATCGCCGAGTTCGCGATTAACAATTAAATATTAATCGTAATAGTGGATTTCGCGATTACAATTAATCAATCGTTACTGTGTGAATCCGCAATTACGATTAATCAATTGTTAATCGCGGATTTCGCAATTAACGATTAATCAATTGTAATTGCGCAGTTCGCAATTAACAATTTATTCTGCAATTAAAATGTCAAGTGCGGCTGCTGTTTAGCCATACTTAAAGTTAGGTAAAACTGCAGTTTAGCGTCCTCCTAACCGATTTATTTCAAATTTTGTACAATAACGTATTTTGATGCACTAAATACGAATCCGTTAAAAAAAAAAGTTCGCATATTTAAAGTTAGGTAAAACTGCAGTTAAGTGTACTCATAACCGATTTCTTTCAAATTTGGTACAATAACGTATTTTGATGCACTAAATACGAATCCGTTAAAAAAAAAAGTTCGCATACTTAAAGTTAGGTAAAACTGCACTTAAGTGTACTCATAACCGATTTCTTTCAAATTTTGTACAATAACGTATTTTGATGCACTAAATACAAATCCGTTAAAAAAAAAAGTTCGCTTTCAACTAGGAAAGAAGTTATTAAGCACTAACGTTCACTGTTATGGGGGATATGATAGCTTATGTAAACAACTAACTTTGTCAACATGCGCATGCGCGGGTATGGAAAAGTTCGTAATAAAGAAGTTTAATTGAAATTTACCATGAATTATTTAAATTCACTAGCAGTTATTTATTCACAACCATTTTTTTTAAATAATGAAACACTCTTCACATCTTGTTTCATTCACGAAAAGTATTCTGTAACAGAAATCCCTAAATAATTAGCTAATGCCTTTATAATTATTAGTTCGTTCTAATCCGCGCCTGCTGAACTTTAATTGTCAACATACTCTTATTTTATAAAAAAAAAATAGCACTGAAGTTGCACGAATTTATTATTCAAACGAGCTCATAAATATGAAGAGCGCTTAAAGGCATTTTTCTGTGCGACTGGGGATTTGTATCCACCGAACATCGCATCTCAAGAAGAAGAAGAAAGCTAAAAAGGATGTCTAGGAAGATAAGAGGTATGTCTAGGACGACTTTTAGGCATAAGTGCTATGCGTTTGCTCTCGCTACGCTCGCTCAAGAAGATATCAAAACCCTAGCCAATCCAACTCGCTAAAATTAATAGAACTTTATTTATTTTAGCGAGTTGGATTGACTAGGGTTTTGATACCTTCTTGAACGAGCGTAGCGAGCGGAAACGCTTAGTACGTATGCCTATAAGTGACAGGTGACGACGGGAGGGGATACCCTTAAAATTTACAATATTTTTGAACAAATGTTTTATGAACATTTCAAATGAGAGTTCTCTGTTTCCCAATGTTACAAATACGCTGTTTACGCCTACTTTTAGAACCTTACTAACAGTGAACGTTAGTGCTTAATAACTTCTTTCCTACTTGAAAGCGAACATTTTTTTTAACGGATTCGTATTTAGTGCATCAAAATACGTTATTGTACCAAATTTGAAAGAAATCAGTTATGAGTACACTTAACTGCAGTTTTACCTAACTTTAAGTATGCGAACTTTTTTTTAACGGATTCGAATTTAGTGCATCAAAATACGTTATTGTACCAAATTTGGAAGAAATCGGTTATGAGGACACTTAACTGCAGTTTTACCTAAAGTTATACGCGGTGCAAGCCCCGGGGACATGCACCGCAGTTAACGTTTTAATTTCCGGATATACGTAAAAAAAAAAAAAGGTAAAAAATAGCACTAAAATCTGCACACAGTAAGTGCCGGAAGCGAGCCCTTAGAGACCCGGAAGTGAACACTGGTGGATCTGAACTGACTGGAAGCGGGTCTGGGTAACCCAGTTTTGAGAAAATTTTAACTAGAGTAAAACGGAAGTGGACCAGAGTAGATCATACGTAGTTTGGGATGTTGAATTTCCGCGGTAATTTTTATCAAAATACTGTTTTACAAAAAATCAAAATGAATTTAATTGCAATTAAATCAATCGCGATTAAATCAATTACAATTAATCAATCGCGATTAAATTAATTGCACATTTGCAATTAAATCAATTGCAATTAAAATGTTTAATCGCGATTAAATTAATCGCAAATGGCAATTAAAGAAATTAATCGCGATTAAATTAATTGTATTTGGCGATTAAAAAATAAATCGCGATTAAATCAATCGCAATTGATTTAATCGCGATTGATTCAATCACGATTTAAAAGTTAATTGTTTGGTCATACGATTGAAAAATTAATTGATTGATACCCAACTCTGCTGTAGAGGTATCTGATTCTTGACCATACGGCACACTAGGGAGATAGTGTGGTCAATACTATGCTCCGGCCGCCTGATTTTCCCCTTGGCTGCTTCGACTGCTAGAGTCATTAGCACCCAAGGTACCCATTATTAATTAAATTAAGGCTGGGTGAGCCTAGGGACGATCTGGGACCCCAAATCCAACCCTCGAACGGCAGCACTAGAAGAAAAAATCTTTAGTGCGCGCTCGGGTTTTGAACCTGGTCCTCCAGTTCATCAGTCGAGTGCTCTACCACTGAGCTAACCTCGCCCCCTCTTAGGATAGTAAATAGAAATAATTTGTAACACTAAATGTCTATTTAACATAACTAGCGAAATTTTCCCTATAAAGGGTAATGTGAACTATTATTATCTCCAAAAATTCAAGGATAATTTAAAGAAGTCACTAGAGTATTGGTCTTTTCAGACTTATACAGATGTGGGTTTCTTAACATCTCGTAAAATAGCGTGTTTTCTCTGTTAAAGAGATGAAATTTTCAACTTATCAAGTTATTCCCTGGTTATTCCCTGTGGGGGCGAAGTTAGCTCAGTGGTAGAGCACTGGACTAATAAGCTGGATGAACTGAGTTCAAAACCCGAGCAAGCACTAAAGATTTTTAGGCCTAGGACAACCCAGCCTTTAATTAATTTATTAATGTGTACTTAGATGCTAATGGCCCTAGCAGTCGAAGCAGCAAGGGGGAAATCAGGCGATCGGAGCATAGTACTGACCACACTATCTGCCTTGTGTGCCGTATGGTCATGATTCAGATACCTCTGCCATTCAAGGTAGTATCTGCCCCTCAAGGCCCTCGTTGCCTGTTACGGGACTAATTTGTTTATTTATTTATTTTTCCCTGTGACCATCTATATAGTGATATGATGATATCACAGGGTAAAATGTTTAAAGATTTATTGTTCAATCATTCTGAGTTCAACCACTTTAGTAAAAAATAATCACAAATTTATAAAAGTGCCAATGAAAACATTCGACATCCAATGAACTAACGAAGCCTTTAAGTGACGAAATATTCTTAATGATTTTCCTTCTAGGAAATTATTTTTCCTTCCGTGGATGGAAATAGCCATCCATGCGTTATAGATTATAACTGCAGGTATAAATTATTATAAAGTTTTCTTGAAAAAAGTTATAAATGACTGGAAGCAGAAGAGAGGGGGCAGGCACTTTTCCAAACGGAAAAATGAACGGTTATTGATAAAGTTTATCCCAACTAAAACCAACCCTTTATCACCTTAACTTTTCTCAAGGCTCAGGGTTATAGTTGAAATACGATCCCTTAACTTCTGGTCACCAGCTTCCTTCTTCAATCCCTGCATCTTAGGATTTAAATTATTCTATTAAAGAATGTAAGTAAAGAATTCTGTAATTTGTAGTTAGTGGCGTATGTAAAGATCAGTATGACAGTAAAATAATAAGTCAATCTAACTAATAGAGCCCGAATAGATAATTTATGACAAAAAAAGTCCAGCTCGCAGGAACTGCATCATCTCTGTGCGTTTTCGTTTATATCCACAGTGCCATTAGTAAAGTAATTGAAGTATTTATTAAAACGTTTTGATCTTTCGAGAAATATACAATTAAATCTCAAAGAGAAGTAATAAAAGCTTTTAAGCGCCGCAAAAGGAAACTGATTATATCCTAAGCGGAAATAACTCCATCTACTTTCGCTCTTGGAATCACTAAAACAATGTTTCTTTTTTTCTTTCCTTGATTTAGTAAAATACACATTTTACTGTCAAATGCAATTTAAAACAAAAAAAGCCTATTAAAAAGTCAGTTAAACAGAGACAAATACCCTTTCAAAAGAACAAAACTAAGAATTTCGAAGTTTCAAGGACTTATTTCTCCTATTCAAATCGCCCCATCAAAAATTAAATCAGAACCTTTTTTTGTATAGAATTTATTAAACCTCTGAATGGTCCACATACCACGATGTTTTACCCGTTTTCAAGATATTTACAAAGAAAATACAAAGGTCCCAATACATTTCATGTCTATTAATACATTTTTGTTCTCGAATACTTCTTAGCTCCAAATGTTAGCCAACCACATCTTAGATCCAAATGTCAGCAAACCACATCTTAGATGCAGTCCAGACATGTAAAAAATATTTATTTTGAATCCCACGATTCTAAGTAACCGAAAATAAGAACAGACAAAAACATTTTCCCCAATAACGGTTACGGTGAGGAACCTATAAAACGACAGTGCTCTAAAGGTGCTACTTTTTTGTTTGTTTTGTAGACGAAAGTTGTAATACAATTGAGGAGAAATCATATTTGATTTAACATTTAAAGTGTATGGAACTTAGGAGCTCTGTGATTAATAATTTTTTTTTCCTTTTATGGCGCATCTACATCTAGGTCATTAGCGCCGACAACCAGGGTGCGGCGAGGAATTTTCCCAGCTAGCCCTGAGATGAGAAAATTCCTGCCGGAGGTGGGAATCGAACCCACCATCTCCAGCTTATGAATCCAGCGCGATAGCCACTAGACCACGGGAGACCCCTGTGATTAATAATATTCCAAAAACAATCTTAACGTTTTGGCTACTACAATTTTTAACTATTGTTCAATAATACCTGTTATTGTCAGCTGAATTTCTGGCATTCCTAAACTCTAACACATTCAAAATTTATTTCCAAGGTCTAAAATTCCACAATATAGATTCCCTTTTTTTTTTTTTTTTTTTTTTTTACCAAATTTTGAATTTGTTGTTCCAAGAGATTTCTATTAATCCAAGCATATTGTTTCAGGTAATTCAAAGAAGATATCAATAAAAACAAAGAAGACCGGAAAGAGATGAAGCGGATGAATTACGTAAGAAACTCTACAATCTTGAGTAAAATTTAATCAAATAAAAAACAGTTTAACTTGTTCCAATTGAGCTGGCGACAGTGGTGTAAATGTTCAGTAATAGTTTTTCTGAAACAACAGAAGCATTTGAAGTGAAAGCATTTGGGTTATATGTATATATCTTGTAAATTGATGAATGGATAAAGTAAATGTATTTCTCTTCTAATATGCATATAAATTGCTCAAATAATTAAACCAAATTTACAAAAAAATCCGTCACGCAGGAGCTTCATAACTAAGCACCATCCTCAGAATTTGGCACATTCCTGAATGATTTGCTCAAAAGAAACTGTTTCTATAAATTAAACAAAAACAGGAACAGTTTTGCTCTTTTACATTTGTAATGAACAGCTGTTTCAATTAATAATTTTTTAATTAACTAGCTGACCCGGCGAACTTCGTACCGCCTAACAGTCAATTCTTTAATTTTTTTTTAATACTTATTCTGCTATTTGGGACACCCGGACAGCTTGTAAGATAAAAAAAAAACTTAATAAGTCGACAATTTAATTATGTCTTCACGTTCCTGGGCAGTTCGATTAGATTGATAATTAATTTAATTCTTTGCATTTCGGGTTCTTCTGCCTAAATTTGTCTGCCACCTTATTGGAGGAATATTTAGTAAGTCACAAACACACAACACTTTAAAAATTTGTGGCTTTTAGATTTAGTTATATTAGCAAAGATATGTTTACATTTCAAATGACATTTTACTACAGACAATTTACATTTTACCACAGTCAATTTGCTTTTGAGTAATGTTACCATCGTATACATATTGACAAATATTGACAGCAATGTCACTCAATTGTTTCGCCTTCCCAGAACCCCTCCACTAACACTTTATGGTATGGTATCAAAGTTCAAATTGACCTTTAAGTATTATTACGAATCCTTTGTATGGGAATATAGAAAAGTGGGGTCTTTTTTACTTCGTTAACGCAAATATAAATTAATTTAAACTGTATTATTAACATGTGATTCTAATGTCACCTAGTGATTACAAGTTCTTATTTATTTAATTTTTTTTTGCTTATACACAAATAACCAAATACTGTTAAAAATATAATAATTGAGAACATATGTTTTTATTGAAAAATGAATTTCCGTTAACGAAGAAAATAATGACGAAAAATGTCGTTTTTAGACTTTTTCAGGATTTTTTTTAATTTTTTCTCTCCGTAAGAACCATCCTCGTACTTCAAGGAATATTATAAAAAAGTCCGTCTCGCAGGACTGCATCATCTTAGCGCGGTTCCGTTCATATCCCTAGTCTAATTTGGAAAGATTAAAATAGAAGCAGTTATTATTTTGGTTCCACCAGTCTTTTTTTTTTAATTAATTATTATAAGGGCGTGTCAACCCTTAAGGTCACTAACGCCATTCCTATGAGTAGTAAAGTCTTGAAAGGTGACATACATGATTTACAATCTTACCTGGAAGGGTCCGCTACACTAGAAACAGACCCGCTAGTGACAAGGTCTTGGAATCTTGGAAATCTATATTTCTAACAATAAATTGTTTTTGTTATTTTACTTAACCAGTTTTATTGTCAAATACATTATCCAACTATAAGCAATTAAAAAATAACAAGAAATAAAACAGACAAAAAGAACCATTGGAATAAACTAAATCAATTAATTTAAAGCTTTAAGCACTTTTTTCTCCGATTGACATCGCCTGATTAAATCTTTCTTCAGAACCTTTTTTGTAGAGCATTTAGTAAGCTTCCGAATGGTAATCTTCCGCTTCACAAGATTGTCAACGGTTTTCGAGATACTAACGAAATTATACAAAGTTACCAAAACTTTTTTTGTCTGTTAATAAAATATTTTATTCTAACCCTTCCTTTACTCTAAACGTAACAAAAATTTCAACATATTAGTGTTGATGAAACTCCAACATGCAGAAAATGTTTCAACTGTATCCCATAATTCTAAGTACCAAAATCAAATACAAAGAACCCTCCCTAGGAAGGACGCTAGTCAGTTGAAAAGCTATATATCTTGGAAATCCATGCCTCTAACATTAAATTGTTTTTCATATTTTTCTTAATCTGTTTTATTTTCAAATACATTATCCAACAATAAGCAATTAAAAAATAACAAGGAATAAAAAACAGACAAAAAGAACAGTTCGAATAAGCGAAATCAATTACTTCAAAGTTTTAAGCTCTTATTTCTCCGATTGACATCGCCTAATCAAAACTTTCATTAGAACCTTTTTTTAAGAGCATTTAATAACCTTTCTAATGGTATTCTTCCGTTTACCAAGATTCTCAACCTTTTTCGAGATATTAAGGAAAGTAAACAAAGTTACTAAAACTTTTTATGTCTGTTAATAAAATATTTTATTCTAACCCTTCCTTAACTCCAAACGTAACCAAAATTTCAACATATTAATTTTGATGAAAGTAGAACATGCAGAAAATGTTTCAACTGAATCCCATGATTCTAAGTACCCAAACCAAAAACGGTATTCAAAAAATATTTTTCCAATTTTCTCGAAAACGGTTAAAGCTATCGCCTTGAAAATGGTTTCATTCGTTTTCCTAGCCCAGGAATCATATAAAACGAGTACTTAGAAGCTTATGAACTCAAAAACGTAAGCGTTACGATTTTTTTTGCGCGAATTTTGCCCCAAACGCCATCTTCCAGTAGGCGGATTTTGCTGGTTAACGAACTTGACCTTTCAAATTGGACGATGGATTTTTGTACCAAATTTCATCAAAATCGGACCATTCGTCTTCTATCTAGAGAGCGAACAGACAAATATATATATATATATATATATATATATATATATATATATATATATATATATATATAAATATATACATATATATATAAATATATACATATATATATATATATATACAAATTTTAACCACAGTTATTTTCGGTCTCTAGGGGTTCTGAAACGCGAAATTTTCTAGTCGGCACTTCCGGATTGTTTCATTGTATCAACCCTATAAGCGGGGTTCCTTCCTATGGGGGAGGGAGGAACGGCGCTAAAAAAGAATTAGCGAAATCGGTTCATTTGTTCTCGAGATTTGCGCTTACCAACACATTTAGCGATTCATTTTTATATAATAGATTTCCTTTCACAGTTTTGTGCATGATTTAGTATATACTAGACTAATATATAGCAAATTTACAATTGTTCACTATTGTTGATTCTTATCTATGTATTTTAAGTGATGAATTGTCCTTGTCGCGGTCTAACTAATGTATAAATAAATAAATAAATCCGGCAAAACTTCACATTTTTCTGCATTTGTCTTGATGAATAATAAAAGCATCCCCATATAAAAAGAGAACATCCTACAAAAATAATGAAGGAGCTCCCCTGGTAGCGCTTCTAGTGGTAGAAGTTAGAAGAAAACAACCCGTATAAAGTCATAATAAAGCAGAATGCGGATAGCTGGTCAGGGCACCTAGTGGTAACTTTGCCAAACTACATTTGGCGGCTTTATTCAATTTAAAAATAGTGCAAAGTAACCCCCCTTCCAACGGTCTGATTTAGTTTATTTTTAGAACACCTTTTCTCTTGAGGGAAAATCAAAGAATACCGAGTTTCGTGTAAATATAACAAAAATTACTGACGGTTTCCTGTTGTTGCGCCTTCAAACTTTTTTCTCTTTGGGATCTTCACTCGTGTTAACATTTTTTACAAAAGAACAAAACAATCAAATAGCTGTTTCTATTCCTTTACAAATGCCACTGATGTCGCAGTTCCAGTGAGTCGGAAATTTTATTTTTAACTTGATCTAGTTTTTCTATTGACGAATAAAGTTTTAGCTGTAAGAAGGCATCCTTCTTCTTGACTTGCTTATTCAATTGATTTATCTTATAGATATTTTTTTGCCAATCTGAAGGCTATCATCATTTTCTGTTTTGCTATGTTTTCTAAACTCGATTCTTGGAAAATTTCGTCAAGGTACTTAAAGCGATAAAACTATTTCATCTTTGCAAGAAAATAAATAGGATTGCTAACATTCAGCTGAAAATGCTAATTATTTAATTATACAAATCTATTTGTTCTTAGTCGACTCCATAATGGCGGGAGAATTATTGCCTCCGTTTCAGCTGAACAAAGAATGCCCGAGACCCCCTTCTCCTAGATTTGCACTGCATTTATCCCAGAATACGGCTATTCTTCAGGGCAAGATTAGGTATCTTTCTTTCTTCTTTACAACACATTCTGAAGGAATCCTCCTATGGAAAGGTTACACTAAGGGGAAAATAATCCTAAAAATATTTAAAGACCTGTTCATATGAAACGAAGAGGGGGATTTTCTCTCTAAACTACAAACCATTTTATTTTTTAAATGTAATAATATTAATTTAAGTAGAACAAAAAAAGTTATTTAACAATCCAATATAAAATTTAAATAGTTAAAGGGGTAAATGTGAAGACGAGGGTTCTAGGCACCGATTATTTTGAAATGTTTCACTATATCGTGAAATAAAAAAAAAAATAATAAAAAAAAAATAAAAAAAAATAAACAAAAGAAAAAAAACAACTCGCTCTCAACTTGGAAGGAAGAATTTAAGCACTAAAGTTCACTGTTATGAAGGTTATAAAAGTTGGCGTAAACAGCGTATTAATAATCATGTATATTAAGAAAAATGTCTAGGACGACTTTTGGGCAGACTTGCTATGCATTTCCGCTCGCTCAAGAAGATATCAAAACTCTAGTCAATCCAACTCGCTGTTATGGATAGAATTCCGATTTTATGGAGGTTATTAATAGTATATCAACATTTCAAATGAGAGTTCTTTGTTTCCCAATGTTAGATGTCTGCGCATGCGCATGTTTACAAATACGCTGCTTACGCCAACTTTAACCTCAATAACAGTGAACTTTAGTGCTTAATAACTTCTTTCCTAGTTGACAGCGAGTTTTTTTTTAACGGATTCGTCTCTAGTGCATGAAAATACGATATAGTGTAAAATTTCAAAATAATCAGTGCCTAGAACCCTCGTCTTCAAATTTACCGTTAAAGGAAATTAAGGATTTCTCTTAAATATGTTTATCTATCAATCTATCTACATATATATATATATATATATATATATATATATATATATATATATATATATATATATATATAGAGAGAGAGAGAGAGAGAGAGAGAGAGTCGGATTTTTTATTGAACACCCGATTTAATTTTTAATAATTTATAAACCTTTTTTTCAACACATTTTGCCAACGAATTGGGAGATTGGAGATGCCCTTCTCCCAGAAAGACGAATTTGTTCTTCTTCTCAAAAAAAAGATCGAAGTGCTGTATGATGGCATTGTGTTTTATTTATACATTTATTGAAACTCTTCGCCACATCTTTGGTGAAATTTTGCCGGGATTTGGAATCTGAAAACGTGGTTTGAAAAGTTCTTTTAGCTCCAATGCCTCGAGAAAGCATTTCCGGACCCATGTTTATAGGAACTTTTTTAAGTACATTCAAGTAAGCACATTCAAGTATAACTGATACTTTACTGTGTATGTACGTAAGTATTAATAGGAATCATTTTTGTTATTTATAGAAAATTCAAAGTTCTTTTGTGAGTGAAACACCAATAGCCTAAATTCCTTCGTGAAGTGGCTATATATTTCATGATTGCATAATATATGTTCGCCAATGAAGGTTAATTTCGTCATCAAACATTCTCAACAGCCTATGTGTTTATACAGCGCAACCCTTTGAACCCAAGAGCCTTTGCATTGTAAATGTCAAAATAATCGGAAGGTAACTCTGTTTTCGCGGTAACAATCAGGAACACGTCTTCGCCGTTATACGGCCCAGGATGGGGGAATTGGAACAGGATGAGACCGGCATGCAGAGCATTCTGCTACAAAGCTCTAGAGAGCAGACAATGCCTTCGGGAACACAGCATTGTGCAAGCCTTGTCTTTGTGCTTTGGGTCGGTGCTTAGGAATTCGATACTAAATCATAGTAACAACGGACTCCTTGCACAATCCTAACCCAGTGACTCAATAACCTATTGTGTACTGTCAAAACAGCAGCTGTATTCCGATGAGGGAATCGCATTTACTCCTCCGCAATCACTTCGCTCTCTTGCACTACTCTTCCGAAGGAATATAGCAACAAACCTTCGGAAAATTCTATCAATAGATTTATCTCAACAGCTATTGAGATTATACTAACTAATGAATTTTTGAAAACGTTTTCCGAATCTTTATCAAACCTGAGTATTTCAGTTAAACCAGTAGCTAGTTGATAGCGTCCAAAATATACGTTCTTTCGCAAACTTCACAATTAACAGTCTCATAAAATATTAAAATATGATCTCTGGAAATTGTTTCGGTCTGTTTACCTGAAAACTTCCCCTAACTTATTAATGTGGACCTATCGTCTTTATATTTTTCTCTCATTGAATCTCTCTTTAATTACGTAGCATAATTGGGAATAAAAATACGATAAAGTAACTGACACGTTTGTTTCTTATGTGTTGTTTAATCGGGAAATGTTCTCCGTGTCTTGAAACACCAGACGTTTATATCCAAGCAAAGAAACCTTATATATATATATATATATATATATATATATATATATATATAAATCTTTCAAAATTGGTAGAAGGTCATATTTTATAAAAACGTCAATATCTTATTTTTTTTCTTTTTATTATTATGTGCTCTACATGTTTCGCGCCACTTGACTCCTCTTCAGGAGCTACTTAAATAAGTAAATTTCACTTCACCCTCAGCCGACTTGAAGGAGGACCTTCCACAAGCAGGGCTCCACGTCTAAAGTAAAATAAAATATGACCTTCTTCCAATTTTGAAAGATTTAGTTGAGAATAAGGGTTACAATCGTATTTTTTTTTTTTTTTTTTTTTTTTTTTTACTGCGCATCTACATCTAGGTCATTAGCGCCGACATCCAGGGTGCAGCGAGGAATTTTACCAGCGAGCCGTGGGATGATAAAATTCCTGCCGGAGGTTGGGAATCGAACCCACCATCTCCCGCTTATGAATCCAAGGCGCTAGCCATTAGACCACGGGAGACCCCTACAATCGTATTATATACATATATATATATATATATATATATATATATATATATATATATATATATATAGAAGAGAGAGGGGGGGGGGCAGAGAGGTCTGAAATTATTCCAAACAGGCCATTACTGAAAATCATACAGCGACATCATTTGAACAATTCTATTTGATGCATCTTCCCCTGACCGGCACGCTAGACAACATGTCATTTATGAATCTTGGTGTATTGAACATAAGTAAATCATATCAGGCCAAAATTTGAAATCTGTAAACTTATTTTATGTTATTAACAAGTCAAAACATCTCTTATCCTTATGTTGTCCGAGAATGATTTCGGAAGAAATTAAGGAAAAGTATTTTTTCCAACAATACTACTATAATTGTAAATTGGATAAGTAAAAAAAAAGAAAAAAGTAAAAAAAAAAAAGAAAAGAAAAAAGTAACAAAACTCTAAAATTAATATGTAATATAAAACTTAAAATCTCTTAATTTCGCAATGGTCTACTACTCTTATCATAAAGATTGTTGGTCACTGATCTATTTATGTTTTAAAACTATACTAAACAAATTCTCAGGTTCATTATTTTACAACATAATTATAAATATCAATTACTATAAAACAAAATAATTTTCTTTGTTCTTAATAATTGGGAAGTAATTAAGCTTTCAACAAACTCCCAAATAGTATAAACATTTATTTTCACAGAAAGCCTTATCCAATGAAGAAAGTTGCATGCTGCTCTAGTTCCAAGTTATCTGTCAGCCTTATGATTTTTTTTTTTTTAAATTTTAAACTTTGATATGTAGGAAGATGGGGCAGTAAAGATTTTAAAGCGTTTAAAATATCTTTTTTCAGGACTTTGTTCTCTCCAGATGTCATATTATTCTTATTGCCCTTTCTTGAATAATAAAAATATCATTCATTTCCGATCCATTTCCCCAAAGAACTAAAACAAAAGCGTTGACAGAAGTCTCAGAAGACATTGATAAAAATGTTTAACATTTAAAATTTCATTATTTTCCCACACGAACAAGTACAAACCTCCAAACTCAAAATACTAGGAGGTGTCATACTACTTGAAGAAACATCTTCCGTATTCAGTGGCGGCTAAAGGGGAGGGCTTGGGGGGCTTAGCCCCCAAAATGAAAGTTTTTGATTAAGTTATAAAAATAAATTGTTTGGGCAAATTTATAGTAATAAGATCTAATTAATGGATATAATATTAATGGATTAAGTTCTTAGTTTATAAATATCTTATCTTAATAATTTCCAGGTGACTGGTTATAAAAAATTGATTCTACACCCCTAGGCACGGCGGTAAGCCCATACTAAATTAACCCACCCAAGAAATGTTTGTCTAGAGCCGCCTATGTCCGTATTCCGAAAGTAAACAACATAAAACCCGATTAAACTAAAGATACCTAAAACCAATGTATTTTGAGTTCCCATTGTTGTAATTGACTGAGGTATATAAGGAGAACTGGAGCGGTATGTTATCCCTGACCGAACTGGTAGTAGAACCTGTGCATCAATTGGTGTTCTGCAGCTGGCACAACAACGGCACTCTCGACCCCCTGTCAGGAGCACTCTCACTCTCTCCTCAACGTCATCTGGATATAGACCTCTCGTCGGGTCAGCGGTAGGGGTCAGTCTAAAGTCCATCTCCACTGTATATTTACTCCTCACAAAGATAAATAGTTAATACGAGGGTGAATCAAATATAAACGAGACTTATTTCTTTATATTTTTACTTTCAACACAAAAAAAGTACACCTCATTTTTCTAGATATTCTCCTGATTTGGAAACTCATTTTTCCCAGCGCATAGGTAATTTTCCAATCCTGTCCTCATAGAATGCAGTAGGTTGTGTCTCTAGCCAATTGCGCACATAGGCTTCAACCAAATTGCCACGTCGGATCTCTGACCTCCCAAAGCTTCCTTGAGAGGCCCAAACAGGTGAATTTCACGTGGTGATAAATCTAAGCAGTAGGGAGGGTGTTCTAGTGTCTTCCAGCCATTTTGCTCCAATTTTTTGTCTCGCCAGGGCTACATTATGCGGGCGAGCATTGTCCTGGAGGAAAATCACTTCTATCATCGATAGATCCCTTCTTTTGCGGTGATATGCAAGTCTGACATCACTCAACATTTCGCAGTAGTATGCGGTATTGATGGTCTTGCGTTCATGTAAAAAATCAAGATATAGCAAGCCAAACCGGTGAAAAAATACGGTAGCCAAAACCGTCCAAGCTGACAGCCGTGACTTTGCTCTCATTCTGAACACGATTACGATCCTCCACAGACTTTTTATGACTCTGGCACGTGAAAGTGTTTCTTCCTCAATCTTTTGTAAATTTTCCCGGACTTACACCTTCAGCAGCAAGAAATGTCATCACAATACGCTGCGCAACCGAGGGGGGTTCCTTCCGCTCGGACATCATCACGACGGTTACTGGTGTGGTCGAGCAAACAAGCCCGCCAGCTTCCCACAATACTGGCATCCCTACCCAACACACCCCTAAAAGCGGGAACCTTCACGGGGCTTCCAGGACCGAAATTCTCGTTCTAGCTACCTTTCTTATAAATAATTTTAAAATATTAATACTAATGCTTCTACTATCGTAGTGTAACAGTTAAAAATTTACTGTTACACTAAGATTTATTTTTTCGGGACTGATATACTTCAAGAACATTGATTGGCCTCTCATCTCCTCCTTCGTATCCCCAATATTCAACCTAATCGAAGGTTTCTAAGCTTATTAGGTAGTATTTCTTAAATTAATCACTCATTTTCACTTCACTACAAGGTCATTACTGACGAGCTGTTACAAGCCCCCCCCCCTTATATACACGCAAGACAGATTATTACCAAACGTGATAAAACTACAGGTACGTCAGATAATGCTGGAAATTTAAGCTAATAGATCTCTAGTTAAGAACCTTAAAAATATAGCAAAGACCATGTTTTTAAGATTCTTCACGGATCCCTCCCAGACTCCCAGATGTTGCTTTACGGAGACCAAAATATTCCAAATAAGACAGTGAGAGAAAGAGAGTAAAAATTGGAAAACAAATATACATACAACACAAGAAATTTCCCCTTTTTTCTGTTCCTGCCTTAAAAAATAAATAAATTACAAAAATAAATAATGTTTTGAATTTCCCTGACTTTTTTTATAATTAATTTCCCTGACATCTATCTGTCTCCCTGACACACACACACACACACATATATATATATATATATATATATATATATATATATATATATATATATACAGTCGAGTCTCACTTATACGAAACATTCAGTTATTCGAAACATTTTTCGTTCCCCGGCGAAACTATTTAATCCTGTGTAATGACTTATTCTCTTAAGCGATATTCAGTTATAAGCAACATCCACTTATATGAAAGCTAAGTTGTTCCCCTGGTGTAAATACAGTCATTCTCTCTCACTCATCTCAGTTCTTCCTTGTGATTCTAGTAGTCCAGCCGTGTTCTATGCACTCTTGTGTGATTTCCTTCGTTTCCGATCTAATTATGCCGCACGTGCCAGTTATTCATCCCCCCCCCCCCTCCACTCTTTCGTTTTCAGTTCTCTGTACAGTAGTCGTTCTAGTAGTAGTTTCGCTTGAAGACAAAATAAAAATCCTGAAAGAAGTTTATGACAACCCCAATGCAACAAAAATAGACATAGCTAAACGGTTAAAATTACCCTTGTCAATCCTTCCGACTATTATCGGTAATAGGAAAAAATCGAGGAGAACTTTGTGATATGAAACTTGGAAATATAATAATGTACGTTATCTCACAACAAAATAGCACCAACAAATAAAATTATGACATTTTTATGAAGAATTTATTTTATTTTAAAATGGCCACGAAGCCTAGTAAAATTCATTTATACGAAACATATTCCTTTCCCTCTCGCATTATATATATATATATATATATATATATATATATATATATATATAAGAGATAATATTCACAAGCCAGACACAAACACACACACACACACACACACACATATATATATATATATATATATATATATATATATATATATATATATATATATATGGTGAGGTAAATCTTTGCCAGGCCCACAAATACCTGGTGAGTTTGTAGAGCGGTGATGCGGCTAGGGTATGTTTCTTCAGCCTTAAAACCCATGAAGGCTCGTGTTATGAAGGTAAGCCCTCTGACCACAACCAGCCACAAAGCCTATGAGGTTCGGGGGCTTTCATCTCACTCATCGGCCATCTTTATGTACCTTATAAATTACAAGGATTATAAGGGGAGAGCTTAGACAATATAGAAGTTTGTGAGGGAAAAGTAATTTCTAATTTCCACCCCGTTTTAATTTATTGGCAATAGTCATTATGGAACTTTTGA
The DNA here is from genome assembly GCA_946811695.1 of Gonocerus acuteangulatus. Classification (NCBI taxonomy): domain Eukaryota; kingdom Metazoa; phylum Arthropoda; class Insecta; order Hemiptera; family Coreidae; genus Gonocerus; species Gonocerus acuteangulatus. The sequence goes on from OX328129.1 coordinate 36,046,454, forward strand.
AGTGGTAAACATTATTTGAGATTTCTATTTAATATCTTTAGGTAGTACAGTCCAAGGCGCATCTATGAAAAAAGGGTCCATAATTGAGTAGTTTATTTCAGAAACCCGTCAAGTGCACTTTTATAAATGTTGAGAAAACTAAAAAAAACTCCTAATTTTAATAATTAATCCTAAGCATTATTAGTTTTGTAATACAATAAGAAAAACTTTGATATTTTCCCTAACCAAAATCTTTACTAATCTTAAAATTAGCATGTTTTTTTTAGTTTTCCCAAAATTTTAAAAAGTGCACTTGACGGGTTTCTGAAATAAACGATTCAATTAATGGGTAATGCTACATTGTCCGATCAAAATCAAAGTACATTATTGAATATATAAATAACAAATAAATCAATATTTTTCAATTCTTTATATCAAACGTATTATATGGGATGCTAAAGTATCCAAAAAAAAAAAGTTTCAATTCTTTATATCAAACGTATTATATGGGATGCTAAAGTATCCAAAAAAAAAAGGTTTCAATTCTTTATATCAAACGTATTATATGGGATGCTAAAGTATCCAAAAAAAAAAGTTTCAATTCTTTATATCAAACGTATTATATGGGATGCTAAAGTATCCAAAAAAAAAAAGTTTCAATTCTTTATATCAAACGTATTATATGGGATGCTAAAGTATCCAAAAAAAAAAAGTTTCAATTCTTTATATCAAACGTATTATATGGGATGCTAAAGTATCCAAAAAAAAAAAAGTTTCAATTCTTTATATCAAACGTATTATATGGGATGCTAAAGTATCCAAAAAAAAAAAGTTTCAATTCTTTATATCAAACGTATTATATGGGATGCTGAAGTATCCAAAAAAAAAAGTTTCAATTCTTTATATCAAATGTATTATATGGGATGCTAAAGTATCCAAAAAAAAAAAAAAAGTTTCAATTTTTTATATCAAACGTATTATATGGGATGCTAAAGTATCCAAAAAAAAAAGTTTCAATTCGTTATATCAAACGTATTATATGGGATGCTAAAGTATCCAAAAAAAAAAAAGTTTCAATTCTTTATATCAAACGTATTATATGGGATGCTAAAGTATCCAAAAAAAAAAAGTTTCAATTCTTTATATCAAACGTATTATATGGGATGCTAAAGTATCCAAAAAAAAAAAGTTTCAATTCTTTATATCAAACGTATTATATGGGATGCTGAAGTATCCAAAAAAAAAAGTTTCAATTCTTTATATCAAACGTATTATATGGGATGCTAAAGTATCCAAAAAAAAAAAAAAAAGTTTCAATTCTTTATATTAAACGTATTATATGGGATGCTAAAGTATCCAAAAAAAAAAGTTTCAATTCGTTATATCAAACGTATTATATGGGATGCTAAAGTATCCAAAAAAAAAAAGTTTCAATTCGTTATATCAAACGTATTATATGGGATGCTAAAGTATCCAAAAAAAAAAAGTTTCAATTCGTTATATCAAACGTATTATATGGGATGCTAAAGTATCCAAAAAAAAAAAGTTTCAATTCGTTATATCAAACGTATTATATGGGATGCTAAAGTATCCAAAAAAAAAAAGTTTCAATTCGTTATATCAAACGTATTATATGGGATGCTAAAGTATCCAAAAAAAAAAAGTTTCAATTCGTTATATCAAACGTATTATATGGGATGCTAAAGTATCCAAAAAAAAAAAGTTTCAATTCGTTATATCAAACGTATTATATGGGATGCTAAAGTATCCAAAAAAAAAAAGTTTCAATTCGTTATATCAAACGTATTATATGGGATGCTAAAGTATCCAAAAAAAAAAAAAGTTTCAATTCTTTATATCAAACGTATTATATGGGATGCTAAAGTATCCAAAAAAAAAAAAAAGTTTCAATTCTTTATATCAAACGTATTATATGGGATGCTAAAGTATCCAAAAAAAAAAAAAGTTTCAATTCTTTATATCAAACGTATTATATGGGATGCTAAAGTATCCAAAAAAAAAAAAAGTTTCAATTCTTTATATCAAACGTATTATATGGGATGCTAAAGTATCCAAAAAAAAAAAGTTTCAATTCGTTATATCAAACGTATTATATGGGATGTTAAAGTATCCAAAAAAAAAAAGTTTCAATCCTTCGACAAAAAAAAAAAAAAAAATTGCTGCGCTGTGTCTGATGAACGGAAACCCTCTTTTTCACGGGCGATAGTCTGCAGCCGGTAATTTTTATTCTTGAACGAAAAACTAAAAATTATTTCGAAAGAAGAACGTTAAATTTAGTAAAGTGTGTAGGATTTTTAGGAAATATCAATTTTATATGGGATGCTGAAGTATCCAAAAAAAAAAGTTTCAATTCTTTATATCAAATGTATTATATGGGATGCTAAAGTATCCAAAAAAAAAAAAAAAGTTTCAATTTTTTATATCAAACGTATTATATGGGATGCTAAAGTATCCAAAAAAAAAAGTTTCAATTCGTTATATCAAACGTATTATATGGGATGCTAAAGTATCCAAAAAAAAAAAAGTTTCAATTCTTTATATCAAACGTATTATATGGGATGCTAAAGTATCCAAAAAAAAAAAGTTTCAATTCTTTATATCAAACGTATTATATGGGATGCTGAAGTATCCAAAAAAAAAAGTTTCAATTCTTTATATCAAACGTATTATATGGGATGCTAAAGTATCCAAAAAAAAAAAAAAAGTTTCAATTCTTTATATTAAACGTATTATATGGGATGCTAAAGTATCCCAAAAAAAAAGTTTCAATTCGTTATATCAAACGTATTATATGGGATGCTAAAGTATCCAAAAAAAAAAAGTTTCAATTCTTTATATCAAACGTATTATATGGGATGCTAAAGTATCCAAAAAAAAAAAAAAGTTTCAATTCTTTATATCAAACGTATTATATGGGATGCTAAAGTATCCAAAAAAAAAAAAAGTTTCAATTCTTTATATCAAACGTATTATATGGGATGCTAAAGTATCCAAAAAAAAAAAGTTTCAATTCGTTATATCAAACGTATTATATGGGATGTTAAAGTATCCAAAAAAAAAAAGTTTCAATCCTTCGACAAAAAAAAAAAAAAAAATTGCTGCGCTGTGTCTGATGAACGGAAACCCTCTTTTTCACGGGCGATAGTCTGCAGCCGGTAATTTTTATTCTTGAACGAAAAACTAAAAATTATTTCGAAAGAAGAACGTTAAATTTAGTAAAGTGTGTAGGATTTTTAGGAAATATCAATTTTATCGAAAATGGTGGACAATTATTAATTTTATATTAAAAAATCTATCGAAAATCGGTCATAATATCGTTATAATTCAATGAATCGAAAAATATCCTACGTATTTTACTAGCAAATATCATCTGGAACTGCAGTTAAAGTTTGCAATTGATTGGATAAAATTTGAAGACGCTAGAGTATCGTCTGTATTAAAAATTTCTTTTTTTTCGTAATTTCTTGTAATAAAAATAAAAAATAAAATATATATAATCTTATCGGTACTTTAGTTGAAAAATCTTATTTTGGCACATTTAACAACTGTTCCGCCAGATAAACACTCTCGGATATAATTTTTGATTAGTTAAGGAAGCATTTAAGTCAACAAAAAATGAAGTGGTAAAAAAAAAATATTCCCATTAAACCCAATTTTTGTCTAGTGCTCTTTTAAAGGATTTTGGTAAATCGTCGTTTCCACAATGAAATAATTGAGGTCAATCATTGTTTTGCTTCTTCACATACAGGTAACATGTTATCGTTGTTAATGAAAGGTAAAAAATCTAGGCATTTTCAAAATGAGTGTAACTTTGCATACTTTATTTTTTTTTATTTATTATTTTTTTTTTTTGTATTAACGCTTTATAGCGATGTACACCTTACATTATTTTTTTTTATATACAGGGTGTCCTTTTTTTTTTTCTCTTGAACGGATAACGTTATAATAAAACAAAAAAATACGTATTTCATAATTTTCGGGGTACCCCATATCCTATACAACTTTGAAATTTCAAATGGTATGATATACCTTCCAATACATCATTTTAAAGGATTTTTTACACTGAAATCAATGATGCAATCAGATGAGGGTCAATTAATAACAAAGTTATGGCATAAAGTTCGAAACAAAATACATTTTGATTGTTTCGTTACTAATTACTTTAAACTGCTTTGCATTTCTTTTGTTATATGGGAAATAATTTGTAAATAAATAATTAACTTATTAGGTGAAATTCGTAATAAATGTTTCTCTTAAAGATGCAGAGAAGAAACAGAAATAAGCCCCTGTATGTTCGGTGAAGGTAGAGCTGGTTACATTCACTGATATTGTATATCCAAATGGTCTTAAGTAAGCGAACTTTAATTCTGGGAAATAGATAACTATTACAACAATGCCTACTTGCCTACATTCAGTATTAATCAGTTAGTCAAAATGAACCGAAGAGTGCAGTTTTCCCGTGAGGAAAAAGTTGATATGTACAATTGTTTTATTGAAAGTGGTGGTATCGCTCGTCGTGCAGCTGTGTTGTACTCCCAGAAATTTCCCGCTCTTCCTCAAGTGAGCCACAAAACATTTATTCGTGTTGCTCTCAATATGAGGAGATTTGGATCAGTTGCTGATCGACCAAGATATCGGCAGCGCAATTTCGACGAGGAACTGGATATTTTATTGTATAGTATGGAAAATCCAAATTCTTCTCTCCGAAATACCGGAAGGGTTTTAGGTTTTTCAAAGAACAAACTTAGAGATGTACTAAGGACTTATAATTTCAAGCCTTATCGCTCTCATCTTGTCCAGGGGCTCCGGGACACTGATTATGACAGGCGTCTAACGTTCCTTGCACAAATGTCGAGTTTGGTAGTTGATGAAAACATGCTTCCATATGTCCTATGGACTGATGAATCAAAGTTCACCACTAACGGTTTATCCTAGTTTATATAAATGTTTATTTATTCTTATAGGTGTCGAGAGATACAGCCTGGGGGGAACCGAAGCTAAGGGGATAAAAATAACAGCTCAGAACAATTCGGAATTTCCGGACGGCTCCGTCTGAATAAATTTGACTTATATTTTCCCCTCGTGATACAGGAACCCTCTCAGAAAATATTTCCCACCACGAATAAGGCGAAACTGAAGAGTATTCTATGAAAACAAGGGGACCCGAGGAATGATTTGTGAAGTGCACATTGTTTTCCCTGCAATAATATTGGGTATTTCCTTAATAAAAAAAAAAATATCGTAATCCATCGGCAATAAAAATTACAATAGAAATTTACATGGTAGATACTATGTTATTCAATCAAATTTTCCCTGAGTACCTGAGAAGAATTAAAATTTAAATAAACAAATAAAATTCAATTCCCGCCAAAATGCGAATTTCATTTCCTACCAATAAAAATTCCATTCATGTTACAGAAGTCGCCATTGCAATTCGAGAAATTTGAAGAACCTCAACCATATGAAACCTTCATGTCTTGTGAATAAACGAAATTTAGTAAATTCTCGAAATAGGCAGAAGGTCGTTAAAACTTATTTATGTATCTTTTATACGTCTTTTTCACCATTCTGGTCGAAAACGTTTTAATAAAAAAAATTTCAGTCAACTTGGAAGTCAAACATCCATTAGTAGGGGATGACACAAACAACAAATATTTCAATTGGTTAATTATTATCCTCTGTACTTCTATTTATATCCATGTATTTTAAGTGATGAATTGCCCTTGTCGTGGTCTCACTGACCACATATGACCATTTAAATATTTATTTAATGTATAAATAAATATTTAAATCCCTAAATACAAAAGGCCGAAAATTCAATTTCCTCGAGTTTCCTATAATTTATACAGGCTGTCATAGTTAGCAACCAATTATCCTGACAGGGCACTGGAAATATCAGGCTTTTTCCAAATTTCCAGGTACCCATTTTGTACTCCCAAATCACATATTAACATTGGAAACAGTTTTAGGAAGACCTGTAATTTCTGTGACAGTTATTTTCCATTACTCAATGTGAGAGTGATCCGGCCTTGTAACCGTTATTATTGAGAATAGAACCATTTATTGATATATGCCAGTGATCCATCACTTACGGTCAGTACATGATACCAATTCGTAGAATTGTAGCAGTGAAATGTATTCGGGTAAACTAATGGGTAAGTAAATTGATATCATTACAAAGAAAGCCCATATATCATAATAACTGAATATAAAATAACTCACAAGTTTGTCCCTATGTTTCTATTTATAACATTTTTGAAGTGCAGTAAAACCTCTACCCGGACCACTGAGACCAGGGCCGATCGGAGTTAACGAAAATCCGGATTATCCAGAGAATGACGGAAAACCCCAAAAAAGGCCCATATAAATTACCGAAATATATTTAATGGAGTGTAGAAATATTTTCGACCCATTTTCACATAAAAACACATACACTTTATGTACTGTAATAGCCTATGTATTTACTCGGTACTCTGTATAGCTACAAACTAGCCTGTAGTTTGAAGCTATATAGACTCAATATAGAGAGATATTTTTAGTATAACGTGCATAATTGCTGCTAATGTTTTTTTTTAAAGAGAGGTTGAGTTGAAGTTACAGGTTTTAGGAAAAAAAAGTAATGTAAATTTTGATTATAGGGACGTAGTACCCGTTGACTCGTAAAAATTTGATAGTTTTATTTCATTAATATGTTACTTTGCTAGAAATTTAAAAAAAAAATACACAAAACGTAAGCAACAGTGATTTTTTTTTTTTTTTTTTTTTTTAAAAAAAGCCTATATATATTATTTATCTATTTATTTATTGAAGAGCATCCGCTAGGAAGGCGACCAATTTATAAATACACCTACAATACAATTTTTACAAATACACCTAAAATATGAAATATCTTGAAAACGGTTAGCTTTTGGATAAGGCAATATGGGCTTAAAATTGTTTGTTTTAGCCAAACCTTTCACCTCGCGATGAATGTGGGTCGACTTACAAGAAGCATATATATATATATATATGCTCACAGACTCTTTGTTACGAAAGCCAATGAAAATGTCGTTCAAATAGAGCTTCTGATGATGAACGAATGTTAGAAATATAGATTTTTTAACAAAAAATCTTGCTGTTCTTAGGACTAACACAAATACTTCATTACTTCTTATCGCCTTCCGACGCACAGTGGTATTTTTAACTGATCTAGCTGGACGAAATTATTTTATCACGGATTCTTATAGAAAATGACTTGCTGATCACGAATATAGCCTATTTTAGGGGTCGGAAATGTAGTCTTACCGTTGTTTTCTAACTTTTTCAGCATACAAGGCCGTTTTTTATTACGTTTTAAGTGTTAACCAAAATTTAATTTTTTAATTTTCTTTTATTATTATACTATTTTTTTTATAAATTTTTTAACTTTTTTAAAGGCAATAACAACAAAAAGCTTCAAAACTAGGTATTAGATACAAATAATAATTGAAAAAAAAATACATCAAAAATAATAATTAGAAACTCAACAATACAACAAAAAATATAATAAAAATTAAGTTATCAAAACTAATAAATAATTCTTTGTCAATTATCGTTTCATTCAACAAATTAAATATTTCACCCGGGAAGGAATGAAACTCTTCCTTATGTCGTAAACTTTCCGCACTCCTACTAGAAATATACGGATCGCTCGAGTATAGTATACACTGAAATACATCTTCAATATTCGATAGCCCCCCACTACTGGCAAATATCCTTAAATCTTCTTCTACATCTGATTGTGTAATCCAAACTTATATCAAGCCACTCACCTAAACCTTTCTCAATAACACTTTTTGTTCGGTTTGCTGTTTGCCACTTATCACGTAAATGTCTTAAGAATGTCTCCAATTTTTTAAAAAAAATTTCCTTCCCTTCTGGTAAATGCAATTGTTGGTGTACATTTTATATACCTTCCTGTTTTTTTATGTTTGGACTTTGTAAGATCCAAACTTCAAAAAGTTCCCTTTTCGATATGAGCATTTTTTCAAAAAATCAGTGATCATTATTAAATAGGCAGATTCTGGCAGCTAATTCTTCCTCTTCCAAGTCAATACTTAATTGATAAATAAGAAAAAATTAATACTAGGCCGGACAGCAAAAGTTCTGTACCATTATAACTTACCAATAAGAGTATTAAAAATCGCATCGCGTAAAGCAAACATTAATGGTAATTTATTGTGATAAATAATGAAGACGATCATACATACCTTTCTGAAACATGAAATAAATTTGTAGTACTGACAAATCATTTTTGTAACTGTAGTATTCATTCAAAGACGGAGTAATGAACATTGCGGCATAACATACCCTAATATAAACAATCCGTAATCCCTAAATGTTGACGTATTTAGGCCGACTTATTCTTGTTTTGTAATCTATATACTATCTAGAAAAATATTGCAAGGTCCAATTAGGGATTTGTTTTCTTGAATTTTTCGAATTTTGTCCAGCTAGATCAGTTAAAAATACCACTGTGCGACGGCTAACTGCTTGCATAGCATTCCGTTAGCTAAAATAGTTTCTGAAAACCGTACAAGAGATTTGAAACGAAATAACTTATCGAATCTCAGTTGAGTAATTTGAGTCTGAAGGTTGATATTGTCGCTAGATCCCTTTCCTATTAACACGATCCAATTGGACTTGGGTGTGTAATTTTCCCGTGTTAAATTGAGTGTGTGCGTTACTAGAGTAGATGTTGGACAATGTATGGGAAGGAAGTCGTAAGTCATGGCGTAGATAGGAGCATTCGGCCATTTATCGACTCTTATCGCTAAATACATAAATCCTTACAAATAGTTTATCTTTATCCAACCAGTTCAGAAAATATCTTTCACCATACTATCTTCATAATTATAGGATGTTTATAGATTTTTTTTTGTAATATATATATTAGGTATGTAGGATAAAGAAATAGCAAAAAAAAAAAAAAAAAAAAAAAAAAAAAAAAGAAAGAAAATTGCCCTTGTAAGTTCAGATAAAAGCGGAGCACGAAAAATGGACTATGGTTACAACCCAGATATAAAGCAAATAGAATAATCCGCCTTACCTTCAGGGCAATCACCTCCAGGTACACGGCATTGAAGGCCCAGAAGAAAGGATTCTACTGGATATTTTTTTGACAGTTTTTGTTATTTTTTCCTCTTAGGCACTTAAAAGAATGTATAATAACCCCCCAAAAAATCAGGAATAATAGTTTAGGAGAAAATAAATGTTGCGTTTGCGCAACTTTGGGAAAAGCTAGGCATATCAGAAAATACCATGATTTTATAATAATATCATTATTTATTTACTTTTTAAATTTTATATTACTCTAAATAATATTTTATATAACTTTGGCTTAAGTTGAAAACATAATTACAATTTTAAAAAAATAAATTGAGTCAAAAAATTATTTTTATGAACATTTTGCGTTCATTGCACCATCATAATCCTGCGTTCCTTCTTCCAAGATAAGGCGAAAGAAACTACCTGATCGTTAGGTAAGATAATAAACAACAAAGAAGATGTCTTCAATGCTAATCACAAACAATATTCATCTGCAGTAAATGTTAGCTGACTTTATCTGGGCAATGCTCACAAAATTTTCAAAAAAATAATTTTTTGACTCAATTTATTTTTCTTAAATAGTAATTATGTTTTCAATTGTTATATTTTTTATTTATTTATTTATTTATTTATTGTTTAACGCTGAAAGGCGATAACACAATTAAAATGTTCTTTAAAGGAAATAAAAAAAAATAAAATCAGTCGTGATGAATTAAGAATTTGTAAAGTGTATCTGTAATGTTTATGTCAAAATTTAGTTTTACATGTAGTCAGTGAGTTCGAGAAGTATATGATTGTATAAATCTTAATATTATATATTACTCAATTTCAGATAGTTACAATGAAGAATTAATTAATATTACATTGTCGTCATATACGGTCAAATAAGTTTCTGTATTTCAAGTAATTGTAAATCTTGTCTATATATTGGCTCCCATCAGAGAGTAACTCAGTCATGTTGTCCGGTAAGTCATAGTTCAATTGTTATATAAAATATTGTTTAGAGTAATAAAAAATTTAAAAAGTAAATAAATAACGATATTATAATAAAAGCATACTATGTATTTTCTGATATGCCTAGCTTTTACCAAAGTTGCGCAAACGCAACATTATATTCGCAAGGCAACGGAATTGCCATACAATTTTATGACACAATTACTTTTATTGGCTACATTTCTTATTTGTTCAAGCAATGATTAGAGGGGGAAAAATGTTCGTTTAACAAATGCATAAATATTTTGGGCAAATTTCTAACACACTTCACGATTTCAATATATCAATATTTTTAGCAATATTAAAAAAAAAAACAACAAAAAAAAATAGCAAAACATTTTATTTGGGCTTAAGATTTTTTTTTTTTCCTTTTTTTTTTAAGGAGTTGCCTTGTCAGAAAAAAACTATTCCAACTAAATTAAAATATTTATTTTCATGAGAAAAAAAATGTGAAAATAATGTTGCGTTTACGCAATTTTGGGACGAAATGGGTCAAAGAGAGAATTGTGGGAATTATGGAGAAATCTCACTATTAGCCCAGGGGGCAGCCTCCAGAATAACAGCTGCAACCGGGCATAGAATATGCTCTGAAATAGACAACTTGATAATGCCAAGGACAGCGGATTACCATAGATCGTGAGAGAGGGTACAGGCATAAGAAACACCGAATAAAACTGAGTCAGCCTGATATAACCTTTCTCATTGAAGCCAGTCATTGCCATTGGACTATTTGGACTAAGACGTCATTCACAGATTAAAGGACCAGTGGTTCCTTGATAAAAAATACGCGTGGCTCGTATAATGAGTGTCACAAAAAATTAAAATTAATTAATTATTAATTCTAATATTAATTAATTATAACAAAAATAGCAAACAATGTATATAATTGCTTATACTCGTCATATTTGATGTGGTCGCATAAATCAAAATTATAACTTTTTATTTACTTATTGGAATTTCTATTATTTATTTACTTATAGGGTTGTCTGTAATTTGTACGGAAGGATTTGGAGTTGAAGTAATCGTGACTTTTATTATTGACCTTACACCATGTTTAAGTAAATTTAGTAATTTTTAAGACAACAATAAACATAACATTATATAATGGCAGTGCTTGTGGATTAGAATAATTATTACTAATAGGTTGTCCGGAAAGTACTAAGTTTTTTCTTGCTAAAGAAGGATTGGACTTATACTTTTAATCTCGTACTTTTAGAGAGGTTGTTTATTTTAGCCCATTAGAGTGAGAAAAACTTTATTTGAAAAAATGTTTTGACTCGTAGGAACTCCGTGACCTTTGCGCGTTTCTATTCTTATCTCTAGTGACATTTGTGAAGTAATAGAAAAGTATTACATTTTGATCTTTCGTGAAAAATTACAAATAGGATTCTCGTCTTCTTACCTTGTTGTACTAAAATACCCATTTTAAAGTTAAATGCCATTAAAATACAATGAACAAAAACACTTCTAAAGAACAAAACTCATAGCAGTTCAGAAATAGAAACCACTCACAGTACATCACCAATTTCTACTCGGCAGCACTATTTCAAACATTAATAATTTCGTTCACATTTTTCGTATCCTGTTTTTTTTTCAATGACAAATACATTTTACTACTATAAAAAACTAAAAAAAAAATAACAAGCAATGTAAAACTAAGGAATGCGAACAATTTAAAAGTTTCAAGCACTTATTTCACTTAATGAGACCGCCCCATCAAAATTATTCAGAACGTTTAACAGACTGTCGAATGGTTACTGTCTATTAACCACGATTTCACAACCGTTTAAGCGATATTTAAGAACATAATCCTAAAAATTTTCATCTATGTTAATTAAAATAGATGATTATATATATATATGATTATTATAATTTATTCATAATTTAATTATTATATTTAAAACTCTAAACGTTTAAAAGCTGACGTTTCCATGCAAACATTCACTCTTGTAAATCGCCATCGCTACGGTCTTGCAATAGAAATAATTAAATAATTAAAATAGTTTCTTTTTTTTTTTCGAATACTTCCTTAACTCAAAATTTAAATATTTTAGTTTCAATGCATTTCAAATGTGTAGACAATAATTTAGTTGAATTCAACAATTCTATATACCTAAGCCGAAAGTAGAAAAACTAGCTTTATTCGCTCATTCGAAAACTGAATATGAACAAATGTTAAAACAAAAATGTTTTTGACAACTGAAGGCAAATAAAAAAAAAATGAAATACAAGATTTTAGACAGGTAATGAACAAAAATTGTTTGAAGGATAATTCATAATTGTTCCTCGTTGGTTCCCATTCCCTTAACAGGTTGACTGCCAAGTCCGACGCATAGTCAGAGTAAGGTTGTCTCGCCGTGTGCTGGGTCTGTTTGACTATCCCTTACCTTTCACTCCCCCCCCCCCTTCAATAACCGAGGAAAATATTACAAACTTGAACTGACAATCAGTTAGGCTTGCCGTAAGTTTTACGTTGGTTCGGGCGGATTTGACTTCTTCAATTTTTGGTAATATGTTTCAATTTTACTCATTTTATTTTCGGAATTAGGCTCATTGGGCCAAACTTCGAAATTTGGGTGGCAACGAAAGTGTCAAGGAAAGCCACCGTCTCCTTCGGAATGCTGGACCGAAACACAATCCCTACTACATTTTATACTCTTGGATCACATCTCTCATCTTCTATTCCATGTATTTCTGACCAATTAATTACTTATATTCATTTATATATATATATATATATATATATATATATATATATATATATATATATATGTATGTGTGTGTGTCATAAGTCAAAAAATAGTACTCCTTTTCCTATGTACTACTTTATTCTTGGCTTGCCCCACATGTTGCGTGGCCTTCATGCCATCTCCTCAGGGGCCATAAAATCAGTCTAATATCAGACTTAATATGGGTGGCGAGGGGACCAAACATTAGGATTTAATGGCCCCTAAGGAGGTGGCATAAAGGCCACGAAACATGTAGTACTATTTTTTGACGTTTGCCATAAATATACAAAAAAAAAAAAAAAAATCACATTTTTCGTACATCTCTTTCTCCACAAAATTGATTGGTTTGGAATTAGAGCGGTCGTGCTGTTCCGCTTGGAGGGAACTCGACATTTTGGCGAGTCTTCATTTTTTTCCATGAGAGTATGGTTGATATTATTATAGCAACGTGTAACCAAGAGCATATACTCGCTTCTTCCCAGAATAAGTTTTTTTTTCTTCTTTTTTTTATTGCAGCATGTCCGGCAAAGGATTAATAAACATATTTTTTATAAATCCGTTCAAAGTGATATGACTTAATGCTGTGTATTATATTCCGTGGTACATTGAAGTTGGCGGAACTATCAAAAAATGTTCTGACAAGGCCCAGAATATTTGTTGAGTAAACGGAGTAGGTGCAGTACTTTTAGGCTGGTAAATCAAATATGATGAACAACCCAGACGAATTTCTTCTATTGACGACGATCTTCTTAAAGACACAATCGCCAAAAATCCGTTCTATTTACCAAGAGAGCCAGCAGAAGATGTTAAAAAGCCTGTATGAAGAAGCTTGTTAGAAACACATATTCGGAATATAAATAATGAGACAACGCCGTATAAAAACGGTATAATGTTTCAAGTGAAGAAAAAGCGATATATTTAGGAATTAAAAATATCTTTGAGTTTAAAGGATTTTCACTGCCCTAAAAATCCCGTATGTTAGCTAAGACCCATGGGTCGAGATTTATAATCTCATTGAGCCTCGAGAAGCATAAATTATAAGGTGGGTGGATCCTTGGGGGATTAAGAGAGTTTAAAATTAATTATAAGTTTTAAGCTGACAAAAGCCTGGACCCAGCGGGAGCTAAGCTGCTCCATGCCCGTGTTTTCACGACATATTCAAAATGTGCTCAGCCCTTTATAAACCTAGGCAATATCTACAGCCCAACATTCCCACCTTAAAATGTATTTTTTTTTTATCTTATTTTATTATTTTTTTTTTTTTTTCATATTTTCTACGAAGATTATGAGGACATGAAAACGTATAGTCTATGAGGTAAACATCATACAGAACGCTTCTATCCGGGGACACATTTGAGTTAGCTGAATAAAAGATGAGCTGATGTTACCAAAACATCAACTGAGATCAGCATTTGCTTGCGGCAAGGTGGTCAAAATTCATATAAAACATTTTACAAATCACAACTAAATATTGTCGAGTATTAGTTGGAAGAAGGTAAAATGTAAATATTTACTTTCTTGGATCCTCAACAGGCAGGGAGAGGATTATTAATCGGACTAAATGAAAGGGCACTTTTTTCTCAGTGTTCATTGCAGTACTGTTCTTGTAATTGCTTTGCTATTCTTTGGACAGAAATTATACTTGTTTATTTAAATTTCATGAAAAATGGACACCAAAGAGACAAGTAAGTCTTAAAATTTCACTATCCGTGGTGCTGATGTGTGAGGTGATGTTACATATCGTGAGTGTGAAAAACAGCGAAGGGACAGGAAACGGACACATAGGAAGAGGAAACAATGTAAAAGGTAAGGGGGGGGGGAAGAGAGAGAGAGAGATTAAGACAGAGAAAAAAAACTCTTGTGATTAATTAAAATATCAGATATTTAGTTAAAAATTAGAATTGATAGTTGTTAATGTCCATTTTGAATGGCTGTGTATGTTGAGGGAGGATAAGCTGGTGTGGCTAATGACCTGTATCCTAAAGCTCCCTTTATATTGTCTGAAGCTAATTAGTGTAAGCGTTCACTATTCATACCGAAGCTTCATCAAATACTCCATTATTCCGTCGGGATTATGTATCACTAACGGCACGTGGGGTGTTGGGTGGGAGCTCTTTTCGTGAATTTTCTGAAGCGGTGTTCTGCGCCTTTTGAAGCGGTGTTCTGCGCCTTTTGAAGCGGTGTTCTGGGCCTTTTGAAGCGGCGTTCTGCGCCTTTTGAATCGGTGGTGCGCCTTTTGAAGCGGTGTTCTGCGCCTTTTGAAGCGGTGTTCTGCGCCTTTTTAGGCGGTGTTCTGCGCCATTTGAAGCGGTGTTCTGCCTCTTTTGAAGCGGTTTTCTGAAACGGGTCTGCGCCTCATGGAGGAACCAGTCTGAAGTCAACGTCAGCAGGAATTTATCCTTCTCCATCTCGTGCGTGAAAAGCGGCACGCACGTTTTCTTCTTAATACGGATGTAAGACTTAATCCATGGGGGTGAAACTAGACAAAAAATGTAGTTCAACACCACCAATCACAAATTTCTATCTGTCTCCGTTCCAGACATACGATATTCTTTTACCGTTATTGCCATTAACTTGTGATATACCGTATTAAAAGTGAATGGGAGAAAGAGAGGTGAAGATAGAAAGTTCATGAATGGGACAAAAATAGATACACAATTAAGCAGAGAGGGAGAGAGAATTAAATATGCAAATTAGAAGAATTATAGCCAAAAATAATATTTTATATCATCAAGTGGCCTTGTTTGCAGACTTGTGACTTGGAAATATCTTTTAGGCTTATACTGAAATTTAAAAAATACAAATATATTACCACCCAAGAGTAGAAAAATTAGTTTTGATCTCGAGGAATGCAAGAATAAGGATTAAATTGTTATATTAAATGATGTCCGTCACTCCACTATCCAACAATGCTTCAGCGTTGTCGACACAATATCCTACGCGCTCGAATGTAAAAACTACTACTACGAGTGCCTTCCTCGACGTCGCCCAAGCGTTCGATCGGGTTTGGCACCCGGGGTTGTTATACAAAGTAAAGCGTATTTTACCTCACACATATTACCTCATCCTTCAATCCTACCTCTCGCATCGTTCCTTTCAAGCAAGGTCTGGTATCCTCAGGCGTCCCACAAGGCAGCATCCTAGGTCCTGTCCTTTACCTCCTGTATACGGCAGATATCCCTACCCACCCATCTACACATATAACAACCTACGCCGATGATACGGCCATTTTTTCCTCTTCCCCCGATCCCTCTACAGCTTCTCAGCAATTACAGGAGCACCTTGAGTCAGTCGAGAAATGGTGCACCTTGTGGAAAATCACAGTGAATCCTGAAAAATGCTGTCACGTAACATTTACTCTTAATAAGAGCACTTGCCCTCCAGTCTTCATATGCAACAGTCAACTTCCTGTATCTAATGAGGTGCGTTACCTGGGACTTCTACTAGACAGAAGACTCGCATGGAACCCACACACACGACTAAAAAGACAAGAGCTGAACAGGAGATTTGGACTCTTAAGACGACTACTTGGACCTACTTCAAAGCTTACGACACACAACAAACTCACTATATACAAAACTATAATCAGACCTATCTGGACTTACGGACTTGAATTATGGGGAACAGCAAAACACTCAAACATACAACGAATACAAGCATTCCAATCCAAGGTCCTTCGAAGAATAGTTAATGCTCCCTTTTAGCGCGGTTCCTCCCTCCCCCATAGGGAGGAACCCCGCTTATAAGGTTGATACAATGAAACAATCCGGAAGTGCCGACAAGAAAATTTCGCGTTTCAAAACCCCTAGAGACCGAAAATAACGGTGGTTCAAATTTGTATATATATATATATATATATATATATATATATATATATATATATGTATATATTTATATATATATATATATATAAATATATATATATATATATATATATTTGTCTGTTCGCTCTCTAGGTAGAAGACGAAAGGTCCGATTTTGATGAAATTTGGTACAGAAATCTGTCGTCCAATTTGAAAGGTCAAGTTCGTTAACCAGCAAAATCCGTCCACTGGAAGATGGCGTTTGGGGCGAAATTCGCGCAAAAAAAATCGTAACGCTTAAGTTTTTTAGTTGATAAGCGTGTAAGTACTCGTTTTATATGCTTCTTGGGCTCGGAAAACGAATGGAACCATTTTCAAGGCGATAGCTTTAACCGTTTTCGAGAAAACTGAAAAAATAATTTTTGAATGCCGTTTTTGGTTTGGGTACTTAGAATCAAGGGATTCAGTTGAAACATTTACTGCATGTTCTACTTTCATTAAAACTAATGTGTTGAAATTTTGGTTGCGTTTGGAGTTAAGGAAGGGTTAGAATAAAATATTTTATTAACAGGCATAAAAAAGTTTTGGTAACTTTGTATACTTTCCTTAATATCTCGAAAAAGGTTGAGAATTTGGGGAACGGAAGAATACCATTAGAAACCTTACTAAATGCTCTACAAAAAAGGTTCTAATGAAAGTTTTGATTAGGGGATGTCAATCGGAGAAATAAGTGCTAAAAACTTTAAAGTGATTGATTTCGCTTATTCGAACTGTTCTTTTTGTCTTTGATTTTGATACTTAAAATTATGGGATTCAGTTGAAACATTTTCTGCATGTTTGAATTTCATCAACACTAATATGTTAAAATTTTGGTTACGTTTGGAGCTACGGAAGGATTAGAATAAAATATTTTATTAACAGACATGAAATGTTTTGGGAACTTCGTATACATTCCCTAATATCTCGAAGACGGTTAGGATTATTGGTAAACGGAGGGTTACCATGCGAAAGCTTACTAAATGTTCTACAAAAAAGATTCTGAAACAATTTTTGATTAGGCTATGTCAATCGGAGAAATAAGTGCTTAAACATTGAAGTAATTGATTTCGTTTATTCGAACGGTTCTTTTTGTTTGTTTTTATTCCTTGTTATTTTTTAATTGCTTAAAGTTGAATAATGTATTTGACAATAAAACAGATTAATTAAAATAAGAAAATCAATTCATTGTTAAAAATATATCAGGCTGTACCGTATGAAATGTCAGTTTTGGATTTGTCGATTTCCTTCAAATGTCTTGAAACTGTCGAGGCTCCTACTCCGAGTTCTTTGGCATATTCCCTAGTGTTTTTAATTGCTTATAGTAGTCAAATGTATTTGTCAATGAAACAGGATACGTATAATTAGAATCAATATTTTGTTTGTTAGAATTCGAAGATGCCGTATGAATATCTAGATGTGACAGTACTGGTGTTGATTTCGTTCTTTAGAATTATTCTTGGTATTCCCTATTTTCATCTGTTACCCATAGTTTTTTATTGTTAGTAGATTTTTCTTATTGATTATAGAATATTAATCTATTTGGCTATAAAAGAGGATACGTAAAATTAGTGACAATATTTCGGAGATTTCTGAGCGAAATACGTTTAAGATTTTCTACCACCACGAACGGCTTTTTTCCTCTATTTTTATCCACTAGATTGGCTTTATTTTGCATATTATTCTATATAAGTTTTATTCAGCAGGGGATTCTGATGAAATGTCGTGTTTTTGCTGTGGATTTTAAATACGATGTATCTAAGGTTGGATAACATTAGCGAGTCTACATAGTTAAGAACCGACGACGGAGGATTACTTCTTGCTATGATTTAGTCCACATACGTATATTAAGTCCTAAATCCAATCCTCCTAAAGTTCAATGCCCGTAGAAACCAGGGGGCCGCAGGAAATTTACCTGCTAAGAGTTAATCCTCAAGAGCTGTAAATATACCCCAGGTATCTGCCGACACAAATACAAAGCCTAGGCGGAGAGCACCCCAAAAACACAGATCCAAACATAGGTTATATACTAAATATTCATAAAGACTACTTAGTTGTAAACCGATTCATCAATTAGCAATCAATAGTTTTCAACAAAGGTTATATACTAAATATTGATAAAAAGTATTTAATTAGAAAAAAAAACAATATTCCACAAGACTTGTTTTTGGTACATTTGTGTCTTCTCCATAGACTTAATTAGGTATATTATTCTATTGTAGTTGGGCAACTAAACTTTGTTTTATTTTGTTAAATAAAGTTTTTTTTCTTGATTTGTTATTCGTCAAGACTTTTATTTGTCCTTGTGTATTTACTAGATAGGTTTTATTCAACATATTATTTTATATAGGCTATATTAGGCAGGGTATTCTACTCAATCTTGTGTACTTCTTCTTGATCCTTCTGTACATGGGCGTATATAAAAACAATTTCGGGGGGGGGGGGCTGAGACCATTTCCAGGGTATGGAATACTAAATATTTAGAGCTTGGAATAGTTTTAGGCAACTAAAACGCTATTACACGTAAAATAAAATATGTTTTATGAACTAAGTGATCTTATTTAATTTATTTTTAAGGGTTTTACGAGAAGTTTTTATCATCAATTCAAAATTTCGGGGGGGCTGCTGCCCCCTCAGCCCCCCCCCCTCATATACGCCCATGCTTCTGTATCCTCTAGAAAGGCTTTATTAGGCATATTTTGTATTGATTTATAGAGCTTTGCTTTAGAATGAGAGCCAGATTCTGTAATTTCCGCTTCTGTGTAAAAGTTAGCTACTGTCGGTGTCCCTGACGCCTTAATATCACTTTTATTCGAGATGTTCGAGAGGATTTTGACAATTTTCACGAGATATATAAAAAAAATAAGTTTATTTTTTTTCTAAGCTTATCAAATGGCACTAGGGACATGAACGGAACCGCGCTAAGATGCTGCAGTTCCTGCGAGTCGGACTTTTATGTGTCCAACAAAACCCTACACATCGACCTAAATATCCCCTTCGTAAAAGACCTCGCAACATCCAGATTCCTAACGTTTCATTCCAAATTGTCATCACACCCAAATCCTAGAGGTCAATCCCTATCCACTCGGACCCATCCTAAAGACCTTCCCAGGAGGCTTAAGAGACTTTGGCCCCGTGACCAGCTACCCTAGCAGCGGTTTAAAACAGTGAAAACATAAATGTTAGCATATATTAGGAAGTGCCAATAATGATTGGCTCCTTCCATATACTATTCACTGAGATGTACGCAAGACGATCACAATTAATTATTGTACTATATAAATTGTACAGATTTTAAATAAAGATTTATTAAAAAAAAAAAAAAAAAAAAAAAAAAAAAAAAAAAGATGTACTTCTGAATTACTGAATTAACGGTGAAAAGTACATCACACCATATCCAATGACAAAAATAATAATAATACCTGGTAGATAAGGTTTTTTTTTTTTTCATGATTTGTTAGCTACAAGCGGTTTTCTTAATAATAATAAGAATTCAGACTTTTTTTTAAGGCATTTCAACTACTTGGTTTGTTGTTGCACATTTACATAAGAGTTGTTGAGGATCCATATGTAGCAGAGGGTAATATTTCTTCTAATCAAAATTGTTGTCATAGGTTAAATGTGTGTGTGTGTGTGTGTGTGTGTGTGTGTGTGTGTGTGTGTGTGTTTATATATATATATATATATATATATATATATATATATATATATATATATATATATATATATATATATAACTTCCCGTAACAGGCCACGATGACCCTAAGGGGCAGATACTATAGAGGTATCTGATTAATGACCTTACGACACACTAGGGAGATACTATGCTCCGGCCGCCTGAAGCTCCCCTGTGCTACTTTGACTGCTAGGGTCATTAGCACGGTAGCGATTAATAAATTAATTAACGGCTGGGTTGGCCTAGGGACGGTCGGTGCGGCCAAATCGAACCCATGAACGAAGACCCTAGAAGATAAAAATCTTTAGTGGATTTTTACTCAAAGGGTCTCACCGTGTTTCCACATAAAATCTGCACTGGCGTCTTTCTTGACTTTGATGTATTTATTTTATTTCTAGTTCCTAGAAATAATTTTTCGTCAATTATCAAACCTCTAAGTATACTCGTTTTGAGAATAAGGGTTGAAACCCCTAACTTCAAAGTCGTTTTTCTATGAAAATATACTAGACATTTAAATGAATCCAACGCAAATTGAAGCTATTGATTAGGTGTACCTTGCGTTTTTTTTTTCATAATTTTCAGACCACTTATAAGATAAGAAAAAAGTAGGTGTGCTTTGAGGGGTAGTTAGGGAAAACCGCCCTTCAAATCTTCACAATTTTTTTTCTTATCTTATAAGTGGTCCGAAAATTATGAAAAAAAACGCAAGGTACACCTAATCAATAGCTTCAATTCATGTTGGTTTCATTTAAATATCTAGTATAGTTTCATAGAAAAACGACATTGAAGTTAGGGGTTTCAACCCTTATTCCCAAAAAACGAGTACAGTTAGAGGTTTGATAATTGACGAAACATTATTTGAAGGAACTAGAAATAAAATAAATACATCAAAGTCAAGAAAGACACCAGTGCAGATTTCATATGGAAACACGGCGAGACCCTTTAGAATTTGAACTCAGGTCCTCCAACAAATAAGCCCAGTGCACTACCACTGATCTAACATGGCCCCCATATAAAGATTAAGAAATGGTAAAATACACTTCTTAATATCAAAAAGAGTATAACCTTCGAGTGATTTCAAAACTGCTGAGAATATAATAAAATAAGAAGAAAAGGCTAGTTGTAGTTTAAAATAAGAATATCCAAACACTAAAACATTACTTGAAACGCTTGAAACACTGAAAGGTAGGTCAGTAGAGTTGTAACAAAGCATTTGATGAACCATTGTGTACAAATGCTCCAAGGCCCTTCACACCTAGAGTACGAATCATTTTAGGATTTGTTGACATCAGCCCTTTCAGATCCCCAGGGGTGGCCGTGCCACGTGGAAGGGGCGGGAGAGGGGACATTTGCTTATTCAGAAAATTGCTTTAAGGGCCTTCTCTTGTAATTCCTCAGAGGTTTTCTTTTCATTCGTCCCTCCGTCGTTCTCACAAAACTACCTTAGGAAGGGCGAAGAGAGAGAGAGAGAGAGAGTGAGAGAGAGTAAAAGGACACTGCCTCCTTGGAAGGAAGGATAATGAAGGATAAAAGGGGGAGAGGTAGGGGCTGCCGTCAGGGGCATCATTTCCTGAAGGACATCAATTACTGAGGCATTGACTCTTTTTGAAAAGAACAAGGGAGACCGCAGGATAACGATGAGCTAGTCCAGCATCCTTAGCAAGGACCTTCTTCCTTTTCTCAGCTCTTCAACATCTAAGATCCTTTATAACATCTACTGATTTCTACTAAATAGTCCATTATTATAAACATTAATATTAGATTGTGTATGTATGTATATATATACACACACATAGGCTTGCCATCAGTCCCGGTATTTCGCCGGGTTTTATCAATGATCCGGAAACAGCTGTAAGATGTAAAGAGCAATGAATTTGTGTTTTTCATCATTTTTTATAAATCGGTTACGTTTTTTTTTTTTTTTTTTTTTTTTTTTTTTTTTTTTTTTTTTTTTTTTTTTTTTTTTTTTTTTTTTTTTTTTTTTTTTTAACGGCGCAACAACTATTTGGCTATTAGCGCCGGGCTATCTACAGGTTGCCACCATTTTATAATGCCAACAGCACGTGGTTGGTCACCCATTCAGGTACTGATCACGCCCGACGTTGCTTAACTTCGGTGATCTACGGGAACCGGTGTATTCAACGTGGCTATGGCCATTGGCCGAAACGGTTACTTTTCTACATTCAACATTTTTGACTACCACGCACAGTGTCAAAGAAATGATAAGTAACTGTAATCTGTGAGAAACCTCAGAAATCTGTTATTTTTAATTTATAAAAGACGGGCAAATTAACAATTTAGAGTTTCAGATTCCCCACTCCTCTTACATGCTAGGATTAAATAAAGGCTTAAAAGTCACTATTTTGCTTCTAATGTGTACCATTTTTATTCCATAACCCCCCCCCCCAATATTCAATATTGTGTTGACTCAGGCCAATTTGTTTTTATTGCTACGTGCTTCAAATATATTTTACTTTACGTTGCCAGATTATTGCTATTTCAAAAATAATATCGTACCAACTATAAAATGTGTTATAGACGGCATTAATAGCCGAAATGTTGATACATATGAAAAATTGAAAATAAACAACATAATATAACACACTCTAAAACTGAGGACGAATATTTCTTAAGAATTGGGGTATCTTTATGAAACAGCTAGTGAGGATTATCACATATTCTGTCAGTCGTTTGGTGGAAAAAACTTTTTTTATTATAGGAATAGTGATCGTATAGAATAAAGAATACTTAAAATAATAATTGGGGCAATAATCCCCAAAAAAATTAAAAATAATAATTAAAATTAGAATTTATTAATATAATTTAAAGAGCGTTTACTTCAGTAAAAATAAGGAGATTTTATACTGTAATATTTAGTAATTTTAAAAGAAAATTATTTAGATAACTACTGTTGTTGGTATATGAAATGTAAAAAAAAAAAATTATTTTGGGCGATAACACTAGGTAGGTACTACAATTTATAAAATAACACAGGTTATCTTATACGGGTTGATAGGAAATAATTTCGGGGGGGGGGGGCTACGATTTGGGGACATTTGGGGGTTATGCAATACTAACAATCTAGAAATTGCAATAGCCGACTGAAACGCTATTACGCCTAAAAAAATGTCAAAAACTATGTAATCTTCTTTCATTTATTTTTAAGGTTTTTATGATAAATATTTACCGATTAAATCGAAATTTGGGATGTATACGCCCATGGGTAATCTAAAATGAATACTAATTGAAATATTACTTCATTAGGGGGAAAATACATTTTTCAATAATATTCAATAATACATTAACATCGACACATTTTATTTGTCTATACATAACAAATATTTGTTAATTGTATATTTTATACTGGTTTTATCTTTAAATTTATTGCTGAATCCTTGAATATTGTTTCAAAACATTATCTAATTATTGAATTTCAATCTGGAGCAGTAATTAAATAAAAAATTAAATTTGTTAATATTTCTTTAATTCGACATCTTGTGGGACACCATATTATCTATTCCTACACGGTGGCATCTATCTCCAGCGGTACGGTTTCCTAAAACCACTAATTTTCTCTGGCATTATAGCCTGCTTCCTCAGGTGTTTACACTCCCGTTTTATATATATATATATATATATATATATATATATATATATATATATATATATATATTTATATATATATATATATATATATATATATTTATATATATATATAAATATATAATATATATATATATGTATATATATATGTATATATATAAATATATATATATATAGATATATGTATATATATATATATATATATATATATATATATATATATATATTCTTTAAACGACATTCTCTAGCGGTCGGTTTAATCGTGTGATATTTCGCATAGAACATTTAATTTAGAACGCAAATGGTTCTCCCCAGCGAAGAAACCTCAAAAGTAATATATATATATATATATATATATATATATATATATATATATATATATATAGATAGATAGATAGGTAGGTAGATAGATAAAAAAATAAAGAAATTTAAAATTTAAACATTGGTCAAATTCATAAAATGAAATTCATTCGCTTTTTGTGCAGACATTAAGGGCAAAAGTTAATAAAGAATATATAGGGCACGCATGAACCGCACTTCATTCAAGGGCCGCCTAAGTGCCTTCTTAATAAACCACGGGCTTGGCAATTAATAATTTTAATGAACTTAAGCCCCCAACACATGAACTCTTTCTTAGAATACCTATCTTTCAGCAGGTATTTTTCCCCTCCACTTTAATGCTACATCTCTTCACACACCACCGACCACAAGCCATTAAAAAGAACATCCAGACAATAATTCAAAAAATAAAAATGTGTTAATATGTCTTAGGCAATCAAAACATTATTTATGAATAAATCAGCATCTTCATGTTTTCCCCTCGGAACGATTATTATTATGGCGTCTTCAATTTTTGTACGATCAACTTCAAATTTTAACTGTAGCTTTCTAATGATATTTCCTAGTATAGTACGTAGGATATTTTCGATTCATTGAATTATAACGATTCTTTTTATGACCGATTTTCGACGGATTTTTTAAAAGAATATGAATAATTGTTCACCATTTTCGAAAAAATTATTATTTCTTAAAGATCCAACGTATTTTGCTAGATTTAACCTGCTTCTTTCTAAATACTTTTAGTTTTTTGTTCTAGATTAAAAATTGCCACCTGCAGACTATCGCCCGTGAAAAAAGAGGGGTTCCGTTCGTCAGACACAGCGCCGCTATTTTTTTTGTAGCATAAATATGCATTAGCGGTGAGCAAACTGGAAAAAACAGTTAGAAAAAAGTGTCCGCTGGCGTTCGCGCATTCGCAGTGGCGTTCGGGCTTGACAGTGGCCTTTGCGTATGCGCAGTGGCGTTCGCAAATGCGCAGTGGCGTTCGGGCATGCAAAGAGGCGTTCGTGCATGCGCAGTGGAGTTTGGGCAAGGCAGTGGCGTTCGTGCATGCGAAGTTTTTCTCGAATTATTAAAACTTCTTTTTTTGGATACTTCAGCACCCCATATAAAACGTTTGATATAAAGAATTTACAAACATTGATTTATTTGTTATTCATAAATTAAAGAGAATTACTTTGATTTTGATTTCAGAAGGTAATATTACCCTTTAAGGGAGAAAAAAAAAACCCTCTATAAAATATTTTAATTCTTCATCGAGGGTTAGCAGGAGAGAGGAGGTAGTCATCGCCTGAATGAGAGTCGGACACACAAAACTGTCGCATGGATTCTTGATGCGTACAGACAAATATGCCGTACATCCTAAACTCAAAGGTCGAGCAAGATAGATTTGGAGGCTCTAAGAAATGACAGGTTTACCATGATACTATTAAGAAACCGACGCAGGAGTACAATACAATCCGTGTGCTACTTAGAATACTAAATTCCTGACTTGAATAGAATTTTAATGTGATATACATTAAACATTCTAAGGGGCCTGGAACGCTCCCTTATTATTGATTGAATTAATTTCTCTACTCATGAAACCAACAAAAGTTGTTCGATTCAAAATAACCAAATAATGGCAGAACAATAACAATAAGCCAATTAATAAATTTAAAGTAATTAATAATTAACAGAGTCTCCTCGTGGCCTAGTTGCTAACTCCTTGGATTTCCATGTAGGATTTGGGGCCTGTTGAGAAATTCTC
The DNA here is from genome assembly GCA_946811695.1 of Gonocerus acuteangulatus. NCBI lineage: Eukaryota > Metazoa > Arthropoda > Insecta > Hemiptera > Coreidae > Gonocerus > Gonocerus acuteangulatus. The sequence continues at coordinate 36,072,449 of OX328129.1, forward strand.
TGCTTTAATAGATGTCAGCAATACTGTCCTACTATCAGTTCGTTCCTTTAGACGCGGTAGGACATCTTAAGATTATTATCCTGTAAAGAAATAAATACGAATGGCTTTAAAATAGACGCGACGTGCTAAATGAGATAAAAAGATGAGTGGGTTCTGTCGAGCATAAGAATATGACCCACTCGCCCGAATGCACGGTTTGTGGTCATATTCGTACTACACATTTTCACAAAGTGCAGAGCCTACGATAGTACGCCGCACAGTGGTGCCAAACACCCGATTTTGGGGAAAAACGATAGGTACTTGAATCATTATGATTTTGGCATAATTTTAAAGGTATTTTGTACTGCTGAGTCGAATGAGGAGACCACTACCAATTCCATAGAATAATTATTTTGGAAGATAAACGGGGTTTATGTTAGGGAAAAATCCGAAAAAAAATATTTTGTTTCGTCAAATATGTCATTGGGGGGCGATTAAGAAGTCTTTTTGCTACTAATGAGTTTACTCGGCTATGCATTTACAGTACATAAGCACCATCATTAAAGATCTATAAAAATCCAAATCATAACATTAAATATATAAAAGATTACAACAAAATTGTGTAGTAAAAATACTAATTACAAATCAAATAGGAATATTTTTCAAGAATAAAAAGAAATCTGAAATAATATCCGGTCTTTAACAACACAATAGGGAAAACAAGAATCGGATATAATACAGAATACAACAACAATAATATAAACATAAAATATAATTCAATTTTCCAAGAGGTTGCTTGGAAAAGAAGATAAATTAAGGGAAAATCATTAAAAAATAAGCATCTTCCCTAAGCTAAATGAACATACATAAGTGCAAAATGTCCCAACCATTATATTTTCAGTTTTAGCGCGGTTCCTCCCTCCCCCATAGGGAGGAACCCCGCTTATAGGGTTGATACAATGAAACAATCCGGAAGTGCCGACTAGAAGATTTCGCGTTTCAGAACCCCTAGAGACCGAAAATAACGGTGGTTCAAATTTGTATATATATATATATGTATATATTTATTTATATATATATATATATATATATATATATATATATATATATATATATATATATATATTTGTCTGTTCGCTCTCTAGATAGAAGACGAATGGTCCGATTTTGATGAAATTTGGTACAAAAATCCTTCGTCCAATTTGAAAGGTCAAGTTCGTTAACCAGAAAAATCCGCCTACTGGAAGATGGCGTTTGGGGCGAAATTCGCGCAAAAAAAAATCGTAACGCTTACGTTTTTGAGTTCATAAGCTTCTAAGTACTCGTTTTATATGATTCATGTGCTAGGAAAACGAATGAAGGCGATCATTTTCAAGGCGATAGCCTTAACCGTTTTTGAGAAAATTGGAAAAATATTTTTTGAATACCGTTTTTGGTTTGGGTACTTAGAATCATGGGATTCAGTTGAAACATTTTCTGCATGTTCTACTTTCATCAAAACTAATATGTTGAAATTTTGGTTACGTTTGGAGTTAAGGAAGGGTTAGAATAAAATATTTTATTAACAGACATAAAAAGTTTTAGTAACTTTGTTTACTTTCCTTAATATCTCGAAAAAGGTTGAGAATCTTGGTAAACGGAAGAATACCATTAGAAAGCTTATTAAATGCTCTAAAAAAAAGATTCTAATGAAAGTTTTGATTAGGCGTTGTCAATCGGAGAAATAAGAGCTTAAAACTTTAAAGTAATTGATTTAGCTTATTCGAACTGTTCTTTTTGTCTGTTTTTTATTCCTTGTTATTTTTTAATTGCTTATTGTTGGATAATGTATTTGAAAATAAAACAGGTTAAGAAAAATAAGAAAAACAATTTAATGTTAGAGATATGGATTTCCAAGATATATAGCTTTTCAACTGCCTAGCGTCCTTCCTAGGGAGGGTTCTTTGTCTTTGATTTTGGTACTTAGAATTATGGGATACAGTTGAAACATTTTCTGCATGTTGGAGTTTCATCAACACTAATATGTTGAAATTTTTGTTACGTTTAGAGTAAAGGAAGGGTTAGAATAAAATATTTTACTAACAGACAAAAAAAGTTTTGGTAATTTTGTATAATTTCGTTAGTATCTCGAAAACCGTTGACAATCTTGTGAAGCAGAAGATTACCATTCGGAAGCTTACTAAATGCTCTACAAAAAAGGTTCTGAAGAAAGTTTTAATTAGGCGATGTCAATCGGAGAAAAAAGTGCTTAAAGCTTTAAATTAATTGATTTCGTTTATTCCAATGGTTCTTTGTGTCTGTTCTATTTCTTGTTATTTATTAATTGCTTATAGTTGGATAATGTATTTGACAATAAAACTGGTTAAGTAAAATAACAAAAACAATTTATTGTTAGAAATATAGATTTCCAAGATTCCAAGACCTTGCCACTAGCGGGTCTGTTTCTAGTGTAGTGGACCCTTCCAGGTAAGATTGTAAATCATGACCTTTCAAGACTTTACTACTCACAGGAATGGCGTTAGTGACCTTTAGGGTTGTCACGCCATTATAATAATTAATTAAAAAAAAAAGACTGGTGGAACCAAAATAATAACTGCTTCTATTTTAATCTTTCCAAATTAGACTAGGGATATGAACGGAACCGCGCTAAGATGATACAGTCCTGCGAGACGGACTTTTTTCTTATTAGGTCATGACAATGATTATATGCTTGAAACTTAATTTAATTCAAACAAAACTCATTAATTTAGAATATACCCCCCCACACATATATATATATATATATGTATATATATATATATATATATATATATATATATATATGTATATGTATATATATATATATATATATGTATATATATATATATATATATATATATATATATATATATATATATAAATTCTTGTGAAAGATGACCCGATATATATTTTTCACTTTTTCTTGTTTCTTTTTCTGGCAGGGGGGTTGATAAAGCAGTACACTCTTTGTTCACATTTACTACTTTATTTGGTATATTTCGCCCGAACCTAAGTTGAAGACTAAGAAGTTGTAGGAAGTTGGTAACAGCTTAATTCACTCATCAAATATATTCTTATTTTCAAGATAAATAGGGTGAAGCATGCCGCACACTGAGTTATTTAAAATTTGTTACAGAAACATAAGCCATTTTCAATCTGTAAAATATGATACATCATACTGGTTAGGATATTAAATTCAATGAATAATTTCAGATATTAATTTGTGTATTCTGATTTTTATGTTTATTATCTGAAATTGAATGTATGAGTATAATGTATTATATTTTATATATTAAAAATTGCTTATAGCCAAAACGCTACGTAGCTTGAAAATAAAAATATATCTGCATTAAGCTGTTACCAACATGATATATATATATATATATATATATATATATATATATATATATAAAATTTTAACTGGAATCATTTTCGCTATCTAGTAGATAGTATCAATGAAGAATTGAAGAAAGGTTTCAACAATTCTTTTATGAGTGCAACCTCAATAGCAGCATTCCTTCGGGATGTGCAAAAAGATGATGAGGTTGTTTATTGAGCAGACGTCTTGCACATCAGCTCACCTAATAAAGCACATCACCACGAAACGCGTCTGCGTAAATGTAAAGTTTTCTCTAAATAAGAACGCATTTCGCAGCTAAAATGATATTCTGACGGAAAAATATAAAAAGAAGTATAAAATCAGAATGAAACAGTTTCATTAAGGGCCTGTCAACAGCAGGAATATGAATTTAATAAGAAACATTGCTTTTTCGACAGACGTGACAAGAAAAATAGAATAAGCTAAAGTTAGGATGAATATAATATATAACGAATCCAAGAATAGCAATATAAACTTACCGCTGAAGTATTATACGGCTACACGGATATCATAAAATCAAATGGTTTGGAGACATCTTTATATTAAGAAGGACTAATTGATACAGAGGGGGCGAGGTAAGCACTGGACTCATATGCTGGAGGACCTGAGTTCAAATCCGGAGCAAGCACTTAAGATTTTTTCTTTAGTGTCTTCGTTCATGGGTTGAATTCGGCCTCCCTGACAGTCCCTAGGCCAACCCAGCCTTTAATTAATTTATTAATGGATACCTTGGGTGCTAATGACTCTAGCAGTCGAAGCAGCAAGGAGAAAATCAGGCGGCCGGAGCATAGTACTGATCACGCTATCTGACTAGTGTGCCGTATGGTAACGAATCAGATACCTCTACAGTATCTGCCCCTCAGGGCCCTCGTGGCCTGTTACGGGACTGATATATATATTTTATTAACAGATATAGAAACGTCAATTGGTTTGGAAAAATAGATATATGCTCATGATTAGCTGTTAGCGAGGGATATTAGTGTTTTCATGTTCAATGTACATGAATTTAAAGGGAAAAAATATAATAAGAAAAAAAGTTCCTTGACGCTTGAGCCGCATAACTAACCAGTTAGTTTATGCTAGAATCCTGAAGTGTAAGATTTAAGTAAGCTATGTAAAAACGAAATAAACAAAGCTTTCTATCCTCGCTAAAAAAAAGGATGTAAACCCCTCCCATAAATCTGGGTTATGAATAGGTGTACGTTAAAATGTAAATAAATAACTTTTTTTTTACCATAAAAAACAAGCCATGTTCAGCCTACTTTCCCTAGGCAAACTCTAGGCCTTTAATTAATTTATAAATAGGTACCTGTAAAGGGCAAAATCAGGCGGCCGGAGCATAGTAATGACCACACTATCTCCCTCGTGTACAGTATGGTCATAAATCAGATACCTCTATAGTATCTGCCCCTCGTGGCCTGTTACGGGACTGATTTATTATTTTTTTAGGCCATAGAAAAAAAATCAATTATAAATGCAACCTCAATATCTACTAATAAGATTTTGACTTACAAGGCTGAGGCCGGTGGAATTTTAAGCACCGTTTTCAAATTTCAACTGTTGAAAATCAATAGGAAAAGAAGCCTGTACGCTATGACAAGTGTTTCATGTGTAGAAAACGTTTCATAATTTTAGAACAATTGTAATCCCATCCAAATCCTAAAGGCCAGTCCCTTTCAACTCGGACCCATCCCAGGAGGCTTAAGAGACTTTGGCCCCGTGACCAGCTACCCTAATAGCGGTTAAAAACTATGAAAATATGAATGTTAGCATATATTAGGAAGTGCCAATAATGATTGGCTCCTTCCATATTCTATTTACTGAAGTGTATAATAAGACAAGCACAATTAATTACACCGGCACACCCAAAAAAAAGTGGTATTTTCCAAAGACATCATACATATATTCCTATGTATTTCGACTCGCTGAATACGACTCGGGACCCCCGTTTCACCCCAGCACGTTTAAGAGGTTTAAGAGCATTTGAAGGTAAAATTTCCTATGAAGTCGTTAAAGAAGAAATAACTAGAGCTTCCATGGTTTTGAGAGTCGCTGAATTTGAATCTGAAGGCTGTTTCAGACTTTCGGCACAAAATGAAGGTCTTTTCAAGGACAAATATGTCTATTTTGCAACAAAAAAAAAAAAAAAAAAAAAAAAGAAAAAAAGAGTTTTGACTGCCGATTCATTTCTTGGAAAAGCGCCGATGTGGTGAAACTCGGATTAGAATTCAGCGACCCTCAAAACCATGGAAGCTCAGTATTTTTTTTTTTTTTTTTTTACGTCACATTGACGTCTAGGCCATTAGGGCCAGGGAAGCTCTAGTTATTTATTTTTTAACGATTTAATACGAAATTTGACCTTCAAATGCTCTTAACCCTGACGTGATGGGGTGAAACGGACTCCGGATCCGGATTCAGCGTACAGGCTTCATTTTCACTGGTTCTCAACTATTATTATTCAAAAGCTGAGCTCGAAATTCCACCCAAGTCTCAAAACTTGTTAGTCAAAAGCTTAGTAATCTCTCAAGATACAATGTTTACAACAGTCCCAACAAACAAGATGACATTTCAGCAACTTATTACTCTCGGAATAAGAGAGAACTCGGTTGATGTTGAGGTTTGCGCCGAACTAATACCCCGAGAACTGGGTCAAAGAGCTTCTCTCCCTTTAATCTGACAACCGCCCGCATTCGCTGGACTTGTATTTCAGCTTCGCTTCCAACGAGGGAAAACATGGCTGGTGGAAGAGCGGAGCTATTTAACCCAGCAGCCTTTGTTGCACGTTTTTACAACGAGAAAATAGGTTCGGAAAAAAATTGCATTGTTTAGTTTGTCGTATGTGGTTGTACAGCTTGCAGCTCTATACATGAAGAGGGGGTCGCACTTTCCATTTAGACCAGGGCGGGTCTGAACAAACATAGCAATAGTTTAGGTTTAAGGTAATATCTTCGGAAAACCTCAAATAAAAGTAATTGAGGTATGGGTAAATCGAAAAATTCCGGGAACAGTTTTTCTTTTTTCAAGTAAAAAAAATCACATTTTTATTTGTACTTCTATCGCTCATAATTCCGAAATAATTCATGTTAGAGACCCTCCCAAGATATCAAACGATTTAGCAAAATTTCCTATAAAGTGATAATAAAATTGATTTGCGGCAATAAGTGCCTATGATATATACGGAATATATACTTTTTTTTTTTAACGGCGCATCAAAAAATCGTGGCTATTAGCGCCGAGACATTTTTATAACATTTTTTTCAGCGACTTAAAATGCATTTAGGCCCTTCACATTTGAGAAAGAAAATGTTTATTATAGAATAAAAGAGGCCTCCAAAGTTCGTTAAAAACAGTTTAATAGTTTTGAAATTGATGTATTAGCGAGAACATTAACATTTTTCAAAATCCTATGTATATGCAACAGCAGAATCCGTATAGAATCCACTTTATAAAACGCAGGACATAAATAGTGAGTTATTTCAAAATATGGATATTTTTAGAAATTCCTAGACGGAGGAAACACAATTTAACAGGAAGAAATCCGCTAAAATGTTAGATATAATGCTGTCCAGAAAGCACTTTCTACCACCGGGTTTAGTGAATTACTTCTCACTTCTTTCTTTTGTCTATTTCATGATTGAGCAAAAATATGTAATAATAAAAAAAAAAAAAAAAAAAAAAAAAAAAAAAAAAGACATAACACTCCCTCCCGAATCGGACCATACTTCAAATGTACTTCTTTGTTGAAAATTATGTCTAGAATCAGTTCCTAGATTTAGACCGAAATCACCCTGTATGTATATATATATATATATATATATATATATATATATATATATATATATATATATAGAGAGAGAGAGAGAGAGAGAGAGAGAGAGAGAGTAGGTTGTTACCATTTTACAACACCAGCGTAAAATAAATCCGTTTGACAAAACATGATAAACCTTACCGTATGTATGTTCAATAAAGCTTATGTATGTGCGTGTGTGTAGAAACGGTTTCAGAAGAGAAAATAAACTTTTATTTATTATTTAACGGGAATCGACTATTGAGGTATTTACCACAAGGGAAAATACTTGTACCTTTACTATACAATAATGATTTTTATCAGGTAATATAGTATTAATTATTATTTATTATAATAATAGTTTTGATATTGTTTATTTTGTTCTTATTGTTCTTCTTCTTATTTTTTTGTTTTTTAATGATACACAATTCATTTTTAAATTAAATGTATTTTTTATGTTTGTTAAATACTTCATTTGAGTATATTTTTTTACTTGTATTTTTATATTATTTTTTTTTTTTTTACTCATTATGAATATAAAACATTTTTTGTTAGGCTCTAGAAAAGAAGAAAAGCACTAATATTTTTACAACATTCTTTTGTGATTAGTATTTTAATCAAATTTACACAAAGGCCTCGGAAGGAAAGACTCCTGAAATTTAGGGAAAGTCGTGGATGGCCCGGTCCAATTTATTCTCTCGCTGACGTATACCGGGTTGGGGGTGGCGGGTTTAAGGATTTATTTAAATTTCGCGAAATACCTGAGGAACCCCCCCCCCCTGAGTAGTAGACGGCATTTCCAAGATTCTCCTTGGCTTATCTCAAATAGCCCCCCTCCCCTCCCGCTAAGATTAAACTTATCTCTTCAGAAACGGCCTAAAATGCTTTTTATTTCTTCAAGAAATGAGCCTCTTGTCTTCAACCCACTTATCAGTACGGTTTCAGCCGCTTAAAATGCCTAACTACGTTCTTTTTTAGATTTAATTTCTCATAATTATTTTAATCAAATGTTTCTATATCAATATACTCTATAACAAGTAGCCTAATAAGAAAATATATTAAAAAAATTGATAAGTAAAGATAAAAAACAAGCAAAAGAGATACTTTTATTTAAGCAAATATTTTTACATTCCTCAGGTAAATTTGAATAAAATAATAATCAGCAAAAAATTGTTATAACAATTTTAGCTTTTTTTCTTTCTTTCTGCTGTCTCGCCAATAAATGTTTCATTTTTAGAGATGGAGCTTTACAAAATATATTTATTTACTCAATTTGTACAAAATATTATTGTTAAATTACAATAACATCCAAAAATTATGAAGTATAAATATTGTAAACATTAAAAGAAATCCATCCAGATAAACGCACACACAAAGGTACGGTTTTCTCTAATCGACTAAAGAACAATAAAAATTGTTGCAAAATTTTTTTGTATTTTGAAATAAAACTAGCTATAAGGGTGCGTTTACATTTGACACTTCTCGCAGGAAATATATCTCAGGTGTCGGATATAATAATTATGAAAATTATTATATCCGACACCTGAGATATATTTCCTGCGAGAAGTGTCAGATGTAAACGCACCTTTATCGCTTGTGATAGAAATATGTATTTCAGACATAAATTGTTTACAATTTACAATAGTCACAATTTCTCTCTGACATAAATACTATCAGATGTAAATGCACCCTTAAACATGTACAAAAATTGATGAGATATATTGAAATAACTGGCAAACTCAGACCAGTGGATTTATTTGAGTATACTTTACTTTGTGGTACATATTAAAAATTTATTTTTGGATTATGAAGAATTTAAAGGAGTAAAACAATTTTTATTTATCGCTGATTTAATGGAGCATAGTTAAGTATATTAAAAAGGGGACGGTTTTTCCCTCCTATGTGGGAGCGTCCTTTCCTAATATGATAGGACACTTCCTATCATATTAAGATTGCTATGATCACACTTTCTAAAACATATTACGTTTTCCATTTAGAATAAGAAAAATATTGTAAATTTCAATGAAGTGTTTAAAATATGCATTGCCTTCCTGGGAAATTCTTTCAGTAGCTAGTGTGGTAATCCTTCTCGTCTTACAGAGATACTTATTGTATATAATTAAATTACATTTTGCTTTTACACGGCTTTTTGAAGAAATTTGCCCGAAATTTCTCGCGAAAAAAAAAGTTTTCCCATTTTTTACCTTGTTTTAGAACAATATTCCTTCTACTGTTAAATTCAATTAAAATAAGTGACAATCAATTAAAACGTTAGACAAACAGATACAAAAACCCATTCAAAAGAGCAAAACTGACAATTTCGAAGTTTCAAGTCCTATATATATATATATATATATATATATATAAACATATAAACACGTTTCAAATCCACCTAATCTAAGACAGTTAAATTTTGGAGTTAAGGAAGTACTAAAACAAAAATAAATAAATCAACAGGCATGAACAATTTTTGGATCATAGTATTTTCTAAAATATCTCGGAAACGATCAAAAAATCGTGGTAAGAGGAAGGTGACCATTCAAATGCTTACTAAATTTTCTACAAAAAAGGTTCTAATGTAATTTTCGATTGGGCGTTGTCAATCGGGAAAATAAGGACTTGAAACTTCGAAATTGTTAGTTTTGCTCTTTTGAATGGGTTTTTGTATCTGTTTGTCTAACGTTTTAATTGAGTGTTGCTTATTTTATAATAATGTCAGTTTCCTGTTTTCGCGCCTTAGATCTTGTTTAGTATTGATATTTCATTTTACAGTATTACAAGTGTTTATATTTTTCGGATACGCGATAAGATGTCGCGATTCTTGCTTGTCAGACTCGCTTTTTTATCCTTAATGAATTTATTTTCTTGTTCAATGTTTCAACAGAGATAAGAGATAACACAAAGAGAACAGAGACAATTGTTGAACCAGACTGTGTGCTAGTCAATTCTCCCTAAGACAATACGAAGAAAGAGGCGTCAATGGCAAAAGGGCATTGGGCAGGAAGTACCCAGTCCTGGGAGTTTGCAGGAAATGCTTCCGGGGGAAGATGGAGAGGGAAGGGAGGAAAAAGGATTGGATGAGGAAGTTTTATAGCGGAAGCCACTCCGGACTAAGGGCTTCAATTATCGGAGCCAGCGGACTCTAAAAGAGCCAGGAAAGCGAGAGGTCTGGAGTGTCCTTTCTTTATTATATTTGGGCGAAGGATCAGGATAGTGGGGTTCGTCTCTCCTTTCCTTTTCAATCAGTTCGCTCCATGCCCGACATGTTTCGTGTTATCACTATAGCACTTCTTAATGACACAGCTCTGCACGATAGCAGGCTTAGAACAGTCAGATATCGCGCAATAGCTGCCATTTGCAGTTATTTTTTTATATTGTTTTAGCGCTTTTCATTTCCATTTATAGGAAGGAAAAGTCTCTTATGAACATATAACATGTATAACACACTCCGAAAGTGTTGATGACGGATGTCGATCCTTCATGTATATGCATTTGTCCGTATGTCCGAATTTTAGAAACGGCACCGCCTCAAAATGATCACCCTTTCCAGATATTTAGATAACCGAAGTTCGAGCCCGATTGGAGGTCGTTAACACGTGCCGCAAAGTGCCTAAAGTTTTCAAAATGTTGATTTATTCGCTGTTTGGCGACTTTCAAGGCCCCCCGAATATGTCTTAAATTAATAATAATATTGTTTTACGTAATTCATATCATAAAGAGAATTGTCGTAACATCAAGTCTAACGGATCTTTGTTATAAAAAATGGGACCTGCTACCTGACATTTTTTTTTGCTCAAATGAAACAATTACTTATCGAATTGATATCTTATGTCTATTAATGTGTGTTAAGACTTATGCTAGGTATTTTAGCACTTTTTTTTTCACTTTACCTTTTCCATATTTCAATGATTCAAGTCGTTTTTGGGCAATAAAATACAGACTAATTTATTAATAAAGTATAACAAACTATTTTGTATTTCGTTAAGATATATAGGTATGTTATCTAGACCGTTCATGAAATTCCGATATAGATTTTTAGCGACCACCCAAGTACTCCAGCACCTGCAAAAATAAACCGATTTTGATTAAATTTCTGATAGAAGTACTTAGTAAAGTACCAAAGGTGAAATTCGTTAATCTTCTGAAGCCACCAAACAAAATACATTTTAGCATGCAAATATTCCTTAACGAACATCATAAGGCTAAGGGGGTCGGCTGCTGGTTAACCTTTCTTTAAATAATTCGATTAGGAAAATCGAGTGAACGGATGGTCGAGACAGCATCTTAAAGCGTTTTCGAAGAAAAAATTGTACAAAACTTGATTGTTGCTTTCGGGTACTAATAAAAAACGTCGAGTGCCTTTTATTATATTTGAGGATTGAAGGTTCTGTCTCGCTTTTCCTGCTCTATTTTCAACTAGTTCGTTCTATGCCTGACATGTTTCGTGCAGTCAATATCGCAATTTATAATGCAACAGCTCTGTACGATAGGAGACCTAAATGAACAACAGTCAAATTTCCGACGTCCTGCAGTATCTTCTATGCACACTCAAACTTGCCATTAAATAAGGAATCCCTTACACAAACATCCTGCCGTCAGATGCTGTAGCACATCTGAAATATTTACACTCCCCGACAAAATTATAGGCCACCCTATATTATGTTAGTTTTTGTCATTATTTAATGTTATATTTAAGCCAAAGCAAATACATACTGTTCTAATTTCACTGACTTTCGGAAGCGCATGTCTGTAATGAGTCCTGATTCTTCTTCCCTAAGGATTACTCGGAATCCGAGCGCGACAAAAGTATAGGTCAGCCACTCAGTTCTCATCTAAATCTTGATCTAAGGACAGTTTTAGAGATCATTAAATTCATTAATTCAATAGGCGGGTCTAATTAACCCGGATTAAGTAATAACTAGAGGTCTGAGAGTGAAAAACGCGTGATTAAAACATTACACGATAAAAATTGGAAAATATCGAAAATCGCTCGAACTTTAAATAGTAGAAGGCATTTCAGAAGAAATGTCCTTACGCTGGGTAGTGATTATGGCGAAAAGAAAACCATTGGAAGGCCCATGGCAACTATGATCTGAGAACAGCGAGCAATTTTAGGCTTCGAACTTTTCAGCCAAGACGAGTGAAATTTGTGAACACGCAGGGGTCCAAAAAAACTTCAGGAATGTTCAACGGCTTTTGCAAAAGACACGTCATTTAAAGCTCATTAAGCTGAAGTCCAAGCCCCCCAGGCCCCTTCTTTCAAAAGCACACAAAGCCAACAGAAAGAAGTTTATTTCGGAACACATCACATGTAGAATGACATGGAAGAAAGTTATCTTCAGCGATGAAACCGGTTTTATCTGGATGACCCTGATGGATATCGATATTATTTTCATGATTTCCGAAAAGAAAACATATTTTTGAGCAAGCGTCAAATAAGAGGAGGAGGTATTATGGTTTGGGCTGGGATAGGATACTATGGAAAGACAGAATTAGTATTTTGTTCAGCTACATTGAATGCGAAAAAGTATCTAGACATCGTACAGAAACAAATTGTTGAAAGAGGAGAAGAGCTGACCTCAGCTTGTTCACAAATTTCACTCGTCTTGGCTGAAGAGTTGGAATCATGACGTAAAATGGCTCGCTGTTCTCGGACCGTTGTTGCCATGGGCCTTCCAATGCTTTTCTTTTGGCCATAATCATTACCCAACCCAAAGAAATTCCTTATGAAATGCCTACTTCTATTTAAAGTTCGAGCGATTTTCGACATTTTCCGATTTTTATCGTGCGACGTTTTACTCACGCGTTTTTCACTCTCAAACAACACTTTTCCTCTAGTTATTACTTAATCAGGTTTAATTAGACCCGCTGATTGAATTAATGAATGTAATGTTCACTAAAAGTGTTCCTAGAGCAAGATTTAGATAAGAACTGGGTGGGTGGCCTATACTTTTGTCGCGCCTAAATATTTACATTTCAGCTAATCCTTTGGCAAGAAGAATCAGGACTCATTACAGGCATGCTCTTCCAAAAGTGAGTGAAATTAGAAGAGTATGTATTTGCTTTGGCTTAATATAACACTAAACAATGACAAAAACTAACATAATATAGGGTGGCCTAGCTTCATATAGCTTCAAGTTACAGATAATAAGTTAAGCTTGATAAAATCCACTACCTAGGCAAGTAAAACGACATCTCAGGACTCAAGACGAGATAAGGTCCTGCCAAGGAAAATAATTTGACATACAAATATCAATCATGTTTACTTATTAAAACAGGCATCTAGGCCTGTACGCAATTATGCGTTGAAGATCCTACCATACGCGCATTTCTACGGACTGTTTAGCCTATAGTCCAGTCACCTAAGACATCGAAATCGAAAAAAAAAAAAAACGCGTAACGCTGATTTTTCGGGGTGTTGTTCGGGACCACCCCAGTAGTGTGTACCCAATTTGTCAGCTTCGAAAGACCTGAGCTAACTGCGCAACAGTCGAAAAACATTAAAATTTTTGGACATTTTTTTGGTTTTTGCTTATAGCTCCTAAACCGTCCATCGTACAACAATTTGTGTTCTTTGCTTTTTTAAAGTACCTAGATCAAATTTAAAAACTTTTGGTTCTAAAACAAACTTTTTAGCTAGAATAACTTTCGAGATACGGCTTGTTTGGACTGGCTGAGCCTGGCAATATGACGAACCATTACTGCCCGTTTCAAACATTTTTTTCTATGTTTTATTACTTTTTGAGTGGACTGGGGGGTGGAGAAAGAGATAGATGGGGGTATGTGGTAGTGGTGAAATGGGGGTGTCAAAAAACCCACCATAACTAGTGGCGTCGGGTCCCCTGTGACCCATATTTTAAATTGATTGTTTTGGGTAATGTAATTTTTAAAAAATAATTATAAACACTAATAGTTATTGAAATACTTGTCATTTATTAAAATAATACAATACTTATCAAAATGATATACAAATTTCTTTAAAAAGAATAGTACTGAATTGATGTTTAAGGTGTGGTGATGAGAACGTTTACAAAATTCAACTTTATATAGTTTTTATTTAACAAGGAAAAATAAATAAAAAACTTAAGGCTTATATTAATGTAGTCTATAGGCCCAGTGGGTGACTAGTTATCTTTAAAAAGTCCGTCACGCAGGAGCTGCATAACTAAGCACTTTCCTCAGAATTTGGGAAGTGTAGACTACTTTCCAGAACAATTTGCTTAAAATATCCTACATAAATAAAATAAAAACATGAATAGTTCTCTTTTAAATTTGTAATGAGTAACTGATCAATTATTAATTTGCTTCCAGAGTTATGTTTACACATGGTACCTATTGCACTACGTAATAAATACAAAAAACCTCATATTATCGTATTTTGATCTAACGCAGGAACAGGATACAGTCACTCTAGTGGTAGAAAGCGCTCCTTGCGGCGGCTTTGTGAACCTACGTCTGGCGGGCTTTTCTATTGAAATATATTACAAATTAAACCCCCGCTTTCCGATTGACCGATTCAGCTCATTTTTACAACACTTCTTTCTCATGAATTACCCACGGCGTATACCGCGTTTCGTTACAATACAACAGAAATTACGACCGGTATGAGTATATTAGGAATTTGGGTCCGGAGTAAGCCCCCCCCCCTTCTAATGAACCGATTTAGTTTATTTTTACAACACATATTTACCTGTAGATTACCACTACGAATACCGAGTTTCGTCGAAATATACCAAAAATCACGGCTGGTAGTGGCGAATTGGTATTGTGGGTCCGGAGTAAACCCCCCCCCCTTCTAATGAACCGATTTCGTTCATTTTTATATCTCACTTTTCTCTCTATATTACCACTAAGAATACCAAGTTTCGTTGAAATATAACAAATATTACGGCTGACATAGTCAAATTAGTGTTTTGGGTTCGGGGTAAACCCCCCTTCCGGTGGACCGACTTTGGTGGTTAACGAACTAGTTCAATCGTTTGCTAATTGAATGCTATATACCAAGTTTCGTGACGAAAAAACAAAAACTCTGGCCGCTATCGTGTTAACAGACACACACACATATATATATATATATATATATATATATATATATATATATATATATATATATATATATATAATTTTAACGGGGGTCATTTTCGGTGTCTACTAGGTAGGATCGATAAAGATTTGAAGAAATTTTTCAAAAATTCCGTCATGAGTCCAACCTCAATAGCTACTTTCCTTCGGAGGAAAGTGCTAAAACCAAACAACGTCCTTGTTTGGACTGGCTGGGCTTGGCGAATAGTATGTGATAGTGTAAATGTCAAAAATATCGAGCAGCGATATCATTATTTGCAACAGGCCACTCAATAAGATTGCGGTTCCATCCTCAATGTAATTACTGTGATATTTTTTCCAACTTTTTATATCTTTAACGCTTAATTACTTGCCTTGGGTCATATTGACCCTAATGTATTTCTTTATTCGATTTTTTCCATTTAATTATTTCGAATTGTCTGCCACTTCTATTGTTATCTCCTAGTATTTTGTCGAAAATGGAGTTTGTCCAAGATATCATGAAATCCTAGGGTGAAAACGAAGAGGTATAGTTTTTGTCCTTGCACTAAGCACAATAAATATTCTTCATTTTGTGACACATGTAGCGATGGTGTAAACAAAGTACATTGTTCACTTGTTCACAATTAATTTACACCTTAAGTTTTTTTGATTTTTCTTTATTAAATAAAAACTTTATTTAATGATTCCAGTGGTTTGATTTTTCTTTATTAAATTTTGTAAACGTTCTCATTTTCACATCTTCAACTTCAATTCAGTACAATTCTTTTTAAAGAAATTTTTATGTAATTTTGATAAGTGTTGTATTATTTTAATAAACGACAAGTATTTCAATAACTATTAGTGTTTATAATTATTTTTTAAAATTACATTATCCAAAACAATAATTTTAAAATATGGGTCACAGGGGACCCGACGCCTCTAGTTATGGTGGTTTTTTTACCCCCCCCCATTTCACTACTACCACATACCCCTCATCTACCCCTTTCTACACCCCCCCCAGTCCACTCAAAAAGTAATAAAACATAGAAAAAAATTTTTGAAATGGGCTGTAATGGTTCGTGATATTGTCAGGCTCAGCCAGTCCAAACAAGGACGTTGTTTGATTTTTAAAGATAACTAGGTACCCGGTGGGCCTATACACTTCCAATTGCGCTTCAATAGAAGCTAATAAAATTTACTATAAATTTTATTCTCAGGAGTATTTTGTAAGATGATTATTCCTGTCTGCATATCCCTCCAAACACGCCTGATAGTTAAATTTTGCACTTTTTGGGAAAAGTAGCCAAACTTTGAACAGCTGTATCTCAAAAGTTATTGTACCTAAAAAGGACCACAAGTTTTTAAATTTTATCTACTTTAAAAAAGCAAATAATACAAATTGTCTTACAATGCACGGTTTAGGAGCTATAAGCAAAAAACAAAAAAATGTCCAAAAATTTTAATGTTTTTCGACTGTTCCGCAGTTAGCACAGGTCTTTCGAAGCTGACAAATTGGGTACACACTACTGGGGTGGTCCCGAACAACACCCCGAAAAATCAGCGTTACGCGTTTTCTTTGCGACCTTTGCCCTTTTTTTGTCTTAGGTGACTGGACTACTAGATGGACCTCCGTAATCAAATAGACATTCATGGTCCTCTCGTAGTATACGTGGATACGACATTGAATTTTACGAGAAAGCATTGATATTCCTGAGACCTAGAGATCTAATTACAAAAATATAAGTAATTTAATTACCATTAAAAAGGGAAAGTTGGGATAGAAAATAAACGAGCATGTACATACGTGAAAATATGCGTGTATGTGTTATGTGTCTTTGGGTGTTTCTTTTCGTTTGTCCAATGCATATATATATATATATATATATATATATATATATATATAGCATATATATATATATGCCATATACCACAGCATAGCTCAGTGGTAGAGCACTACTGGACTTATATGCTGGAGGACCTGAGTTCAAATGCCGAGCAAGATTATTAATCTTCTGGTGTTTTCACTCATAGGCCTGCCTAGTCGTCCCTAGGCCAACCCGGCCTTTAAATAATTGATTAATGGGCACCTTGGTGCTAATGACTCTAGCAGTCGAAGCAGCAAGGGGAAAAACCAGGCGTTCGGAGAATACTACTGACCACGCTATCTCCCTTGTGTGCCGAATGGTCATCAGGTACCTCTGCAGTATTTTCCCCTCAGGGTCCTCGTGGCCTATTACAGGACTGATTTTATATATATATATATATATATATATATATATATATTTATAAACACACACACACACACAAACACATTCGATTCTTTAAAAGTACATATAAAGAGGTACATTCTTCTTTATAAAGTATATTTTATCATTCTTTATATTTATGTCCTTATCTCTTCAAAATGACTTGAAACCAAAATCAATTAGATGTCAATTTTCATTGTCTTACATGTTGATTTTCAATTGCACTTAATTAAATATGCAACAATGGTCCAAGTCGATAAATTGTCTTTTAAAAAAATGGACCGATTATGAATATGATTTAAAGTTCACTAACAGAATACCGTCTAGCCTGCGAATTTTTCGCAAGGAAACGTAATGGTTTGCGTTAACAGATCAAACAAATTTCTAATAATTTATTTCTATGAAGCAAAAAAAAAAAATCTATACAATAGGGTTGAAGGAAAGCTAAAAAAAAATGTAGAAACTAAGATATCCCCAGGTTCTTGCAACAATAGTACTCCCATTCCAAGATGTATGAATTATAAATTTGATATAAATGTCTGTAGCTAGCGAGAAGGCCCAAGCAATCCCTGGAGAGAGAGGCACGTAACAACAATAGCATTAGTCCCCGAGTCCGTAGGGTGGGCTTCAAAAAGCGGTCTACATCAATTAGGTTAGCCATTCAAACATTTCCTCGACACGAAATTTACTTTCAGTCCCTTTCAATTGCACGGCCCGCAGAAATCTGGTCGAAAATAAAGAAGTGACGTGAATGAGACGAATTCCCAAGGTTATTATTGTGTGATACGGAACTTATCCAAAGCATTAGGATAGCCACCTCATTCAATTTTTATGATTCACCCAAATTTGTTCCTAACAATTGTTAAATACACTTACCTATAACCACCAACGTCAGGATTGCTATCGCACATAAGTAATTTAGGTTAAATCCAGTCAGTAGGATTTTATTTTTTCGGGGATGGGTTCGTTAAAAAAATCCCTCGCCCCATCATGAATGTTGAAGAGATCATTATAGAAGCCGATGCATAGTAGAAAAATCCCTCGTTCCATCATGAATGTTGAAGAGATCATTATAGAAGCCGATGCATAGTAGAAAAATCCCTCGTTCCATCATGAATGTTGAAGAGATCATTATAGAAGCCGATGCATAGTAGAAAAAAAAAATATTAAAGAAAAATTATTTATTTATTTATAGTGTTAGAGTACAGAAACAGCATCCTCTTAACTTAGCTATTCTAATAAATCAGCATGTTTATTGATGTTGGAAGTGTGTGTGGTTATGTAATTTTTTATAGGGTTCGCCTATAAATAGTACTTAGTATCAATGGAAATATAATATCTTTAGTCAACAGTGCAGACTTTCATCAACTAAGGTTGTATAGTCCTGTGTTCTTGAGGTAGGTCAGTATAGTGTTGATGTACTGGCTATCATTGCCTAGGAGTTCTTGCATATCATACGGGATGTTGTAATTGCTTCTTCTCTGGCAGTATTTCAGTAAATGTTTAATCGTAACATCGTGTTACATATGTTGCATATTGGTCTGCGGCGTCATGTCATAAGAAATTCGTGGGTTAGTCGAGTATGTCCAATTCGTAATGGAGCGAGAACCACTTTTTCCCGTTTATTGTCACGATGACTGGATGGCCATTCCTCAACTTTATTTTTTATGGTCCGAAAATGATTGTCAATTACTTGTGTCCAGATGTTTTGCCAATAACGTTTTATGGTCGATTTTGTAGCTGTTGTTAAGTCTCTGGCAGTTATTTCTTGTACGTCATAAGTCGCATGTATAATAGTATAATAATAATATGTTTTTTTGATTCATGTTTTACAACTTATATGCAGGAGTTGCAGCCTTATTACATTAATACAAAAAAATAAACTCCAAAATACAAAACAAAAAACATTTTTTTATCTTTCATATATATATAATAAAATGAATCTTCTGTTGAATTAAAATTAAGAAAAATAAATACATAAATGCATCTTAAGATAAGTGTCATTTCCCACACGGGAAGAAAAAAACAAATTAAATAAAACTATGCTAAATTTACAAATATTTAGGCTATAATGAATGTCCTCAGCTTTGTCCAATAAGCTATTAGAAATTAAGACACAGTAAGTGTGGAGCTTAGAGTAACGAAAAATACACATTGACAAGAAAATACCAAGTATTACTGACCAGACTTCGTATTGGAAACTTAATTACCTCATAGAGAAAAGAGACAAACCGATATGCAGACTTAGTAACATAACTTTGACAATTAAACATAACGTCACTAAATGTAAAAGACGTGACCAACTAAACATTCTACACGACCTACAAGAGCTTCTTACAGAAGGTAGTCCAATATCAAAACAAAATGTTAACTGTTTCTGTTCAAGCTTTCCGAGCGATATTACATTCACGAATCGAAATGCCCTAAGATGAAATATTCCTGCAATTGAGACATATAATGCATGAAAAGTGAAACCCTACAGTTTACTTAACCTTATTAATCAAGCCTCCTTTTGGAATATGCAATAATAATGTAATAATATAATAACTAGAGCCCGGAAGATAGGCATTTATTTTTGGTTAAAATAGGCAGGCAAAAAGGCACTGAAAATAGGCAGTATTGTAATCAAAATAGGCATTTATTAGGTGTGAAGGCAAAGAGGAATCTCATTCATTATTAATGAAAATATGTATTTTAAATACTCATTCATTTCTTTATTATCAATTTATCACAGAATTAGTGTACATGCTCTTACTTTCCCTTGTTACAAGCAACAAGATGCTTTTTCAAAGTAACATCTGCCATAGACCTTCTCAGAAAAAATGTTTTTTATCATGGAAAAACTTCCTCTGCATTATCTTATCATTTCTAAATCCGGAATACCAGATAATTACACCATTGTCACAGCAAAAGGGGTGTGAGGAAGCAGACGTACTTCTCTCATCCTCTCTCTTTCCTCCTATTCATTATGCTTATGCATTCCTTCTTCTAAGGAAGGTTCTATTATTTACAGAGGTTCAATCCATGGGTTGGGAAAATAAGGTTTCGAATTGATATTTGTGACGGCAATATGTAATTTAATTTGTGAAACATTTTTTGTCTTCGACGAACTGAAATTCGAAATTCGTTATGTGCTTTTTAAAATGTTTAAATCGCATAAAAAAATTGCATAACGAGCAAAAAAGGCTTTAAATCTGAAAATAGCCAAAATAGGCAAAAAAGGCAAAATAAAAATTGTCTCTACACTTCCTAAATGCACGAAAACTTATTTATTTCTATCTGATTCTGCAATATATCCATTCAGATAAAAACGGCATTTTGGCTAACTTCCGGGCTCTAATAATAACACATGTCCAAGAAGTGTGAATATAAGAGAAGACGATAAACGGGGTGTAAAATGAACTAATCCATGTTTGAAGTCTTGTAACTCTGTTAATTACCGACCCATCACCATGTAATACAAGTAGGTTAATATTGACGGAAAGTTGCTCCAACTCTAGGAGAGAAGGTTATAAACTCTGAGGAAAGTTAACAGCTCTCTCGGAGATAAAATTAACCAACCCTTTGGTTAATAAACAAAATAGCGTTATTTAGCACATCCTAACTCCTGCATAAACCTTCAGATTACGGGCGGTAATAAGGAAATTTGGCCTGTAATTTGCTGTAAACGGATTCCTCTTGGAATGCGTTCTAATTGAGTAAGGCATTATTTAATAACTGTGACATGAGTGTGTTAAATGCTCTTCTAAAGAACCTAAAACAATGCTAAGATTGCTAATTATAACTTTACTGCAGAACGGTTATTGCTATATGCACCACCTGTCAACATTTCAAGAACAATAGGTAAATTATGACTACGAATAATTTGGCTCACAGGAATTTTGTCATCTTAACGTATTCTAAGCTCTTAATATTTTTCCTTCTAATTGAAGAACCATTTTTACGAACTAAAGTGGGTCTGCAGAAATTTACGCTTGAATATTTTTTTGCAAGGAATTTATTCGATACTCGAATTATACCCTTTTATTTACCGCAATTTTTTGGGAGATAAAACTTCCTCTACTCGAAATTTTGCCAAAATCTGATACGTCAGTTCAGATTAGGGATGATCGATTCTGGAATTAGAATCGATTTTTTATATAGATTCGAACAGAAATGAAAAGATCGACACACAAAAAAGATCGATGAGTTTAGATCGATTCAAAATATCGATCTTCCTATACTCAGAAGTCAAATTGTTTAATTGCATATTTCGAATCTACGAGTCATGAGGAAGACAAAGGCAACTGCACCATAGGTCATAAATGACTCTTTATGGTCAAAATGACCATTAATAACGTTTACGTAGTCCATTCCATTCCAATTGACAAATAGTGGACTTTTTTTTTTCTTTTCTTTTTTTCTAACATATTCTACCAACATCCCCTTACTCCAAAATATCTCGCTTTGTCAATTGGAATGGTATGGCCAACGTATACGTTGTTAATGGCCATTTTAACCATAAAGAGGCATTTCTGGAAATTGGTGCCACTGACCTTTTTCTTCCTCATGACTCGTAGATTCGAATTATGCAATAAAAAAAATTAACCTTGAATAACATTTGGATGTCAATTTTGCGGGGTCATTTTTTCCTATCTCGCATTGGAGAATCATCTGGCCAACGGATAACCATTATTTTTGTGATACCTTGTGCACTGCAATTTCAACTGCACTGTAGTCTGACTGCGATCGGAGGAAAAATCTATATGATGGACGATCCGTGCGAAAGGCGAAACAGTTTTAGTTCGTTGCTTCGGAAGAACACAAAATTGATTTCTAACATTCCACATATGTGAGTAAATTCGAAATTTTCAATTTTAAGAAAGGCTGTATTATTTTTCCAAGCTAGACACCAAATATTAAAAATTGCAGGTTTCTTAAATGCACATCAAAAGTTCAGAAATGTTATACAAATTATTTATTCCCTATTCCTGTTCTAATTAGGCGAATTTTATGATTAGCGGGACTCTAGTGTGAAATATATATATATATATATATATATATATATATATATATATATATATATATATATATATGGGGGCGAGGTTATCTTAGCGGTAAAGCACTGGACTAATATGCTGGAGGACCTGAGTTCAAATCCCAAGCAAGCACTAAAGATTTTTTTCTTCTAGGGTCTTCGTTCAAGGGCTGAACTCGGCCTCCCTGACCGTCCCTAGGCCAACCCAGCCTTTAATTAATTTAATAATGGGTACCTTGTGGTGCTAATGACTCTATCAGCCGAAGCAGCCAAGGGGAAAATCAGGCGGCTGGAGCATAGTTCTGACCAATCTATCTCCCTAGTGTGCCGTATGATCATGAATCAGATACCTCTATAGTATCTGCCCCTCAGGGCTCTCGAGGCCTGTTCCGGGACTGATTTTTTTTTTTTTAATATATATATGTAAATTATATTTTTATAAATTTTCCTTTAGAATATGTTCCTAGTTTATTTTCGTATATCCTGCCAGGCATACAATTTATTTGAGTTTAAATTGCTATCGATTGCTGATTATAATTTCCGAAGAACGCTTTGCTTATCTATTTGATCGGATACTGTCCACCAAAAGTAATCTTCACTCAGATTGGAAGAAGAAGAAGAAGAACAAGATGGAAGAAAAAGGAAGAAATTGGAGTATTAGAAACTGTTTTCGATAGATCGCTAGGCTAGATTGGAAGGCCTGATGGCAGAAAGTTTTCTGAAAGAATTTAAAGAGATCACATTCCCCCCCCCCTTCCATTTAAAAGAAGAGGGAGCAAGAGATCGAGAAGTTGCCCCATGGTGGGGGGGTCGTTCGGTTCTCCTCGGCTCAAGTCGGATATCCAAGTTGTTTTAAAAATGGCTTCATTCGCGGTCTATTTCCCGCCGCGAAACTTTATCACGAGGAGCCTTTTTCATTTCGACAGTTCCTTCCATTTTCTCTTATTTTTTTTTCTTATTTTCTTTTTGCACTTCCTTCGGAGTTCATTAAAAGAAAAGAAAAAAAAAATGTTTCAAAAAAAACTTTCCTCATGGAACTTTTGTTAAGGGTGTACATCAACGAAATTTCGTGTTGACATTATTTAACAAAAGTCAGTTGAAGGCGGCGCAAAGGCTAACAACAAGGCTTACAAGTTATAATGTTGTAATCTACTAGGTAAATATTTGTCAAATACCACTCACTCACTCACTGACCTATCATCGCCCAAGCGATTTTTTGATACTCGAATTTTTAAGTATTTTTAGAGGGGATTAAAGTTTTAGTTGGGACCGTGCGGACCTCATGACAAAGTTGGCGACTGGCTAGAATCGGCAAAGTGTAAACTGTGGTGACAAGACAAAGCTGATTACATTCGTCAATGTGACTGTGGAGCAGTCTACGTCGGACAGACTGGGAAGAGAGTAGCCACGAAAACAGGGCAACACTGCGCTGACTACCGTCTGAGACGTACCAAAATTTCTTCTGTAGACACGGTAAAGTATATTGCTGACAATTGCTTTTTGACCAAGCCAGGATCCTAGCAAAAGAAGACAACCTACAAAAAAAAACTAGTAAGAGAGGCTGTGTAAATATACAATCAAGCGAAGACACTCATCCGAGATGAAAGTGTTATCCTACACGCTACCTGGAAGCCCTTGCTTTGAAGTGTTAAATGAAAATGGCCAAGAAACGACAAGAATGCCCATCGCAGCAACTTGAAGAACTGCGGCGAAATAGTTCCTGTGGAGTGTCGACAACCGTCAATACAGCAAGGCACATCTGGAAGGCGCCAATTGTTAATTGTAGATTAATTGTAATTGTGAGAGTTCGCGATTACAATTAAATTTTTAATCGTAATTGCGGGTTGGTGCGATTGACTTTTTAATTGTCAATCGTCAATCGCCTCTGTAATTAATTTTTGCCCAACTCTGACATAAAGGCAGATCTGGAAGACACCAAATGTTAAGATAAGTATCAATCCATTACAGGTATGAAGCGTGTACAAGGAGAAAGAAATAACAATTATATATCAGGATTTAGTAATATTATTGATTATATTTCTAGTTAGTTTCTAGTAATATTATTGAATAATTTATAGTTTTATATATAATAAACTGCTCCATCGGTGCCCTGGTGACCGATGCAGGTTGTTGAAGAAACACATCAACCTACCCAAGACCTCTATTAAAAATACACACATTAGTAGGACACCCTTATAATAACGCACCTCATTCAGAAAAGGAAATATTTGCTTTAGAAATTATTCCCCTTTTGTTGACATTACTATTTCATTAAGGCACTTCCCTGGAGAGGAGCCAGCTTAGAAAGAAATAAAAATTTTAATATCCTTTGTGAGTATATCCATTCTGGCAAAGCTCCCTACTTCTCTGGCTTTAGGTGGCCCTCTTGGTTCCTCTCTCGACGATATTATATCCAGCTTTGGATATCGCATTCAATATAACATACAATATAAACACCGCAAAGGATTTAGGGGGAAAATAATAAAGTCTTAGCTGTTTATTTCGTTTCGTGAGTTTGATTTTCACTAAGAGTTATGGCTTTTCCCTAGGAAAAAGGCACCAGCTCTGACTTAACAAGAAAAAGGCGGTAGCCAAATATCTGTGTTATAAAGTAAAATATAAAAATACTATAGTTTATTTACATTAAATAATAGCTGAATGCCCGTGCTTCGTCACGGCAGATGAGTAGTTATTTTATTGCGTTAAATAATGTATCATGAAAATTAGCGCTACTGTATAAGTTTTTGCAGTTGTAGTACGGTTCCCGCCACACTATATGTTATTCATCAATTGATAAGTAATGAATGTACAATGTTTCTTGACACTGGGGCGCTCCGGACCATTGTCAAAAAAAAAAAAAAATAACCTTAACAGTACAGGTTAAAATTCGTTTTAAATAATAAATGGACGTTAAAATTGGAAAATTTATGTTTCCAATATGTCATATGGAAACACCCATTATATTTGGGAGCATTACCGACAAGTGTTCTGACTGGGGATGCTGATGGGTGAGGAGTGGTTTGGGCTGGGCGATGATAGGTCAGTGAGTAGTATTTGACAAATATATGTAGTAGATATAAATAAACTATTTGCACTCATAAAGCAATTTTTAAAATCATACCATATCATCGTCATCAGTCTCGCTAAAATCTTCATGGCATCTGTATCGGTCTTGATGACACACCCGAAACCTCCATGGCGTTCTCATGGGTCTGAATAAATACCCGAAATCTGCAAGGCATCCTCATCGGCTTACATAACATACCCGAAACCTCCATGGCATCCTTATCGATATGGAAAACATATCCGAAACCGAAAACAGAGTCGGTACTATGTTAAGACCTTAGGAAAAATAAAATATCAGATTGTTAACAATTCTTGTGAGGTAATTTCTGATTAAAAAAGTTCCTCTTTGTATTAGTGACTTCTCTGGAAGCTATCGGAAAACGGATTACCGACGGCAAAACTTTTTATTCAATAGAGCAGAGATTAATGTTCTCGTGGCCTGTAAATGGTAATGAGACCTCGATGGCCCTCGGAGTAATGGCTTGTTGCACCCATTGGGCATCAATCTTTTTGACGGTCCATTGATTTTACTGCCTCAATGCGTCTCCTGTACAGCCAACCGCGGCATTCCTGTACTCCTCCAATACATCTTTAATGGTTCTCAGGAAAACATGGATTCCTTTTATTGGTACTAGTTTGGTATAAATGCAGCCAGGATATGCTAAAGTATCATTCTTCTATAAGGCCTCTTTCCATCGATAAGCGCACAATCTCAAAAGGTTACTTAGAAGGAATGAACTAAAAATGAAATTGCTAAGAAGGATGCTGACCATTTTACAACTCCAAATCTTAGCGCATGCT
Source organism: Gonocerus acuteangulatus (assembly GCA_946811695.1). Lineage (NCBI taxonomy): Eukaryota > Metazoa > Arthropoda > Insecta > Hemiptera > Coreidae > Gonocerus > Gonocerus acuteangulatus. Next base: position 36,098,785 of record OX328129.1, read on the forward strand.
CTTCTAATTATTCGACACTCAATACTTCCTTTGGGACAATTGTGACATCAGAAACTATAGACAGTTTCTCTGTAGAAAATCGAGCCGAAAAATGAATACAGAAGATTTATTTATGAGGTTGCTCCTATCCTCATATCCTAAGGTCAGTAATGCACGACCAGTGCCCCGAAAAGGCACAAGAATTTTATCTGATTAATTAAAGAAGATCTTAAGAATCTTTTTTCTTTTACTGATGACGAGGTAAACAGTATTGACGAATCTTCTGCAGACAATTCTCTTATATATATATATATATATATATATATATATATATATATATCAAATATCAATTATTTATTATCTTTATGTTCTAACAGCCGCAATGGCGCCCCGGGAATCTTAAGTTATTCAGTATGATATTAAGTGCTGTTAGTACCCATGTAATACCCGCCCCTGGGTGTTCAGCGTGACGGATCCGTCAGATAGGAATCACTGTAAGTGATTCCACGTCAAGGCACCCCCCCCCCTCCCCGAGGTAAGGTTTTCGAGACATTGGTTCATTCATAATTCAAAGGCTGAGGATCCATTCATAAATAATAGCCCTGCGTACTGAGAATCCACCTCTCCCCGTCACGTGCCTATCATATCTCTGGACAGTATCCTAGATTCCGAAAACCCTCAAACGTCTCAGTGGAATCTCACTAGCGTAATGCATTTTATTTATAATGATCTAAAAAATTCGATTTTATCATAATTAATTTAACCTATTCAATGAAAGAGGAATCTAAATACTTTGATTTAGGTTTTCATAGGTACTTGATAATTTTAACGCACGGTAATTTATAATTTACGCACTGGGTCCAGTAGATCGACGAAGTTAAGCGACGTTGGCAAGTACATGAATGGGTGACCGACCACGTGCTGTTGGCATAATAAAAAACGGGGGCAACCTGTTGATAGCCCGGCGTTAACGCGTTCACTGCCCACGCCCCGGGAGCCGGGGCGAGCTGTACCTTCGCCGGGTGCCCTCGCCCCGGCTCCCGGGGTCTCCTACTACCTCCCGTTTTATTGCTCTAGCACAGGCTGGGCATCTCACAGAGGGGTTTAGATTGTTTCTGGACATTGCTAAGTGTACAAGTTTTGTGGAAATGTCATTGGTTCCTGAAGAAAAAACTTTTTTTCGACAATTTCTTCAAAATTTACGTGAGTATCCAATAACAATAAATTAAATGTGTAAAACCTTTTTATAATTATTCAGTACTGTTAATTATTGTGGAACTTTGTTCTTTAGTTCCTTGAATGTCTAGACTTAGTGGAAAAATCAACAGCGGTCATGGACTTTATTTAAGGTTTTCATTTTTTTTAATATATACATAACAAAAAATTCTCTTCATAACAGTTTTAACAGATTCCGTTGCTTTTCTGATTTAAGTAAATGAATAATTATTCGTTTTAATGTCGTGTTTTGCATCTTCATAATATATTTCTCAGTTTACTAAACATCGATTTACGGAAAGTGAAGCTACGTTGACTAGTCGGCCGAAAAGAATCTCATACTTTCGGGCAGACAAGTCAACGTAGCTCAACAGCAAGTAGTATCTCCTCTCCTGTTCCTTCAGGTTACGAAATTATGAGTCTTTGTATCATTAGATTATAAAAATGGAGGAAATAATTTAGAAAAATACTTATAAAATATTCTGATACGATTTTCTGGCATCACCCTAAAAAGGAAAAGTTCAGAAAAAGGTATTATACTTTTTTTTTTATTGAATGTTCAGGAGTCATTTTATATTGTTAGAGTAATAAAAACTGCTTTATTTCGACAGTAGAGGAAATCCATGACATAATTTTCAATGCCTCTGATGACGAATTAGAAATCGATTGGTAAATTAGAAATCGAAAAAATTGAGATTGCTCATTTTTCAAGTAATGCTGCTAAAACCACTTTTTTTCGCACAACGCATTTCGAAAGTCTGCCAAATCTATGAACCTCTATGATTTCAGGCTGGCGATAATAGAAACCCTAGTGGACGGACTGCCGCAAATTTTGCCGGAACCTCGTCTGAGAGGTTACAAAGGAGGAGATGCAAAAACTGATCGGAAAAACAGAAAATTAGAGAAAACACGCTGTATTGCTGTACTCATTGCTCAAATCAACCAGGACTTAGTTTAGGTTTCTGCTTTAGGGAATTTCGTAACTATAAGTAAGAATTGTTAGTATAAGTATAGGAATCAATAATTAGAATAGTATGTTAGTTAGTAAGATATTAGAAGCAGAAGGAAGACAATGAATAATAGTTATAGGTTTCACTAATAAATTAGGAAAATTGAAAATAAATAAAATAAAGTAATAATGCAAAATAAATTACACCTACATCGCGAATTTATTTTTAGCGCGGTTCCTCCCTCCCCCATAGGGAGGAACCCCGCTTATAAGGTTGATACAATGAAACAATCCGGAAGTGCCGACTAGAAAATTTTGCGTTTCAGAACCCCTAGAAACCGAAAATAACGGTGGTTCAAATTTGTATGTATATATATATATATATATATATGTATATATTTATATATATATATATATATATATATATATATATATATATATATATATATATATATATATATTTGTCTGTTCGCTCTCTAAATAGAAGACGAATGGTCCGATTTTGATGAAATTTGGTACAAAAATCTGTCGTCCAATTTGAAAGGTCAAGTTCGTTAACCAGCAAAATCCGCCCACTGGAAGATGGCGTTTGGGGCGAAATTCGCGCAGAAAAAATCGTAACGCTTACGTTTTTGAGTTCATAAGCTTGTAAGTACTCGTTTTATAGGCTTCTTGGGCTAGAAAAACGAATGAAACCATTTTCAAGGCGATAGCTTTAACCGTTGTCGAGAAAATTGGAAAAATAGTTTTTGAATACCGTTTTTGGTTTGGGTACTTAGAATAACGGGATTCAGTTGAAACATTATCTGCTTGTTCTACTTTCATTAAAACTAATATGTTGAAAGTTATGTTACGTTTGGAGTTAAGGAAGGGTTAGAATAAAATATTTTATGAACAGATATGAAAAGTTTTGGAAACTTCGTATACTTTCATTAATATCTCGAACACGGTTGGGAAATCGTGGTAAGTGGATTGAAACTATATGAAAGCTTACTAAATTCTCTACAAAAATGATTCTAAAACTATTTTTGATTAGGTTATGTCAATCGGAGAAATAAATGCTTAAAACTTCAAATACGTCTGTTTTGTTCTTATGAACGGGTTTTTGTCGTTCTTTTTGTAATTTTTGTCTCTTTTCCTTGGTTTTTTATTGCTTTTTATTTTTTTATGAAATGGGAAGACTTGTCCCTTGTCCTTCTGTATCAATTAGATAGGCTTTATTAGCCGTATTATTCTATATAGGCTTTATTAGGCAGGGGAATCTAGTCGATCGTGAAGACTTGTTCTTGGTCCTTCAGTATCGACTAGATAGGCTTTATTAGGCTTTCTATCCTATAAGGCCATAAGTGGGAAGGGGATTCTACTTAAACTTGAATACTTGTTCTTGGTCCCTTTGTTTTGGGAACTTTGTATAAAATAAAATATTTTATTAACAGACGAGAAAAGTTTTGGTAACCTTTTATACTTTCGTTAGTATCTCGAAAACCGTTGAGAATCTTGGTAAACGGATGGTTTCCATTCGAAAGCTTACTAAATGCTCTGGAAAACAGGTTCTGAAGAAAGTTTTGATTAGGCGATGTCAAACGGAGAAATAAGTACATATAACTTAGAAGTTTGATAAACGATAATTGATTTCGGTAATTTATACGGTTCTTTTTGTCTGTTTTTATTTCTTGTTATTTTGTTATTGCTTCAAGGAGGAGGATGTATTTCTCAATAAAACAGGGGAATAAATACAAATTCTTTGAACCTGTAACAGAACTGAAAACGTAAATATTCTCTGTGTAGAGTCAGTCCGGGTCGAGATAGTAGGCCGGTTCAGGTAGGCTGTTATTGCACTTCATAAATCAAGATTCATTGTTCTCATCAAGCATTCTAGGACAGCTGACAGTTACCTTTACCTGTAGGAAGTCATGCAGCCAAATTCTATACTAGAAATATAATTATATTTTGTGGTTGAATGTGGCCGTAGTTCAATAAAAAATAACACTACTTTCTCATTTTCATGTACAATTTTATTTTGTTTAATTGCATTTAAAAGTAAAATGGATATGTTTGCACTGCAAGTTAAGTAAATTAGAAATATATTCGTAGAAGAGTCTTCGTAGACCGAAACTTGGGACGGCAGAAAGAGTTATTTCTGCTTAGGATAGTTTCATCCCTAGCCGAAAGTCATGTTTTTTTTTTTGTTTTTTTTTTCATATTTGTTTACATTAGGAATGATGCAAACAAAGTAATAACTGTTTCTATTCTAAGTCTACAAAATAACACTAGGGATATGAATGGAACCGCGCTAAGATGACGCAGTTCCTGCGAGTCGGACTTTTTGCAATAAAAACATATTGTACTAACTTGGGCATAGGTATAATATCACTCTATTGGTATTTCTACGTTAGATTGCCCAACAAAGACAATGATACGAACCATTTCAGGTAACTGTGTGAGACTAGAGTTGGTGCCCACGCCCCGGCTACCGGGGTAAGACTTCGCACGGTGCCCTCGCCCCGGCTCCCGGGGCGTGCTTTAAACCGGATGTTAGCGTCATTACAAATGTATTTCAACTCATTATTCTTTATAATATTAGCTATTTATTAATTAAAATAAGAAAAAAAGTAGATGGCTCATGAGGAAGTTTTAAAATGTTGAGGGGCAGTGAGAATGTGTTAATATCCCAAATGTTCATATGTCGTTAAAGATACAACAAAAAATAATTGAATTTTTTCACACTCCACTAGTGTGTACACAATTTGTCAGATTCCGTAGACCTGAGCTAAATGCGTACCAGTCGAAAAACCTTGAAAATTTCGGATTTTTTTTTTTTTTTTTGTGGTTATTCGGCCATGAAATGAAGATAAAGCATGAGAAGGAAGCAGAAAGAAAAGGAGAAGGAATAGTTTTTGTCCTTCTACAAGGAAGATAATAAAAATTCTTAATTTTTTGACACATGCAGCAAATGTGTGTGCAAGTAACACTGTTCACTTGTTTGCAATTAAAGTAAGCCTAATGTTTTGTTGTTGTTTTTTTCCTTATTACTACATACATTTGAATTCAGTAAACAAATTCAAAATTTTCATACCTTCGGCTCATTCCAAAAACTACTATTGCCGC